>CM029019.1:176592433-177144840 GCA_016801055.1 Panax notoginseng
GCACTACGGGCCAAAGATATTCATCAACAATTCATCTTTGCACTACAGGCCAAATGTGACGCCCCCAAAATTAGGTATACATCACCAATCTTGGGTCGTCAGATACATAGTATAGAATAAAAATATAACTTACTAATACAACTGTCGTGTACAATATGACAAAACATGAACTGTGAGTTTAAATACAAATATTATCTTCTAGAGAGTATTCATACTCAAAAGGAGTCCTCATTACATTTATTAACACACTATTACATAGAATAGTGAGGACTATTAACTAATACTATCATTCGAACCATCACTCCGTTCCCCGACTTGCCCCAGCTACGTTCTCATTTCCTGAAGAGAACAGTGAAAGAAAGGGTGAGCTCAACTAGCCCAGTAAGAAATATTATGACTAAGATAATGCAGAATAAATTATCATTAGCCTTCAACAATGTTAAACTGATAAAATATAATAGACATCAAGTTTAACTGCAGTGGAACAAGCAATCCATTAAAAGAGTCAAGTAGAAAATAAACTTTACTATCTTTTATGATTTAAAAGGTTTTTCAACACTGTTATCGTTGTGACTCAGCTTAATAAAATAATCCACATCATCGAATCACCCCTGCACTACGGCCAAGGATATTCGTGTATTCATTAATGGTCATGATCATGCCAACAACTGTCCATCAATGCACTACGGACCAATGATGACTTTTACCACATCATTTGTAACATTACGGTCATGATTATACCGAATAATCCCTGGTCATAATCATACCAAGTCCATCTATGCACTACATGTCACAGATGACTTTCAACATTTTATAAACATAAGGATGATGACAATGATATAAGAATTCAATAAAACAAGTTCAAGAATTAATTTATCCAAGAATTAATAACGTCCAAATTGTCAACATGATACTGCTTTGTGGAGTAAAATTCAAGAATGCTTAGAAGAATATTTTCATGAAAAGATACTGGATGAAACACAATTATCAAGGATATTCCACAAATTTTATGGAGTATAGAAGTCAAAACTTAACCAACTGAGTACAATAAAGAATGGAATAACAAAAGAAATCACCATGCATGTGATAGACCGCACAGACAGGTTATTCCAACAGAATAATAAGTAATGGAACCAGGTCCGGCGTAAACGCACAGACAGGATATTCTGACAGAATAATAAATAATGGAACCAGGTCCGGCGTAAACGCACAGACAGGATATTCCGACAGAATAATAAATAATGGAACCAGGTCCGGCGTAAAACACACAGACAGGATGTTCCAACAGAATAATAAAAAGACGGAACCAGGTCCGGTGTAAAACATACAGACAGGATGTTTCAATAGAATAATAATAAAAACGGAACCAGGTCCGGTGTAAAACACACAGACAGGATGTTCCAACAGAATAATAGAAGAATGTCACCAAGTATAGGGTAGACCGCGTATACAGGTTATTCCAACAGAATAATAAGAAATGGAATAACAAAAGTTCTCTTCATGAATAAGAAAGAATAACACCCCTTACCGTTTTAAAGAAGAGCTGAAGTAAGGAAGTAGTTAAGTAGCAGAATACTCTTCTTCTCTCTCTCTATAGTTTCTCTCTATAGTTTCTCTCTCTAGAGTTCAGTGAATTCGTAAAAAATAATGAAGGAATGAGCTGCTATTTATAGAAAAATAGAATGCATAGTAAGTAATCCATGAACGGTCCAGATTGATTACTTTAATCTGACGGTCCATATTTAAAGAAAAATCTTTTAAATAAAATATAATATATTCTATTTATATAATAACTTTAATAAAGTATTCTGTTTTATATAAAAAGATGTTTCTGTTTTATTATGTTAATAATACGAATAAAACAAAACGTCATTATCGCTAAATAATTCATATTATTAACTGACCATAATTGAATCAAACTGAGTGACTTCTCACATAAGCATTAATAATCAATACCGTGTGCTACTATGCAACCACACGTATTACTGTACTTTTACTACCGAGTAGTTCAACAGTAACAATGGTAAAACTTCTGCCGTTATTTTTAATAAAATATTCTTGTCGTTTTCTCAATCCGACAATAATTCCGTTGTGGGGTCCACCAATGATTGAGTCGTTGTACGAATATTCCCTGTTAAAATGAATATTCCCCGACCAATCGAATATTATATAACAACTTGCGTACTTTACAAAATTTATAAATATTACCCACAACTATAACATTATATCAAATTAACTCCATAATATTCAAAAATGATATTTATAGAAAATTCATCTTTATTTATAAAAGTTGGGGTCTTACAACCTCCCCTTCTTATGAAATTTCGCCCTCGAAATTAGGGTACGTACCTGGTATGTCGAAGAGATAAGGATACCTTGATTTCATTTCAGATTCTAACTCTCAAGTCATTTCCTCAACATCGTGGTTTCTCCACAAAACTTTGACTTGAGGTATAACCTTAGAGCGTAGAATATGTTCTTTCTTATCCAAGATTTGAACATGAACTTCTTCATACGTCAAATCCTCCGCTATTTCGTCCGGTTCTAACTCAATAATGTGGTTCGGGTCTTTCACATATTTGCGTAACATGGATATGTGAAAAACGTTATGAACACGAGACATACTTGGCGGTAAAGCGAGTCTATAAGCCACAGTTCCTACTCGATCGAGGATTAAAAATGGACCGATGAATCGAGGATTGAGCTTTCCTCTCTTTCCAAATCTCGTAACTCCTTTCCATGGAGCAACACGTAAGAACACGTAAGAACACATGATCTCCTACATCAAATTCCACTTCTTTTCGATGAAGATTAGCATAACTCTTTTGTCTATCTTGTGAGGTTTTTATACGTTGCCGGATCGTTTGAATCTTTTCTGTAGTCATACGTACCAACTCCGGTCCCAACAACGTTGCTTCACCCACCTCATCCCAGCATACTGGAGAACGACATTTTCTTCCATACAATGCTTCGAATGGAGCCATGCCAATACTTGCTTGATAACTGTTGTTGTAGGAAAACTCCACCAATGGTAAGAACTTGTCCCAACTTCCCTTGAAGTCAAAGACACAGAGTCTTAATAGATCTTCAAGAGTTTAAATAGTCCTCTCTGATTGTCCGTCCGTCTGAGGATGATATGCTGAACTAAATCGTAACTCTGTGCCCATAGCTTTTTGTAAACTAACCCAAAATCGTGAAGTGAATCTTGGGTCTCGGTCAAAAACTATGGATACTGGCATACCATGCAGTCTTACAATCTCGTTTATGTACATACGAGCAAGACGTTCAAGTGTATAAGTTTCTCGTATCGGTAAGAAATGAGCAGACTTGGTTAATCTATCAACAATGACCCAAATCGCATCAATACCTTGAGAAACCCTAGGAAGACCGGTAACGAAATCCATGGTAATGTGCTCCCACTTCTATTCTGGAATTTCAAGTGGTTGCAATGGACCTTTTGGTACTTGATGCTCCGCTTTGACTCGTTGACAAGTTAGACACCTTGAGATAAACAACACTATCTCTCTCTTCATATTGTTCCACCAAAATGTATGACGAAGATCATGATACATTTTGGGACTTCCAGGATGGATTACAAACGGTGTGTTGTGCGCCTCCATCATGATTTCATACTTTAAATCAGGGTTGTTAGGAACACAAAGTCTGGAGTTGACTCGAAGTATTCCTTCTTCATCGATTCTTGCTTCCAGCATAGCACCTTCTTGCACTTTCTTCCTCATACGCATCAGCTCCAGGTCTGTAGCTTGAGCAGCTTTAACTTTATCGATTAAAGTCGGTTCTACTCGTATATTCGCCATCATCACATGGGTCCCTGGAGTCTTTAACTCTATCTCCATCCTTTGCAAATCACACAAAATGGGCCTTTGTGTTGACAATATCACACTCGTACTTGCATATGATCTTCTACTCAATGCGTCAGCTACCACGTTCGCTTTTCCAGGATGATATTGAATGGTATGATCATAATCTTTCAACAATTCAAGCCAACGTCGTTGTCGCATATTGAGTTCCTTTTGAGTGAAGAAATATTTGAGGCTTTTATGATCCGTAAAGATCTCCACCTTCTCCCCATACAAGTAATGCCTCCAAATTTTAAGTGCAAAGACAACAGCTGCCAACTCTAGATCATGAGTAGGATAATTCCTCTCATATTCCTTGAGTTGTCTTGATGCATAGGCTATGACTTTTCCATGTTGCATGAGAACGCATCCCAACCCTTTGCTCGAAGCATCACTGTAGATGACAAATCCCTCCGAGCCAGATGGTATTGTTAGAACAGGTGCTGAAATGAGTCTCCTCTTGAGTTCTTGAAAACTCTGCTCACATTCTTCGCTCCAACCGAACTTTGTATCTTTCCGAGTCAGCTGAGTTAATGGAGTAGCGATTCGAGAAAATCCTTCCACGAATCTCCGATAGTAACCAGCTAGACCGAGAAAACTACGTACTTCAGTTACTGATTTAGGTTGCTCCCAGCTTTGAATTGCTTCAATCTTTGCCGGGTCAACAGATATTCAACGACTTGATACTACGTGCCCAAGGAATGCTACCTCTTCCAGCCAGAACTCGCATTTCTTCAACTTGGCATAAAGTTTGAATTCACGAAGCTTTTGGAGTACCAGCCTCAAGTGTTGTTCATGATCTTCACGGCTTTTGGAATAAATAAGGATGTCATCGATAAAAACTACCACAAAGTGATCTAAATATTCCTTGAATACCCTGTTCATCATATCCATGAAGGCAGCAGGAGCATTAGTCAATCCAAAAGACATAACTAAGAATTCATAATGCCCATACCGAGTTCTGAAGGCAGTCTTTGGAATATCCTCAGTTCTAACCTTCAGCTGATAATATCCAGAACGAAGATCGATCTTTGAAAAGAATTGTGCTCCTTGTAACTGGTCAAACAGGTCATCAATACGTGGCAATGGGTACCTATTTTTGATGGTGACATGATTCAACTCCCGATAATCAATACAAAGTCGCATACTCCCATCTTTCTTCTTCACGAACAGAACAGGAGCACCCCAAGGAGAAGTACTAGGACGAATAAAACCAATGTCTAACAATTCCTGCAGTTGGGTCTTTAACTCCTGAAGTTCAATAGGAGCCATTCGATATGGGGCTTTGGAAATGGGTTTTGTACCGGGTTCAAGGTCGATACAAAATTCAATTTCACGCTCTGGGGGTAAGCCAGGAAGTTCTTCGGAAAATACGTCAGGAAATTTATTAACAACAGAAATATCATTCAAAGCTGACGTATTTTTGTTTAGATCTGTGACATGAGCTAAGAAAGTTTGACATCCGTTTTTCAATAAACGAATAGCTTTATGGCTTGAGATGACAGCGATTGATTTTAATGGTTTGGTTACTTGAATTCGCATAATAGGTCGATTAGGAATATGAAAGCTAACAACCTTACGAAAATAATCAATTTTTGCATGATGAGTAGTTAACCAATCAATCCCTAGAATCACGTCAAATGCAAGTTTTTTTAATGAAATCAGATCGACAGGTAATGCGTGGGTACCAACTTGAACCAAACAAGACTTATAAATCGTGGATGTAATGAAGGTTTCTCCCAATGGAGTTTCAACATATAAGTCAAAGTCTAATTTCTCCGGAATCAAATTTAATCGATGAGCGCAAGTAGGAGAAATAAAAGAATGGGTAGAACCGGTATCAAATAAAGTATAGACTTCGTTAGAGTTTATGATAAGCTTACCCGTGATGACCTCATTCGGGTTCCTTGCTCTCTGGGAGTTCACAACAAACGCTTTCCCTTGCACTACCGGTTTTGACTTTTCTGGGACGGCCTTTGGTGTCTCCATCTTGGCTGAACTTGTCTTCGGTAAACGACAAAATCGAGCTAAATGACCTTCTCTTCCACAATTATAACATGCTTTAGACGGCATCGCGCAGTTTGGATTGATGTGCCCCTCCTCTCCGCATTTGAAACATATGATAGGTGGTCGTTCTCCTTCCTTAACAACGGTGCTGGTGCTGACGTCTTTCCATCATTGTTGAATCTCCTCTTCTTGAAATGACCATTCTTATTGTTTTGGCCCTGATTACCACCGAAGTGGTTACCATTTCTGGCCTGTTGATTCCCTCCACGCTTGTTGTCACCGCTTCGATGAATGCTCTCACTGGTATTATCACTTTGTCGACTGCTCTCTTTTGGTTGCGTTGACTCGTTATCGCGCTCCACTAACTGAGCCCTATTCACAACATCTGAATACAAACACAGTTTATGAGAAACAAGGTGTTGACGTATCTCCGGCTTCAAACCTCTTAAAAACATCCGCGTCATTCTTTCTTCATTATCCACCAGGTGGGATGCAAACCAGGATAACTCCGCAAATTTTGCCTCGTACTGCGACACGGTCATATTATTCTGCTCCAATTTGATGAACTCCACCTCCTTCATGTGACGAATACTCTCGGGAAAGTATTTGTCGTTAAACAGCTCTTGGAACTTCTCCCAAGACATCTTCAGTGCGGCAGGTTGAGTACGCTTTATCGATTCCCACCAGTAATCTGCCTCTCCTCGGAACATAAAGGCGGCAAAGGGAACCTTTTGCTCCTCAGAGCAACCCATGACATCAAATATCTTGGTGATCTGCTTTATCCATGTTTCAGCTACAAGTGGTTTGGGTTCTCCCTTAAACTCCGGTGGTCCCAGCTCCTTAAACTGTTTAGCGGCGACCGCCAGAGAGTTTCCAGTATTTCCACCTACGTTGTGGACAGGAGCCGCTTTCACCTGTTGTTGCATGAATTGCATAAAACCTCTGAACATTCCATCATTCATCATCTGGTCAGTGTTGTTGTTTGCATGAGGATTGTCACCTTCCTGATGAACATTATCCTAATTATTGATATGTGGTGAATCAATAATCGCCTGTGCTCCATTGCTATTCTCAACATTCTCAGATGCCATTTTCAGATACTGCCACAAAATAAAAGTTAATTGATATGTCATATATTATCCTTATATTATGACTGACCAATTAAATACCATGCAAATAAACTTAGGTAGGTCATACTAGCGAAGGAATTCCCCGTCTCTCCCCTCCTAGTTCTATTCTCACATCTTAGCCAGGGATCATATCCCTAAGCTCTGATACCAACTGTGACGCCCCCAAAATTAGGTATACATCACCAATCTTGGGTCATCAGATACATAGTATAGAATATAAATACAACTTACTAATACAACTGTCGTGTACAATATGACAAAACATGAACTGTGAGTTTGAATACAAATATTATCTTCTAGAGAGTATTCATACTCAAAAGGAGTCCTCATTACATTTATTAACACACTATTACATAGAATAGTGAGGACTACTAACTAATACTATCATTCGAACCATCACTCCGTTCCCCGACTTGCCCCAGCTACGTTCTCATTTCCTGAAGAGAACAGTGAAAGAAAGGGTGAGCTCAACTAGCCCAGTAAGAAATATTATGACTAAGATAATGCAGAATAAATTATCATTAGCCTTCAACAATGTTAAACTGATAAAATATAATAGACATCAAGTTTAACTGCAGTGGAACAAGAAATCCATTAAAAGAGTCAAGTAGAATATAAACTCTACTATCTTTTATGATTTAAAAGGTTTTTCAACATTGTTATCGCTGTGACTCAGCTTAATAAAATAATCCACATCATCGAATCATCCCTGCACTACGGCCAAGGATATTCGTGTATTCATTAATGGTCATGATCATGCCAACAACTGTCCACAATGCACTACGGGCCAATGATGACTTTTACCACATCATTTGTAACATTACGGTCATGATTATACCGAATAATTCCTGGTCATAATCATACCAAGTCCATCTATGCACTACATGCCACAAATGACTTTCAACATTTTATAAACATGAGGATGATGACAATGATATAAGAATTCAATAAAACAAGTTCAAGAATTAATTTATCCAAGAATTAATAACGTCCAAATTGTCAACATGATACTGCTTTGTGGAGTAAAATTCAAGAATGCTTAGAAGAATATTTTCATGGAAAGATACTGGATGAAACGCCATTATCAAGGATATTCCACAAATTTCATGGAGTATAGAAGTCAAAACTTAACCAACTGAGTACAATAAAGAATGGAATAACAAAAGAAATCACCATGCATGCGATAGACCGCACAGACAGGTTATTCCAACAGAATAATAAGTAATGGAACCAGGTCCGGCGTAAACGCACAGACAGGATACTCTGACAGAATAATAAATAATGGAACCAGGTCCGGCGTAAACGCACAGACATGATATTCCGACAGAATAATAAATAATGGAACCAGGTCCGGCGTAAAACACACAGACAGGATATTCCAACAGAATAATAACAAGACGGAACCAGGTCCGGTGTAAAACATACAGACAGGATGTTTCAATAGAATAATAATAAAAACGGAACCAGGTCCGGTGTAAAACACACAGACAGGATGTTCCAACAGAATAATAGAAGAATGTCACCAAGTATAGGGTAGACCGCGTATACAGGTTATTCCAACAGAATAATAAGAAATGGAATAACAAAAGTTCTCTTCATGAATAAGAAAGAATAACACCCCTTACCGTTTTAAAGAAGAGCTGAAGTAAGGAAGTAGTTAAGTAGCAGAATACTCTTCTTCTCTCTCTCTATAGTTTCTCTCTATAGTTTCTCTCTCTAGAGTTCAGTGAATTCGTAAGAAATAATGAAGGAATGAGCTGCTATTTATAGAAAAATAGAATGCATAGTAAGTAATCCATGAACGGTCCAGATTGATTACTTTAATCTGACGGTCCATATTTAAAGAAAAATCTTTTAAATAAAATATAATATATTCTATTTATATAATAACTTTAATAAAGTATTCTGTTTTATATAAAAAGATGTTTCTGTTTTATTACGTTAATAATACGAATAAAACAAAACGTCATTATCGCTAAATAATTCATATTATTAACTGACCATAATTGAATCAAACTGAGTGACTTCTCACATAAGCATTAATAATCAATACCGTGTGCTACTATGCAACCACACGTATTACTGTACTTTTACTACCGAGTAGTTCAACAGTAACAATGGTAAAACTTCCGCCGTTATTTTTAATAAAATATTCTTGTCGTTTTCTCAATCCGACAATAATTCCGTTGTGGGGTCCACCAATGATTGAGTCGTTGTACGAATATTCCCTGTTAAAACGAATATTCCCCGACCAATCGAATATTATATAACAACTTGCGTACTTTGCAAAATTTATAAATATTACCCACAACTATAACATTATATCAAATTAACTCCATAATAGTCAAAAATGATATTTATAGAAAATTCATCTTTATTTATAAAAGTTGGGGTCTTACACCAAAGATATTCCTCAACAGTTCATATTTGCACTACATGCCAAATATATTCATCAACGGTTTATATTTACACTACATGCCAAATATATTCATCAACAGTTCATATTTACACTACAAGCCAAATATATTAATATCTCAAATAAATATATAATCATTTCAGAATTTATATAAACAATAATTATAACAATGTTGATCATTTCACCTTTGCACTTAAGCTAAAGATATTCAATTATAAATTCAATGGTTATGATCATACCAGTCAACAATTCAACTTTGCACTATGGTCAAAGGGAACCCATAGTCATGATCATACCAAAAATCTACCCATCTTTACACTCAAGTCAAATAGAAATATCATCATTAGGGTTATAAAAATGTTATATATAATAGTAAAATCAACTATAATTTGGTTAGAAAAAGAAACCAATTTTGTCATGAATAGTAACTCGTGAATAGTAACCCATGAATAGTAACTTCTTGAATAGTAACTCGTGAATAGTAACTCATGAATAGTAAACCCGACACAAAAAGATAGAAATTCTACAATAAAATTCATACCAATATTTCAGTATAATGATATTGAAATAACATTTCTTAAACTTATAAATAATTTATTTTAATTGTTTACACTTTACTAAATAATGCATTTAATCATCCTAAAATGCTAAACTCATAAGATTTCATCACCAATAATCAAAACCCTCATCAAAAATTTACATATACCTCATATAGAATTCTCAAGCCATAAAATTCTATTTTTCAATTTTTTTTTACTTCGCATAATATATTTAATTCATTTACTCATAACTAGTCTATTTTCATGAAAAATACCAAATCAGTCCCAAAAATATTTATTTTCTGGGATTTAGCAGAATATAGTCCCATATTGAACATATATTTTTTCTCAGAATTTTTAAAAATTATTTACTATTTTTCATATGGCCAAAACAGCCGAATATTTAGATATTTATCAAAAATTATACTTTTATCCAAAAATTCCGAAATTTACAGAGTATACTTCTATCATATACATGTACTCCCAATACAAATTTTACCAATTTTGGAGTTAACCACAAGGAGTTATAAGCGGTTACTTTTAAAATAATTGTTTCTCATAAAATTCATAACTCTTAATCTATACATCCAAAAATCGCCATTTTTAGACACAATCAAGAAAACTCATCAAATTATCATTTCAAATTTTTCCAAAATTTTTGAAGGTCAGAAAAATTACGAAACTGAAAAACATAATAACCCTTAAAATCCCTTACCTCAAAAAAGCAGCACTTCTGACTGGATATCGGATATGACGCTGAAGGAAACTTGCACTGATGAATAGCAACTCACCAAGTATCTAAATACTCACAAAATACACTCGATAATCTAGAGAGAAAAAGAGAGAAAACATGTGAATTCTGGTGTGATTTTCAATTCTAATTTAGCCCTCTATTTATAGGAAAATATTAGCACACCGAAGCAGACTTGACCTGCTACCTGATGGCTTTACATGCTACTATTCCACCCACCAAAAATCAGTCATCTTCCCCAACAATCAAAAGTGGGGCCCACCTATTTTTTGAATTTTCCACCAAAATCATTTATAAACCTAATTTCCGAATCAGTCACCTCTTAAAATTCATAACAAATCATTCGTTCATTTTTAACGGTTCAAAATTTGTGATCATATACTCAACTTATATATGTATAACATATCCAAAAATTACAACGATCCAACGGTCAGATTAAAAATTATAACTCACACAATAAAGCTGTAAGAATACTGATTTGATCTTTTAATACCTCCAATCCGATAAAATACTGATAAAATACCTCAACATTAATTCCTTTATTTATAACCACATAAATAAATCCATCATTTATATCCACATCAAATAAATATTTTATTATCATATAGATCAATAATTAATTATTCATAAATAATATTACAGAATCACAATAATGACAACCGGGCAGTTCCCAGGAAAGAGGGGGCTTTTCGATAAAGATTTCTCCTTACTGGCGCGCAATGAGGTGACCAAACCTCTTCTTGACAGAACTTTCTAGACATTGTCAATAATGCTATCTAATAATATTATTCAAATAATATGAATTATTGATCTAATAATGGAGATACTGTGCAGTGACAATTATTGATACAATAATAATATAAAATATCAACGCAGCAATTATTGATTCAATAAAATAAAATATTGAACAGAAATTACTGTAACAATTATTGAGTAGTGTCTTCTCACGTACGAATTAATAATTGAAAAAATACTGTGCAATACCGTGTGCTACTGTGCAACTACGCATATTACTGTATTTTAACCACCAGGTATTCCAACAGTATTAACGGTAACAACTACGCCGTTATTTATAAAAACTCAAATTTTTTGTTTTCTTCATCCGACAGTTATTCTGTTATGAGGCTCACAAATGGCTGCGCCGTCGTACGAATATTCCCCGACAGAAAGAATATTTCACGATTAAGCGAATATTCCCCGACAACAATGAATATTTTATAACTACTTGCGTATTTTGAATTTTTTTTCATATATTACCCTTAACTTTAGCTTTTATCAATTTAACCATTTACTGAATAGTAATTATAAGAAAAATTGAATACTTTTATTTCATAAAATTCGGGGTCTTACAGCTAATACATGTGCAAATAATTAAAATAATAATAATTACAATCTCACACCACACATCACCATAAAATGCAGTAAACACATAGATCAGAAATTTCAAATTTCCATCCACAGTTAAAGCAATTCAAAACACATTACCCCAATAACTATTACACACGCACAACCTAATCAAAATAAACAAAAATTGGATGCAATTAAACCTTCTTTAATGCTAGTCTCTGCAATTTAGGGACTTCATCGAGCAACCGAGCCTTGGTGCGACGAATCTCGGCGTTAATTGCAACTACAGAAGCTCTATTTTTTCCATTCGAAGCTGTCTCGACTTTCTGCGGAACCAGTTTTCACAAACTTCAATTAAAACGGCAAAACCGAAACCCTAGGACTTTAAAAATTGAGATCGAGGATTAGACATACCTGAAGAGTGGCCTCAATGTCGGATTCGACATCGGCGTAGAGACGAGCAAAGGCACCCGAAAGGGTTACTAAACTTCATCAATTTCGGTAAAAGCTCAACAATTTCGGCAAAGAAGAAATGTAATGCTCAACAACATCAGCAGTAAAACTAAGCTTTAAAGGTATGTTAAATGTTTAAGTTATTTTATTAGAAATCTGTTAATAAAGTGTTGTAATTAGATGTGTTGTAATTGAGAGTGAGTATGAAGGAGACGTTGTGATTGTTGTGTGGAGTAACAAGGGTAGTAAAATTTGGGCTAAACTATAACCAAATACTTATGAGTTCTGTCCTAAAAAGAAATGCACATGTTATGTTCGATAAATTGCCTCTGAGAGGCTGTCAAGTATAAAAGGGAGAGTTGGTCAAGATTGTTAATAGGTTAGTTATCCTCGTACAATATCTCTTCTAAACATAATTAATATAATGAGTAGGAATAAAACTACCTCAAATTCGGAACTGTCATATTGCCTTCTTTTCTCTGCATCAGATAAAATGTTGTACGAATATGCAACCTCTTTGAAAAGTTCCGAAGCTTCTGGATTATTGACATTCTTGTCAGGATGATACCTGTTCCATGTGTGCTTTTATAAGTCACCAAGTATGTAAAAGTTGGAAATATGCCATTTAGTATCTTCTTTTTCTTTTTTTTTTTTTTTTTCACTTTCTTTTTTTGATAAGTTCAATATCGTTATTATGACCATCATCAATGTCATTTTCATGTTCATCAAAATGTATGATTTTAATACCTTGTGAGTGAAGTAAGTTTTGTACCAAGATGATGCCGACCACATATGAGGTCAAAAATTAAATGGCATCAAAGGCACATAACTTAGCATTCTATTCTATTTATTTTTTGTATTTATAGCACCAAAGTTATTTTGAAAGCAGGCAACAATCAGGTTAAACAGACCCATCATTTGTGCATAACCAATAAATCAGTAATTGTGCTTCGGATTATTAAATTGCCTCATTTCTAGGAACACAAATGATAAATATTTCATACATCTTGATGAGCAATGATGAAAACAGCTAGAGTTTTGCAAATTCTAAAAAATGGAAAAAGTAAACTTAAAGCAAAGAAGAAAGGAATTGACAAGTTACTTGAGAGCAAGCTTCCTATAAGCAGTTTTGATCTCCTGATCAGAAGAATCCCTAGACATGATCAAAACCTCATATGGACCGCGACGAAGCACCGGGGCAGACGACCCCTCCATCTTGAAACCTCCCATCCCACTTATATCTCCCTCTTATCTATCAATTGTATGTTTCTATACGAGTCTCTTTCTAAAATATGAGTTATATCCTCTTAATTGACACCATCACACCATTAATGCACCTCTTTTACGGTCAAATCTACAATCAGAATCTATATAAAAGATATACTAATCATTAATGATCTTCACTGAATTATACACGAAATTCGAAGTATTGGATCACTTTCTTCTTCCTAGGGATAGACGCAGGAAACAATAATCAATGAATTATACCTTTAGATGATGTACATGGAGTAATTTATGTAAGCCCAATGAGGGTTAACCTGTACAAAGCTAAAGCTAAATTTTCATAGAAATTGAGTACTTGATATATTATCTTTTGCTACCCTTGTTGCACCCAAGCTAAACCTGTACCACGTGAACTTCTCAGCCTGCTATCCTTATTGCACCCATTTCATCAATCTTTGAGCTCTTATGCTGCAACATTTAAACATCATGCATGCCCATAACACTGATATATCAAGCTTAGCATTAGGTATAGGCTGGCTCCTAACAATCAATAATAAACATAATGAGTAGAAGAAATTGGTCGTTTTGATGTTACCTTACTTTTCTTGTGTATGTGGATGTCATTTATATCTTCATCTCCATCATGCTTCCTTTTCTGTGATCAAAAGGAAAAATAATTTCTTTAATTATGTAAACCAATTAAAATGAGTGTATGAGACTTTGTCTTAGGATCCAGAAATTCAAACAAAGGCTAAAGCTTTGAACTGAGTCTTAATGGAGAATAGCACAACCGAACCTTCTCATTAATATCAGTTAATTCAAAATTCTAAAGAAATTACTTCAGGTAGAGCTGATTCATTGGAATAAAGTCAAATTGAGTATAACCCAAGAGTAACTTATGACAACTTAGCAGGTCGCAGAGCATTCATACAACCAATTAATTAACTTTCAAGCTTAATTTATCTTTACAGTTACATGAGTATTTAGGCTTCCCAGTTAAACCTCATCTGAATAAATAGCACTTATGAAGAGCTTACTAAGTAAAGCAGCTATAAGTGAGTGATAGTATTAACCTTCTTATGATGTTTCTTTGAGTGTTCATCACCAGAATCATGATGGCCACTTTTATCCTTGTCCTTGTCTTTGTCTTTACTTCGATCTTTACGACGATGTTTGTGTTTCTTGTGCTCTTTATCCTTCTCCCTATCTTTATCCTTGTGCTTTTTATGTTTTTTCTCCTTGTCTTTGGACTCATATTTGGATTTTCCAGCTATAGTAGAAGTTCCCTTTTCAGACTATAAACACAACGATATAGAAATGGTCAATAAAAAAAAGGCAGAATATGTAGTCAGAACAACACAAGTCTGAAGATGAGGCATAAAGGGAAAATCATCCAGCAAGAGCTAATAAAAATTAACTGAAATCAATGATAGCCTTGGAAGTAGATGTCTTACAGTAGGCAGATCAACTGGAGCAGTTTCCCGTAATTAAAAAGCTTCTCTAAGGACGTCTATGTCAAAAGGCTGTATGCGTCCATTTGTCTCTCTTGAAAAGGATGTACTTTGAATTAGCTGATCCAATTGCATCCCCTCTCCTTTTATGATTTCTGTGTCTCCCACCACATTGTGAAGATAGTGCGTGTCTGAAATTGACAAAGGAAGTGATCTCTTGCAGAAGAACTCATAATGAGGCAGCAACTTGTAGTGATTTATAAGATCCATAGCCCCTATAAGTCCTCTTGGCCCTGATTTTCCACATAAGGCCAAGTTGATCACAATTATGAAACAATGAAACTGGTAAACAGGGAATCTTACAGCAGAGAAGCATGCTTCAATCTGCAAAGGACATGCTTCAAAACCTTTACATAAATACTATGAAATGCTTTAAGGTACCCTTTTAAGAATAACAGTTATGCCAAATGAACGAGCTAACAAGTCAAGTTTGCAAGCTGTTAACAGCTGGAGCTCCAAAAAGCTAGGTGTCTTCATACCAAATTAATTTTCGTACTATCTTCTTTTTTATAGCCTCTATCTACCCTCAGTTTAAGTAACAGAAAAGCACCTACACTGTTGTATAACTATTTCGATGTTCCTCAACACTTCAAACCATGTTATCTTCTCAGCCTGCAATTTGTTTGCAATTGGGTGATTTTCTGCAAGTCCTTCAATTTGTTTGCAAATGGGTGGATTTATTGTCTTGGTAATACTTTGTTGCTTTACTAATATATCAGTTATTTGTAATACCCAACCCATGATTATGATTTACACCATGATATTCACTAGAGAATATTTAACAGCAGATTCACCTCATGAGTTGCACCAAATATTTGGTATTTTCTCCATAGACTCTACTTTCTTATATAAAATCAGTTGCATGCAACTCAGTAGGCTGAAACCAGCTAAGCAACACCTGGGAGAAAACATAAATTATGTTATCATACCACACTTGATTTATTAAATTTAACAATTTATTATTTTTAATAGTATACGTGTAAAAAAATTTATGTCCTTGATATTCACACATTTTGCAAATGAGACTATTTTTTCTCCTTTTTTTGTGTGAAATGGGTGTATACAGTTTCTCATTAATGGTCAATCAACAATCCTACAATTATTGCCAAAGACTCAAAGTCGTTACTGCATTTTTTTTGTAAAGATTGATTGCGGGCATGAAACCCTTTAGATATTTGAAGCTTATTATTAGTATTATTATTATATTTTTAATCCTCTTTTTCCAACCTTCACATTTTCTGCAGATTTTAGAACTTCCAAACCATCCATTCTATGTGGGGGTGCAATTTCATCCAGAGTTCAAGTCGCGGCCTGCGAGGCCTTCAGCTCCATTTTTAGGTACTTGTAGGATAATTATGTTAATATATTGATTAACTATGTGGAGCCATCTTTCTCTTTTGGAGGTTATTGTTGTGTTTTGGCATATGAAAACTGAGATGTATTGTAATGTTTTCTGCCATTTCAAAAGGCTTAGTTTGTTATTCTTATTTCAAAACACGTGTTAGGTCATCAGAAATAATCCTAAGCTCTACTATCTTAAGAGTAATTAGGCAAAATCATGTGTAGCTTATTGCTCGTGGTCAAAATAATATTTTGCTAATTTTTTATCCGGTCACTGTTGACATTTTTCTGCAAGTATTATGAGTTGTCAATTTCGAGTCCTTTCTTCTTCATTAGCTTTCTAGAAACATCTATGGAGCTTCAGACTTGCAAAAAATAAAATAATTTTTTTTTTGGAGCTTCAGATGATATATTTTCTTTATATTATTTTATTTTGTAAGAGGAGAATTATCGGAGGGTGTCTACTGGTAACTGAATCAATTTACCTTGTTCTGCAATTCACTTCCTTCTTTTTACAGTGATAAAATAGAAATGTTTCTTTTAAAACTCCCACTACTTTTAGCCTGAAAACTTGGTGACAAAAAATAGTTTGAGTTAGACAGTCTTCAACATGATTGTCTGATTAATTTTCCTTGTGATGTCATTTGAATTTCTTTGGACATTTTTCATGCATAAGCTTTCTTGAGTGAGCTTCTCATGGTTCTCTTTAACATTTATATTACTGTTTTATAGGTCTTAGATTGGCAGCGACTGGGTAGTTGGGAACTTATATAAGGGAACAGAATGCTACAGCCTATAAGCAACTTGCCAGTGTTTGATCGCTCCTCAATATGCTTACAAGGTACTATTTTCTGAGAGCATTATTAGAGTTAGTTCCTCTATTGGCTAACTATTTAAATTCTTAAAAGTGTTATCTTAGCGTATTACCCACTGTTATTTGTGTTTAGTAAGGAAAATTCTTATAGCTCACTCCTGAATAACCTGAACTATTTATTTAAGGCCCAAGGAGCAGTAGGATTGCCATTAATAATCTTTTAGAAAAAGGGTGTCCGTGATCCGGTTTCTTGATTCCTGAATTTATATTTTAAACTTTGGATGTAGGAAAGAAGAGTTCAGTGAGGTGAAAAAATAATACACATTGAGGTTATCTAGCATACCTTTTTTAAAAATATACGGTGGAGAACTTAAATTGTGGAAAGCTATGATGAGCTCCTACAATCAGTTATGTCTCTTAGGCTGACAGCTATGTGATTGGAATTCTGTTTGAGTTTTGATAGAATATGTAAATTCTTCTTCGCCTGCACTCCTGTACTTCCAGCTTCTTAACAGTTGCAGTTCTCAAAAACATTATATTAGTACTTCTGGGATTTAGGATATTAACTGCACAAGTTTTCCTCATCAAAAGAAGATGAAAACAAAGTTTGCTTATTGATGTCGGAGTAATTACTTAAGCTGAGATTGCACCTGTAATATCTGTGGACAAATATTTCCTGCCGGAAAACAATTAAGTCTATTATTTGACAATTATTTATGTTGAGAAACTTTTAAATTTATTTTTTATTGGTTCTTTCCTTTCTGATGTATCGAATTGAATGCATTCGAATACTAAATTCCTCACTTTCATGTGGTTCCTAATGAGTAATGACTATGATTGATTGGCTTGGCTTATTAAATTGGGAATCACATTATCCGTTCTTGGATTAGAAAGAAAATTTATGTTAATTTGATGGCTGGATATGTTATGTTATGTTAGGTTGATTGGAGTGAGCTGTATCCAGGGACTTGATTGGCTCCAAATACTTAAACCTTATCACATATATTCCTATATATTTGCCTGCTCTTTTTGTTTTTTTCCAGAAAATCAAATTCGTTGAAATTCTTTTCATGGACATTATTCTTAATGAAAAATGACACCAATTAAAGAAGTTAAACATAAGATGTCAAGAAAATAAACTCAACCTTTTATTCTGATTCAACTTCCAACAGTTTGAAACCTCAATAATCGTCAAAATTGAGGGAATTCCTCTCTTATAGAACAATATATAGTATAAATGTATAGTAAAACAAAATAAAAAAAATAGAGCTAGGCTCGGAAGATTTGGAACAATAGTATTGAATGTATTATTGAAACTAAGCATAGTTTTGATCAAATGTTAAATTTTTGTCATGATATTGAAGATACGAAACCTATCTTTGTAGCTTCATTTGCTCATGTTTAATTTATTAAGTTTGCTCTTACAGGTTGATCCAAGTGATATTAACATCATACATGTCAATGTTTTGTTTGAATGTGCGCTTAATCAATTACATATGGATAAGGTAACGCTACTGGTATTGTTAAAAAATTTCATTGTGATATTAGTTTGCATTTTTTGACTAATGTCTTATTTTGTACTTCTTTTTGTACTTCCTAGGAGAATTCACATGTGAATCACTTGAACAACCTAAGTGTTATTCCATCTTCAACGAAGGGGAAAGAAAAAACTGATTGTTCTATTGGAAAAGAAAATTGGTTTAATCAGCCGGTATGTTGTACTAATAATTGTTTATCTGTTGATTAAAATTAATTAACACAACATATCGGTTAGAGCATTATACACTAAATTGTCGGTGATATTTTTGAGTTCTTCACCCCTCAGTCTCACTCTTACATTTCTCTCTCACGCACACACGACTCCATACCATCATCGAGTAGAATTGTTGTGTTGTGGTATTATTATGAGAGCGATATTTATTATAAATTTGATTTTAAAAAGTTATGTTTTTTGGACATGCTAACCTAACGCCTTATTTTGTACTTCCTAGGCGAATTCAAATGTGAATCACTTGAACAACCTAAGTATCGCTCCATCTTCGACGAAGGGGAAACAAAAAATTGGCAGCTCAACTAGAAAAGAAAATTGGTTTACTCAATCGGTATGTTGTACTGATCGTTCTTTAAGTATTTATAAAAATTATTTAACACATCATATTTAATAGCTATCTAACGTGTTGGTATTTCGGTTAGAGTGATATACACTATATTGTTGGTGATATTTTTGAATTCTTCACCCCTCACTTTTACACATCTTTCTCATGCACACACGACTCTATTCTTACATGAATTTCGCAGCTCTACATGAATTTGATTTTGGACCTACTAACATATTATCCAAATTATGTATTGGTTTCCTTAGCCATTCCACTACAAGAAAAAGGGCCATCTGCGACCAATGATATCAGCGACCGCCCTATACGGTCGCTGATAATATTATTAGCGGCCGCTATCTGCGACCGCATGCAGTCGCTGATCGGTCGCTGAGAAGAATTTCCCTCCCAAAATTTGGTGCGAAACTTTGGCGCAGCGACCAATCTATATCAGCGACCGCTAGCGGTCGCTGATATGTCCACATCATTAAAAACTAATGACCGCATGCGGTCGCTGATGGCGGTCGTTGATTCTTATAACCTTAATCAGATTCAGGCATTCGCTCGAACCAGTCGACAAGGAAAAAAAAGAGGGAGAAACTCAGACGAGGGAGAAGAGGGATTAGGGGGAGAAGAGAAGAGGAACCACCAACATCCGGCCGGCTGATGCCTTCACCACCACCGTACCACCGCCGGTAACCCCTTTAATCTTCCTTTCACAATTTATTGTATATTACAATCTTCCTTTCACAATTTATTACCTTCTACGTTCCAAAATTATGGGTAGCTGATATGAAGAATGATTTACTTTATTGTATATTATGGGTATATTCGTTTCAAAATTATGGGTATATTATGGGTAGCTCATATTTTGTTGGAGACTGATTTTGTTGGAGAAGTTCATATTTCCTTATGAATATGAAGAAATTCATATTTTGTTAGTAACTGATTTCCCAGTTCTACTAAAATGGAATGAGGAAGGACAGTTGATTCCCAAGTTATATCAATTGTTTTCACCAATAATTTTTTAAGAGCTTGAAATCCTGTTCTTTTAAAAAGTAGTAGGGAAGGACATTTGAAATGTTGCCAGTGTTCTAGAAATGATTTTCTGTTCTCGTCTAGTTGTTTTGGTTGCTGTAATTTTGAAGACTTCGATTGATTCAGATTTCAAAACATTTAAATGCCATTTTATTTTTCCAGATTTTATATATTAAAAAAGCTTTGTCCATCTGAATTCTCCATTGCTTTGCAGGGAAATCTGCTAGCCTGTGTTGTACATAATACATAGTTGCCCTTCCCTTGAAATTTGTTGCCAATCTCACTGGGTTTGGCACTTTCTTTAAAAAAACATGTCAGACACAAGAACCAATTCTTTCCAAGTGCGTAGTCATCACTTCTTAATTAAGATTCACATTAATAATTCTAATTTACTCAACTAATCTTTACCTAATCATTAAATTTTGATTAGGTAAACTCTAAACACGAGTTATCTTAATTAATCAAGATTAATACTAATTAATCATGCTTAAAGTTAATCAAACCAAATGTGACCTTTTAGTAGTCAAGGGAAAAAACTTTTGACTATAACTTATAAGTTATAACCAAAATAACCAAGGCAAGTTATATAGTTACATTATTCATTAGAAATTAGAGTTCTCACAGCTTTTCTTTGTGTTCAGATATGGACCCTGGAATATATAAAGGCAATGAGTATATGTGATGTTATGTTAATTGCTTATACATTCTTGTTGCTCTTATGCCTACAAATGGTCAAGTATGCATGCCATCGTGCATGTGGATAGTCCATATTATAGGGGAGACTCTGCCGAAATTTTTTCATTGGTCGGGTAATTTAGTCTTGTCCCAATGCATATTCAGACCATGCATGATGCAATGATTCATATTCTACCCCTAGGAATCTATTGTCTTTAGGTTGGTGTTAGTTGAAATATGTAGGATGACATAAGACCATACCTCATTCTAATTTAAGATCCATAAAAATATTCCATGCCTTTGGATAGTCGATCTCAAGCTGTGTAATTTTTTTTTGGCATGTATCCTTGTTCAATTCCCGAAGAATCATATATGATGCACACTCATGTTATATATGTACATATACATCTATATGTATATATAAGCATCATAAATGGCATTGAGCTGAACTGTAAATCTCTAACAAGGGAATATAATAATTTATGTCAACATAGGTACCGTGGAATCATGGACCTCTATTCAGACCGTAGTTGGATGGCATGACGAAAGTCAAGTGCTCAGATAGGTGCTACAGCTGAATTTAGAGCTGGTTGCCAAGTGTTTTTGGAGTATGTGTATAGTCACCCAGAATGTATGAATGGTAAGTCGCAGATACGATGTCCATGTTTGAAGTGTAAGAATATAAATTATATGGACATAGACTTGGTAAACTATCATTTACTTGTTTCTGGGTTCATGAGAAATTACGAAGAATGCTGGTGGGCACATGGGCAGAGAAGAGATGGTGGCATCACACAAGTACACAATTCGGGCAGTAGTACTCATCGTATGAATGAAATGGTTCATGATATTGCAGGGCCAGATTTTGATTGGGAGCTAGGCAGAGAGCAACCTATGAATTCTGATGCCAAAGACTTCTTTAAGTTGTTAGACCAGGGTAGTGAGCCATTGTGGCATGGTTGCACCAAACAAACTATATTGTCTGCAGTGGCGACATTACTTAACATCAAGGCTGATCATAACATGAGCCATGAGTGTTTTGAGTCGCTCTTGAAGGCCATTAAGAGTATGTTGCCTTACGGTGATAAATTACCTGGTAACTATTACTTTTGTAAGAAAATGGTGAGGAAGTTGGGTCTTGAATACCAAAAGATCGATGCATGTCCCAACGATTGCATGTTGTTTTATAAGGAAAATGAACAGATTACAAGGTGCACGTTTTGTAGTCACGATCGGTTTAGGCCTAATAAAGAGGGTGTCACTACAAAAAAAATCAAGTATACTGTTTAAGATTCTAAGGTATTTTCCAATAACACATCGGCTAAAAAGATTGTACATGTCTTCAAGAACAGCTGAACATATGAGTTGGCATGCGAAATCTCCAGCTAAAGATGGAGAACTAAATCATCCCACAGATGGGCAGATTTGGAAAGATTTCAACTTAGCACATCCTGAATTTGCATTGGAACCTAGAAATGTGAGGCTTGGATTGTCCACCGATGGTTTCAATCCGTTTGGCCACTCAGCTGTTCCGTACTCATGTTGACCTATGATTGTTACTCCGTACAACTTGCCTCGTTGGATGTGTATGAAACAGTCATACTTGTTTCTTTCACTCGTGGTTCCTGGTCCTAAGAGTCCTGGAAAGCACTTAGATGTTTACTTGAGACCTCTTATAGACGAGTTGAAGGTATTGTGGGAGGATGGAGTATAAACTTGGGATGTTGCAACGAAAACAAATTTCAACCTTAGGGCAGCGGTTATGTGGACTATAAGTGACTTCCCAGCTTATGGTATGTTAGCTGGATGGAGTACACACGGGAAGTTGGCTTGTCCGTATTGTATGGAGCATACAAAGTCGTTTAATCTATCAAAAGGTTGAAAGCCTTGTTGGTTTAACTGTCATCATCGGTTCTTACCGGTAGATCACCCGTTTCGAAGAAATAGAGATTACTTCAGGAAAGGGAAAGTAGATAATGATATGTCTGCACCGCGATTGTCGGGAACGGAGATGCGAGATCGTGTGATGAGATTGTCGGTTATCCCATTTGGTAAGGTTGATGCCACAAACATAATCAATGGGTTTGGTGAATCTCATAACTGGGTTCGGAGAAGCATCTTTTGGGAACTGCCTTATTGGTCTACAAATTTGATTCGTCATAATCTAGATGTGATGCATATTGAGAAGAATGTGTTTGACAATGTGTTTAACACTGTGATGAATGTTACGGGGAAGACAAAAGATAATGATAAGGCACGTTTGGACATGAAAGATATTTGTAAGCGTCCTGGATTAGAACTTTATGAATCTCCTAATGGTAAGATTGTCAAACCGCATGCAAGGTACACATTGTCCAAAAAGCAAGTTGAAGATGTGTGCACATGGGTTAAGTCTCTGAAACTACCAGATGGATATGCGTCAAACATTGCAAGGTGTGTTACGGGTGGGAAATTGCAAGGGATGAAGAGTCATGACTGTCATGTGTTCATGGAGAGACTCTTGCCTATAGCATTTCGGGAACTGCTTGATAAACCAATATGGGATGCTTTGACGGATCTTAGTCGTTTCTTCAAAGACTTGTGTTCAAAATCATTGAATGAGAAGGATATGTTTGTACTTGAGAAGAACATCATAGAGATCACGTGTAAACTGGAAAAAATATTTCCACCTGGATTTTTTGACTCCATGGAGCATTTGCAAATCCATCTTCCCTATGAAGCTCGTGTTGGGGGTCCAGTTCAATATAGATGGATGTACCCTTTTGAGAGGGTGATGGGAAACCTTAAGAGGAAGGTGAAGAATAGAGCTTATGTCGAGGGGTCGATATGCGAGGCATACAGTTTCAAGGAGATATCTACGTTTGTCTCAGACTATTTTCCGGATGAAGTCTTGACAAAGGCGAATCGAGTATCGAGACATGATGATGGGGTAAATGTTGAACTAAATGGTCGTCTCTCTGTATTTGGTCTATCGGGCCGCGCTTATGGAAAAGGGAAGCGCATATTCCTCTCTGAGCAAGAATTACATGCTGCACATACTTACATTCTTCTCAATTGCGAGGAGATTGACGAATTTGTGAGGTACACATGTAAACTTGATAATTTATCTTTTAAGTTAAAAATTTATTCCAATATGTTAATGTTTATAACATGGTATAGATTGTACGATGACGAGTTAAAACTGAAGCATCCCGGCATAACTGATAAAGATATTCAAATCAATCGGGATAAAAAATTTGCACTTTGGCTAAAGGACAAAGTAAGTTCAATTTTTAAGTACGTAGTATATATATATATATACTCCATGTTAACTATGACTTCATTTAATAAGATGGAGTTTTTGTAGGCTTTAACTGAGGGATCAACGATTCCGGCTAATATACAAGTCCTAGCTATGGGACCAGACAGGGACCAAGTCAGCCGCAATGGTTATAAAATAAATGGTTGTGAATTTCACACAAAGGCATATGGGCACGGTAAAAGAACAACGAACTCTGGAGTGTGTGTCCAAGGAGATTGTTACAATGAGCTTGGTCGTGCCTTTTATGGGGAGTTGGAGGAAATCGTAGAGTTGTCGTACAAGGGCACGTACGGGGGTCATATTCACTTGTTCAAGTGCCGTTGATTTGATTCAGAAAAAGGGATACGTGTTGACAGACATGGAATCGTCGATATTGACCTCCATAGGTCTGCGTACGCCAACGAACCGTTTGTTTTACCAACTCAAACAGTACAAGTATACTACACTCCTAGTCCTGTTAAGAAAAGGGATAGACTGCCTACAGATTGGCAAGTTGTAATTCATACTCCCTCGCGTAGTCATGTAGAATTAGTTGATGGGGAGATTTACCAAGAGCAGATGCTTCAATGTCAAACTATAATAAATGTGGAAGACGACAATGAAGTAATCCAGTTAGATGGTGGAGATGAACCACATGAATTAGATCCTGAGTCAATACTTGTGTCAGATGACATTGATACTGAGGAGGAAGAGTTGTTGACTGAATCTGACACTAAATCTGAAGCAGATGATGGTTATGAATCTGCAACACGTATACAAGATGATTCTGAATCAGACATTGACACTTGAAACAAATGAGGGAATCAATTAAAGCAGATATTGTTGTAATTAAAGCACGTCATCAATTTATGATACATTACCATTGTTATTGTTCTTCTGATGTACTTTTGTAGAAGAGGTTCTACCTTGTTATTCTTATATTGTTTTTGTTTAAAAAGTGAATGTATATTTGTTTGGAGTTGGGTGCAGTTCACATCATATGAGATTTTTTAATGGACTGTCATTTTATATTCATATATATATATATACATGTTTAAATCACTGTCATGTTTATGTACTAAACTATTTAAATGTAATTTTTGTTTATTGTTATTTTATATTCATATATATACATGTTTATATCACTGTCATGTTTATTGTCATATATATATGTAATCAAATATGACTCTGCAAAACATCTTGAAATTTGTAATATACAGATGGCTTCTGAAGCAGCGCAGAAAAAGCGCGGCTTGGGTAGGGGGCCTAATCATGTGCCCAAGGCCCCTACTAATCTGGATGATCGGATTCTTATTCAGATTCGCCCTCCTCCGAATAGCACGTACGTCCCGCATATATCAATTTTATATAAGCATTTAAGATTCCATTTATTGTATATTGGTAATGTTTTGATTGATATTATATTGGTTTGTGTCTTGAGTGCCTAGAAATGTCCATATATGCATGTCGTCGTGCATGTGGCTAGTCCATATTATAGGGGAGACTCTGGCGAATTTTTTTTAAGTATTATGTAAGTATAAGTTTGAAAAATGTTCATAAGTATTATAACTTAGATGTAACTTGCTTTAATATATGCTAATTGATGTTGTATATTATAGTGATTTTTTAGATAATAAAATCGTCAAGTGCATATCACAGCTGTGTTTACAGAATTGGCCTACAGCTGTGATTACATGGGCGAGCACACCTATCGCCCACAAGGATGCTGTTTGGGCAGAATTTCAGGTATGTTTTTTTTTAATTATGATAGATAATATTAATATAATATTAATATAATATTCAAAAGATAATTATTTAGTAATGTTATTATTGTTGTTTTATTTGCAGAAAAGGTATAGATGGGAGGACGCGCATGCTTCGGTGATTCAGACATTATTCTGGCAGAAGTGCGCGGTCCGCACCAAGGACAACTTGAATAAAGAATGACAAAAAGCCATTCACAATGCCGAGATCGACCATCCAGGCCAGGGAGAGGATTATATGCATGAGCATAGCCCCTGGTGGTGCACCCAGTCCATATGGGCTGAGATGTGTGCCCAATGGAGAGCTGAAAGCTGGGTGAAAAGATGAAAGACTGCCGCCACCAACAGAGCCTCGGGTGTATCCGATGGCACAAAGGCTAAAGGAATATACAAGGGCGGCAGTATTTCACAGTTGCAGCATATCACTGCCAGGGTACGCATTTACAAGTTTTAATATGTTTTCAATCATGAATTGTAGAAAATATATCCCATTTTTACTTAGTAATATTGTGTTATTTTTGTATAGGAGTCTCAGTCTCAAGGTCAGCCTATCCATTGGTTGGATGTGTACGTGGCCACCCGTGATGGTTTGCCTGAGGCTATCCAGATAGCGGTAATAAATTTTAACAACTTGATCTTTAATTAATGCTTACAGAATTAATTTATTTTTAACTATTTAATTGTTAACATGATGACATGACACTTATAAGCGTTTATTAAATGAGCGCTATCCTGAAGGCACTCCACGTCCGTCTATCGATCAAGAGTTGTGGGAGAGGGCGTCTGTTGTGAAGAAGAACTGCATTAAAGGTCAAGGACAACAACGACACCCATCCTTCAGTGGCTCAGGCTGCTCTTCTACCCAGTCTACACAGTCATCGAGCCATCCAGCTGTTCATACTCCGGCTGACTGTGTGAGAGCTATATGTCAAGATCGAGATCTTCTGAAGATACTGGGCGGACATCTGGGGGCTCTGAGTGCTGAGGAGTTAGCTGAAGCAGTAGCGACAGCAGCAGCATCACAACACGGGGATGGCGACGAGGTATAAAATCAATTTGTTGTATATTGTCGTAATATACCAATATTAACACAATTAGTATATATTTCTAACATGTTTTATTATTTTGTTAATTACAGGGTGATCAAGGAGGCGGTGATGCTTGACGTACTTGCTTTAGATTAGTTTTATAGTTATAGTATAAGTTCGTACTTGTATATTCATTCTTAGGATGTTTGTATGTTACTTAAACAAGTTTTGAAATGTTATTATATTTATTCAAAATCATATTGGTTTTGAATGGTTTATATACTAGTTTGGTGTATGTGTTGGTGGACGATGGATGTTTATATTGTTGTGTATGTTGTTGTTGGGTATGTGTGTTGGGATAAAACATGTACAAAACAGGTACAGATTTTTGGAATTTCTGCAAAACAGCAAGATTCTGTTTTTTTATTTTTCCATATCAGCGACCGCATGCGGTTGCTGGTAGGGTAATAGCGACGGATACTATTTGTGGACGACAGCGACCGCATCCGATCGCTGATACCGGTCGCTGACACGTGGAACATGTCAGCTTTGGCCCTGGACCATGCTGACTAAGCTTAGCGACCGGATTTGTTATTTCGGTCGTGCATAGCGGTCACAGATATATCGGTCGCTAATAGTGGTCGCTGATGTGCATCTCAGTGACCAGATTTTGTGCGACGCCTTTTAGCGACAGCATGCGGTCGCTGATGGTTATCTGCGACTGTATGCGGTCGCTGATAGGCGGTCGCTGATAAAGTTTTTTCTTGTAGTGTTCCTACATATTATAGATTCTTAGTTAATTTTCTTAATTTTTTTTGTTTCTGTCATAAATTGCTAAGTTGTGTTTACTTGCAGTAGATTAATGCAATTTCTATTAGGGATTTGAAATTATATTAGTTCGCTAATTATTTAACTTATTTCACACATCACTTCCTATCTTAGGCTTCCACATCAAATTTTGATTCCTATAAAATTAAGGTCCAACGCGCCATGAACGAAATCGCAATGATAGTAGTACGTGCTCGCGGCGTAAGCTGGCACAGCGCGCACGTCGGGAGAGAGCGTTCTGGGAATTACACTCAACCTCTACCCAAAGACTTTCCAGTATTGACACCACCCAAGTCCCTCCCCCAATTCTCCAACCATGCTCCACTTGCTAGCATGGTTATTGCAGTCCCCTCGCATTCCCAACCATCTCTTAGTACAATATTTCCTGAACATTTGCCTACTAAGTTGTGCAATGTCGAGGTACATTTAATATTGTCATTGTTTGTATTTGGATTAAAATACATAAAACTAACTATCTGCAACGCCAGAATGAATGCGTACTTGTACGGGAAACACGAATTATTAGCAATCATACTGCACCTTCAACGTCGAAAGTATGTCACACGCCCACTAATTGTCAGAAAAATAGAAAAGAAAATATGTCTACCTCTTTGGTAAGTTTTTTGATTAATGTCTTTGAATTGATATGCATTTCTTTTGCTCTTAAGAAAAATAGAGTTGTAATGTATTATCTTTCCCCTGTTGGAAATATCGATGATTTACACTCACCCACAACCCTTATGTCATGATTTGTAAGATCTAACTCCATTGCACCGAGCCACTATAGCACACATTCCACAAAAAAGGTCGCGGACAAATAATTTGGAATGTTATCTAACATCTACAATTGCGTCCGACCCAGTTTTCATTCCAACTGACTTTTCTCTATTCTCACCTATTCTGGTGCGACCTTTACCCTCGCCTCGAAATTTAGAGACAAACTTTGCTCACTATGAAGTTGTCCCCGATGTAGCACCACATTCTCATCAAACTGACGACAATGTCCTCATGACGTCGTCTCCTATTCTGGCAGATCTAACAGTGTATGTATATTCTACATATAATTTTTATTTGTAGATTCCCACTAGAACCCTTTAGCGATGTTGACAGTATGTTTAGTGATGACGAATTGAATGTTATTGTCCCTGTCAAAAATGAGCGTCATTTTCTTGGGCCGATGAATATTCAGTGTCCTTATTGTTCAGCCTTATATTGGCAGAATGAACGATTATCTCGCACAGGATTGTCCAATCCAAGATTCGGAACATGTTGTCTACAAGGCAAAATCAAGTTACCGGAACTCATTGCACCCCCACCTCCTAATCGTGCATTGTACGATGACCACGATGGTCAAGCAAAATCATTTCGTCGGCATTTTAGGGAGTACAATGCAGCTAATGCTTTCATGAGCTTGGGTGCTAAGCTTGACGACAGATTACTCAACTCAAGAGGGCCAACACCATTCATTATCTATGGAGAATTACGTCACCGTACCGGGTCATTGTTACCCCCGGATGGTCACGCACCCATCTACTGTCAGGTGTACATATATGACCCAGCAACTGCATTAAATATTCGGTGTGCGCAGAATAATAACTTGTGTCGAGATGTCCTCCACACTATACAGAATTGTTTGTTGTCAGTGAATCATTTTGCTTCAAAGTACAAACGTGCCCATGAAATACTAACCGAGTCAGAATCTTTAGATCATGATTTACGTGCTTACTTTCATTACACCTTATCAACTAATAGGAATTGGTACAATCTTCCAACCACATATGAAATAATTGTGATTTTGCCTGGTGATGGTACCGAGAGTAGTGGAATGCGGGATATTGTTCTGCAACTAAAAGGAGATAATAGAGTCCTTAGCTAGATCAATGAGTGTCATCCAACATATTTACCATTACACTATATACTTCTATTCCCTACTGGTGAGCTTGGTTGGGAACCTGGTCTACGAGAGTGGAACTCCGAACAAAATGATTTTTCAGTAAGAAGGATGACACAGATGCAATTTTACAGTTATCGTATGTTTCCACGTCCCACTGAGTATTCGACAATTCTTAGAGGAGAAAAGTTATTTCAAGAGTTTATAGTAGATGCTTGGGCATCAACGGAGCAAAACAGGTTGGCTTACATCAAACTCAATCAAGATAAGTTGCGTCGGGAGATTTATGCAAATTTGTGTGACGGCAGTATTGATGAGTTGGGCCCCGATCAGATCGGACAATGCTTTGTTCCGCCATCGTCCTTTACTGGGAGTGCACGTAACATGAGCTAGATTTTTCATGACTCTATGGCCATTCCAAGGTACCACCAACACCCTGACATCTTTCTCACCATGACGGCCAACCCAAAATGGCCCAAAATAACAACTGCCTTACTAGAACACCAAACCTCTTTGGGTCGTCCAGATATAGTTGCCTGTGTATTTGAGTTAAAACGGCGTGCCCTGATGCATGAGGTAAAAAATGAACAAATTTTTGGTCAAAAATTGCTCATGTATTCACCATTGAGTTCCAAAAACGAGGGTTACCACACATGCATACTTTATTCTTCCTTCATGGCCCTGACAAGATTCAGACAACTGTACAAGTGGATCGGTTAGTCAGTGCTAAATTCCCAGATCCATCCACTGATCCAACTCTGTACGAAACAATCAAGAGTTGTATGGTTCATGGTCCCTGTGGTTTTTGAAACCCATATTCAACTTGCATGGTGAACGGTGCTTATCGGTTACATTATCCAAAAGCCTTTGCAGATTCGACTACTATGGATGAACATGGGTACCCTGTTTACCGTCGTCGCCGTAATGGTCAGTCTTACACCACCAGAGGGCATACATTTATAATCGAGACGTCGTACCATACAATCCACACCTATCAACAAAGTTCAACAGTCATATAAATGTGGAGGTCTGTGCAGGAATGAGGTGCGTCAAATATATCCACAAGTACATTTACAAAGGTCATAACCGCACAACTATGATTTTAGAGTGACCAGATGGAAACAATGAGATAAAGCAATACCTTGATGCAAGGTATATTGGACCAAGAGAGGCTGCATGGCGGCTCTTCGGTTATCTTCTCCATGAAGAAATTCCTTCGATTGTACGGCTAGATCTACATTTATCTGGGATGCATCAAGTTGTTTACGATCCTGCTAAAACACTTGAAACAATTAGACTTGGGTCTAGGAGTCAAATCACAACTGACTAGATTCTTTGACTGTTGTTCTTCAAATGATGTTGCACGTGCCTACACATACCAAGAATTTCCCCAACATTTTGTTTGGAACAAAGGTCGGAAGATTTGGACTCCGAGGCAGGGTGGGTTTGCAATTGGCAGATTATACTTTGCTACGCCCAATTCTAGGGAGTGGTTTTACCTTCGATTGCTATTAACAATTGTTAGAGGACCGCATTCTTTTGATGGTCTACGCACGATCAATGGTATGTTTCATGATAGTTTTAAATCAGCGTGTGTAGCAATGGGGCTCCTGGAAGATGATGCAGAGTGGGTACAATGCCTTCAAGAGGCTTCAACCATGAATACGTGATACCAGTTAAGGAGACTATTCTGCATCATTTTGGTAGAATGCTCCCCAATACAGTCATACACTCTGTGGAATCAATTCTTCGTCCATATATGTGATTATCTTCGTCACAAGCTACAAACAACTTTTGGCATATGCGATCCACGCAGCCTCAAATCGAAGATTACAGTTTATATTTGATTGATCAGTTGCTACATGAATTTGATAAAAAATTGGATTACTTTCCACATATGCCACACCCCGTTCAAAATTGGAGTTTTGTTTCAAGTAATAGATTGTTGATCGATCATATGCAACTACGAAATGAAGCTAATCAACTGAATGACCTTTTGAATATTGATGTTTTAAATAATGCTCAATGTACGGCTTATGATGCTATCACTATCTCCGTTGCTGAAAATCAGGGCAAAATGTTTTTCCTCAATGGAGGTGCAAGAACAGGGAAAACCTTTTTGTACAACACCATCACTACTAAAATGCACAGCGAGGGTCATATCATCATTACAGTTGCTTCATCAGGAATTGCATCGTTGTTATTAGGCGGTCGGACAGCTCATTCTACATTTTGCATTCCATTTGATATCATAGAAAGCTCGGTATGTGGTTTCAACAAACAGTCACCGCATGGGGAATTATTTAAGGAGGCTCGCTTGATAATATGGGACGAAGTTCCCATTCAGCATCGACATGGTGTTGAGGCAGTTGATCAAACACTTCAAGTCCCTGGATACAGCTCACTCCAATCAACCTAACATAACGTAACATAGCCAACCATCAAATTAACATAAATTTTTTTTTAATCCAAGAAATGTGATTCCCAGTTTAATAAGCCAAGCCAATCAATCATAGTCATTACTCATTAGGAGCCACATGAAAGTGAGAGGAATTCTGTATTCGAATGCATTCAATTCAATACATCAGAAAGGAAAGAACTAATAAAAAATAAATTTAAAAGTTTCACAACATAAATAATTGTCAAGTAATAGACTTAATTATTTTCCGGCAGAAAATATTTCTCCACAGATATTACAGGTGCAATCTCAACTTAAAAAATTACTCCGACATCAATAAGAAAACTTTGTTTTCATCTTCTTTTGATGAGGAAAACTTGTGCAGTTAATATCCTAAATCCCAGAAGTACTAATATAATGTTTTAGAGAACTGCAACTGTTAAGAAGCTGGAAGTACAAGAGTGCACGCGAAGAAGAATTTACATATTCTATCAAAACTCAAACAGAATTCCAATCACATAGTTGTCAGCCCAAGAGACATAACTGATTGTAGGAGCTCATCATAGCTTTCCACAATTTAAGTTCTCCACTGTATATTTTTAAAAAAGGTACACTAGATAACCTCAATGTGTATTATTTTTTCACCTCAAGAAACCAGATCACGAACACCCTTTTTCAAAAGATTACTAATGGTAATCCTACTGCTCCCTTGGCCTTAAATAAATAGTTCAGGTTATTCAGGAGTGAGCTATAAGAATTTTCCTTACTAAACACAAATAACAGTGGGTAATACGCTAAGATAACACTTTTAAGAATTTAAACAGTTAGCCAATGGAGGAACTGACTCTAATAACGCTCTCAGAAAATAGTTCCTTGTGACGCCCTCAAAATAGGTATATATCACCCATTCTGAGTCGCCAAATACATGGTACAGAAATAAATACAACTTCATTATAATAATTGTCGTGCAAAATACGACAACACAAATACTGTGAGTTTAAATACAAATATTGTCTTCTAGATAATATCCACACTCAAATAAGTCCTCATTACAATTATTGAAACACTATTTTACAAAATAGTGAGGACTGCTAACACAACTGACTGGAAACATCACTCCATACCCCAACTAGTTCCCGCTATATTCTCGCCTCTTGAGAAAAATGGAACAAAAAGGAAAAGGGTGAGCTCAACTAGCCCAGAAAAGAATATTATGACTAAGATAATATACAACAAATTATCATTAGTCTTCAACAGGAAAAAATCTGATAAAATATAATAGACAACAAGTTTTAGATCAACAACTACAACGGAAATAACAAACCATTAGAAGAGTCAAGTAGAGAATGAGTTCTATTATCTTCTAAGATTTAAAAGTCCATCATCAATATTTTATCCCTGTAACAATAATCAATAACCATCTTTAATTAAATATTCATCTTTGCACTACAGGCCAAAGATATTCATTTGTAACACCAGTCGGTCATGTTCATCTCAACACATGTTCATCTTTTCACTACAGGCCAAAGATATTCATCAGTTAATCATTCATCTTTGCACTACAGGCCAAAGATATTCAGTATTGTCATCATTTAGGACTTAGGATGATGAAAAATATCTTAAAGAAAACGAATCCAGTGAGACAGAAGGACAAATAGTAGGGATTCGTATAACAGTTTATCCAAGATCAATAATACTTCATAATAATCAATTGTGAAGCAGAATTTAAAAATAAAGATTAAAGCATGGATACAATCAAAGATAGTAACCATAATAGACATCTTGGACAAAAAGAAGAAAATTTTATTTTTCGGTGAATAGTGCCGTATTCGTGAATAGTGTCGTATACGTGAATAGTGCCGTATAGGTGAATAGTAACCCCGACACAAAAAGTTTCAAATTTGATAAAAAGTTCATATCAATATTTCAGCATAATGATATTGAAGAAATAATATCATTTAAGAAGAAAATAATATCCTTTACCTCAAACGAACAGTACTTCTGATCAGAATATCATATATGAGGCTGAATGAAACTTGTGCTGAGTAGCAACTCTCAAAGTATCAGAATACTCACAAAATACGCTCGAGAATATAGAGAGAGAAAGAGAGAAAACTTATGAATTCTGGTGTGATTTTCAATTCTAACTTAGCCCTCTATTTATAGGAAAATATTAGCACGCCGAAGCAGACTTGACCTGCAACTTGATGGCTTTACCTAATCAATCCAAAGGACATGACTAGGAATTCATAATGCCCGTACCGAGTTCTGAAAGCCGTCTTTGGGATATCCTCAGTTCTAACCTTCAGCTGATGATATCCAGAACGAAGATCGATCTTTGAAAAGAATTGTGCTCCTTACAACTGGTCAAACAGGTCATCAATACGTGGCACTGGGTACCCGTGATGACCTCATTCGGGTTCCTTGCTTTCTGGGAGGTCACAACAAACGCTCTCCCTTGCACTACCGGTTTTGACTTTTCTGGGACGGCCTTTGGTGCCTCCATCCTAGCTGAACTTGTTTTCGGTAAACGATAAAATCGAGCTAAATGACCTTCTCTTCCACAATTATAACATGCTTTAGACGGCATCGCACAGTTTGGACTGATGTGTCCCTCCCCTCCACATTTGAAGCATATGGTAGGTGGTCGTTCTCCTTCCTTAACAACGGGTGCTGATGCTGACGTCTTTCCATTATTGTTGAATCTCCTCTTCTTGAAATGTCCATTCTTATTGTTTTTTTCCTGATTACCACCGAAGTGGTTACCATTTCTGGCCTGTTGATTCCCTCCACGCTTGTTGTCACCGCTTCGATGACTACTCTCACTGGTATTATCGTTTTGCCGACTGCTCTCTTTTGGTTGTGTTGACTCGTTATCGCGCTCCACTAACTGAGCCCTATTCATAACATCTAAATACAAACACAGTTTATGAGAAATAAGATGTTGACGTATCTCAGGTTTCAAACCTCGCAAAAACATTCGCGTCATTCGTTCTTCATTATCCACCAAGTGGGACGTAAACCGGGACAACTCAGCAAATTTAGCCTCATACTGCGACACGATCATATTATTCTGCTCCAATTTGATGAACTCCACCTCCTTCATGTGACGAACACTTTCGGGAAAGTATTTGTCATTGAACAGCTCTTGGAACTTCTCCCAAGACATCTTCAGTGCGGCAGGTTGAGTACGCTTAATCGATTCCCACCAGTAATTTGCCTCTACTCGCAACATAAAGGCGGCAAAGGGAACCTTTTGCTCCTCGGAGCATCCCAAGACATCAAATATCTTGGTGATCTGCTTTATCCATGTTTCCGCTATAAGTGGTTTTGGCTCTACCTTAAACTCCGGTGGTCCCAGCTCCTTGAACTGTTTAGCGGTGACCGTCCAAGAGTTTTCAGTGTTTCCACCTACATTTTGGACAGGAGCCGCTCTCGCCTGCTGTTGCATGAACTACATAAAGCTTCTGAACATTCCATCATTCATCATCTGGTCAGTGTTGTTGTTTGCATGAGGATTGTCGCCTTTCTGATGCACATTATCCTGATTATTGATATGTGGTGAATCAACGGTCGCCTGTGCTCCGTTGCTATTCTCAACATTCTCAGATGCCATTTTCAGATACTACCACAAAACAAAAGTTAATTGATATGTCATATATTATCCTTATATTCTGACCGACCAATTAAATACCATGAAAATAAACTTAGGTAGGTCATACTAGCGAAGGAATTCCCCGTCTCTCCCCTCCTAGTTATATTCTCACATCTTAGCCAGGGATCATATCCCTAAGCTCTGATACTAACTGTGACGCCCCCAAAATAGGTATACATCACCCATCTTGAGTCGTCAGATACAAGGTACAAAATTCAAATACAACTTAATAATACAACTGTCGTGTACAATATGACAAAACATAAACTGTGAGTTTGAATACAAATATTGTCTACTAGAGAGTATCCATACTCAAAAGGAGTCCTCATTACATTTATTAACACACTATTACATAGAATAGTGAGGACTACTAACTAATACTATCATTCGGACCATCACTCCGTTCCCCGACTTGCCCCAGCTACGCTCTCATTTCTTGAAGAGAAAAGTGAAAGAAAGGGTGAGCTCAACTAGCCCAGTAAAAAATATTATGACTAAGATAATGCAGAATAAATTATTATTAGCCTTCAACAATGTTAAACTGATAAAATATAATAGACATCAAGTTTAACTACAGCGGAACAAGCAATCCATTAAAAGAGTCAAGTAGAAAATAAACTCTACTATCTTTTATGATTTAAAAGGTTTTTCAACACTGTTATCGCTGGGAGTCAGCTTAATAAAATAATCCACATCATCGAATCACCCCTTCACTACGGCCAAGGATATTCGTTAGTATCACGACCACAATTATACATGCACTACGGGCCAAGAATATTTGTGTATTCATTAATGGTCATGATCATGCCAACAACTGTCCATCAATACAGTACGGGCCAATGATGACTTTTACCACATCATTTGTAACATTACGGTCATGATTATACCGAATAATCTCTGGTCATAATCATACCAAGCCCATCTATGCACTACAGGCCATATATGACTTTCAACATTTTATAAACATGAGGATGATGACAATGATATAAGAATTCAATAAAACAAGTTCAAGAATTAATTTATCCAAGAATTAACAACGTCCAAATTGTCAACATGATACTGCTTTGTGGAGTAAAATTCAAAAATGCTTAGAAGAATATTTTCATGAAAAGATATTGGATGAAACGCAATTATCAAGGATATTCCACTAATTTCATGGGGTATAGAAGTCAAAGTTTTAATCAACTGAGTATAATAAAGAATGGAATAACAAAAGAAATCACCATGCATGCGATAGACCGCACAGACAGGTTATTCCAACAGAATAATAAATAACGGAACCAGGTCCGGCGTAAAACGCACAGACAGGATATTCCAACAAAATAATAAATAATGGAACCAGGTCCGGCGTAAACGCACAGACAGGATATTCCGACAGAATAATAAATAATGGAACCATGTCTGGTGTAAAACACACAGACAGGATGTTCCAACAGAATAATAATAAAAACAAAACCAGGTCCGGTGTAAAACACACAGACAGGATGTTTCAACAGAATAATAGAAGAATGTCACCAAGTATAAGGTAGACCGCGTATACAGGTTATTCCAAAAGAATAATAAAGAAATGGAATAACAGAAGTTCTATTCTTGAATACAAAAGAATAATATCCCTTACCGTAAAATAAACTGAATATAAGAGTAGGGAAGTAGCAGAATACTTTTCTTATTTCTCTCTAGAGTTTCAGTGAATTCGTAAGAAATAATGAAGGAATGGGCTTCTATATATAGAAGAATGGATTGCATAGTAACTAATTCCTGAACTGTCCAGATTGATTTACTTTTAAACGGACGGTTCAGATTGGTTTACAATAAAATATAATATATATATATATATATATATATATATATATATATATATATATATTTATATATATATATCACTTTCGTACCTTATATATATATAATAATAATAATAATAATACTCCCTCCCATATATATATATATATATATATATATATATATATATATATATATAATGAATAATTTTCTACTGGTTGTTTAAAAAAATGAGTAAGTGGGGGTCCAAATAATACGCCAATATTTACAACATTTACTCTAGTAATAATTGAACAAAACTGAGTGTCTTCTCACGTAAGCATCAATAATCAAAACCGTGTGCTACTGTGCAATTACGCGTATTACTGTACTTTTAACACCGGGTGTTTCAACAGTTAACGGTAAAACTTTCGCCGTTATTTTCATAAAATATTTTTGTCGTTTTCTCAATCCGACAATACTTTCGTTGTGGGGTCCACCAATGATTATGCCGTTGTACGAATATTCCCTGTTAAAACGAATATTCTCCGACCAATCGAATATTATATAACAACTTGCGTACTTTACAAAATTTATAAATATTACCCACAACTATAATATTATATCAATTTTATTCCATAATATTCAAAAATAATATTTATAGAAAATTCATCTTTATTTATAAAATTTGGGGTCTTACATACGAAGCACAGATACGTGAAAAATATTATGAACACGAGACATGCTTGGAGGTAATGCGAGTCGATATGCCACATTTCCTATTCGGTCAAGAATTTCAAATGGACCAACAAATCGTGGATTGAGCTTTCCTCTCTTCTCAAATCTTGTAAATCCTTTCCATGGTGCAACACGTAACAATACATTATCCCCAATACTAAATTCTACATCCTTTCGATGAAGATCCGCATAACTCTTTTGTCGATCCTGTGCCGTTTGTATACGTTGTCGAATCGTTTGGATCTTCTTTGTAGTTATGTGTACCAATTCTGGTCCCAACAACGTTGCTTCTCCCACCTCATCCCAGCATACTAGAGAACGACACTTTCGTCTATACAAGGCTTCAAATGGAGCCATACCTATACTTGCATGATAACTGTTGTTGTAGGAGAATTCCACCAATGGCAAGTACTTATCCCAACTTCCTTTGAAATCTAGAACACAGAGTCTTAATAGATCTTCAAGGGTTTGAATAGTCCTCTCTGATTGCCTGTCCGTTTGAGGATGGTATGTTGAACTGAATCGTAAATCCATGTCCATAGCTTTCTGCAAGCTAACCCAAAATCGTGAAGTGAATCTTGGGTCACGATCCGAAACTATGGATACTGGCATGCCATGCAATCTCACAATCTCATTCACGTACATACTAGCAAGACGTTCAAGGGAATAAGTCTCACGTATAGGCAAGAAATGAGCAGACTTGGTTAATCTATCAACAATGACCCAAATCGCATCTATGCCTTGAGACACCTTGGGAAGACCCGTAACGAAATCCATAGTAATGTGTTCCCACTTCTATTTTGGAATCTCAAGTGGTTGCATTGGAACCTTTGGTACTTGATGCTCCGCTTTTACACGTTGACAAGTTAAACACCTCGAGATAAACTCCGCGATCTCTCTTATTATATTGCTCCACCAAAATGTATGTCGAAGATCGTGATACATTTTGGTACTCCCAGGATGGATTACTAACGGTGTGTTGTGTGCCTCCATCATTATTCTATGCTTCAAGTCAAAATCGTTAGGAACACAAAGTCTGGAGTTGACTCGAAGTATTCCTTCTTCATCGATTCTTGCTTCTGGAATAGCACCTTCTTTCACTTTCTTCTTCATATGCATCAGCTCCATGTCTGTAGCTTGAGCAGCTTTAACTTTATCGATTAAAGTCGGTTCTACTCGTATATTTGATATCATCATGTGGGTACTTGGAGCCTTCATCTCTATCTCCATCCTTTGCAAGTCATACAAAATGGGCCTTTGTGTTAACAACATTGCACTCGTACCCGCATATGATCTTCTACTCAATGCGTCAGCTACTACGTTTGCTTTTCCAAGATGATATTGGATGGAATGATCGTAATCTTTCAGCAGCTCGAGCCAACGTCGTTGCCGCATGTTGAGTTCCTTTTGGGTGAAGAAATATTTGAGGCTTTTATGATCTGTATAGATCTCCACTTTCTCCCCATACAGGTAGTTTCTCCATATCTTCAACGCGAAAACGACTGCTGCCAACTCCAAATTATGAGTAGGATAATTCCTCTCATATTCTTTGAGTTGTCGCGAGGCATAGGCTATGACTTTCTCATGTTGCATGAGAACACATCCTAACCCTTTGCCTGAAGCATCGCTGTAGATAACAAATCCATCCGAACCAGATGGTATTGTCAGAACAGGTGCCAAAATGAGTCTCCTCTTGAGTTCTTGAAAACTCTTCTCGCATTCCTCACTCCATACAAATTTTGTATCTTTCTGAGTCAGCTGAGTTAACGGAGTAGCTATTCGAGAAAATCCTTTCACAAATCTCCGATAATAACCAGCTAAGCCCAGAAAGCTACGTAATTCGGTTATCGACTTCGGTTGCTCCCAACTTTGTATGGCTTCAATCTTCGCCGGGTCGACAGATACTCCATATTTTGACACCACGTGCCCAAGGAATGCTACTTCCTCAAGCCAGAACTCGTATTTCTTCAGTTTGGCATATAACTTGTTTTCACGAAGCCTTTGCAATATCAGCTTCAAATGGCGCTCATGATCTTCACGGCTTTTGGAATAGATGAGGATGTCATCAATAAAGACAACAATGAACTGATCTAAATATTCTTTGAACACACGGTTCATCATATCCATGAAGGTAGCAGGAGCATTAGTCAATCCAAAAGATATGACTAAGAATTCATAATGCCCGTACTGAGTTCTGAAGGCAGTCTTTAGAATATCCTCAGTTTTAATCTTCAGCTGATGATATCCAAAACGAAGATCGATCTTTGAAAAGAATTATGCTCCTTGCAATTGGTCGAACAGGTCATCAATACGAGGTAGCGGATACCTATTCTTGATGGTGACATGGTTCAATTCTCGATAGTCAATACAAAGTCGCATACTCCCGTCTTTCTTCTTTACGAATAAAACAGGAGCACCCCTAGGAGACTTACTAGGATGAATGAAACCGATGTCTAACAATTCCTGTAATTGGACTTTTAACTCCTGAAGTTCAATAGGAGCCATTCGATATGGGGTTTTAGAAATGGGCTTTGTACCGGGTTCAAAATCAATAAAGAATTCAACTTCACGTTCTGGGGGTAGACCAGGAAGTTCTTCAGGAAATACGTCAGGAAATTCACTAACAACAGAAATATTATTCAAATCTGACGTGTTTTTGTTCAAGTCCATAACATGGGCTAAGAAAGCTTGACATCCGTTTTTTAATAAACGAATGGCTTTATGGCTTGATATAACAGCGATTGATTTTAATGGTTTGGTTGCTTGAATTCGCATAACAGGTTGGTTAGGAATATGAAAATTAACAACCTTACGAAAACAATCAATTTTGGCATGATGAGTAGTTAACCAATCAATTCCTAAAATCACATCAAAAGCAAGTATCTTTAAAGAGATAAGGTCTACAGGTAATGTGATTGTGCCAACTTAGATTAAGCAAGATTTATAAACTGTAGATGTAATGAAAGTTTCTCCTAACGGAGTCTCCACAGATAGGTCAAAGTCTAATTTCTCTTGAGTCAAGTTTAAACGTTGAGCACAAGCAGGAGAGATAAAAGAATGGGTAGAACCGGTATCTAGTAAAGTATAAACTTCGCAAGAATTCAAGATTAGCTTACCCGTGATCACCTCGTTCGGGTTTCTCGCGTTTTGGCCAGTCACGACAAACGCTCTTCCAGGAACCGCTGATTTCAACTTATCCGGGACAGCTTTTGGAGTCACCATCCCCGCTGAACTTGGTTTTGCTATAGAACACTCTCGAGCTATATGACCCTCCTTTCCACAGTTATAACATACCTTGAATTGTTGTGGGACAGTTTGGGCTAATATGTCCCTCTTTCCCGCATTTGTAACAAACGACCGGTGCTCGTTCTCCTCCCCTAGAAATAGTTGATGTTTGTGCTGACGTTTTTACGTTATCATTGTTGTACCTTCTCTTCTTGAAATCTCCTCCCGACTCGCTCCTTCTATTATCACGGCCACGATTTCCACCAGAGTGGTTACCGCTTTTGTCCGAATATTTTCCTCCCTGCTGGTTTTCATTGGTCCGATAACCGCTGCCACCGGTATTACCTTGGTTGTGTTCCCTCGGTTGAATATAATCATTATCTCGCTCTAATAATTGAGCCCTATTTACAACATCTGAATATAAAAAAAATTTATGAGAGATAAGATATTGCCGAATCTCGGGTTTTAAAACTCTCAGAAATATCCTTGTCATTCGTTCTTCATTCTCGACCAAATGAGGTGCAAACCTGGATAACTCTGCAAACTTCGCCTCGTACTGGGACACCGTCATGTTATTTTGTTCCAGTCTAATAAACTCTACCTCCTTCATATGACGAATACTTTCAGGAAAGTACTTGTCATTAAACAGTTTTTGAAATGTTTCCCAGGACATGTTGAGTGCGTCAGGCTGGGTACGTTTCACAGACTCCCACCAGTAGTCTGCCTCACCGCGGAACATAAAGGTGGCGAATGGAACCTTCTGTTCCTCCGTGCATCCCAAGACATCGAATATCTTGGTAATTTGCTTGACCCACGTTTTCGCCATGATCGGATCCGGCTTTCCCTTAAATTCTGGTGGTCCCAACTCTTTAAACTGCTTGGCTGTGACAAGCCGCACATTGTTATCATTTCCACCCGTATTCTGCACACGAGTCTCCCTCATCTGATTTTGCATGAACTGCAAAAAGCTCCTAAACATTCCATCATTCATCGTTTGCTCGGTAATGTTGATTACAGGAGGAATATTGCCAGCCTGTTGCACATTCTCTTGATTGGTAACTAAAGGTGTTTCCACGGTCTCATACACTCCACTGTTAACGTTCTCAGTAGTCATTCCTAAATACTGCCATAAAACAAGGGTTAATTAAACAAATTAACATATCACATAATATCCCTATATTATGACCAACTAACAAATAAGCTTACGTAGGACACACTAGCGAAGGATTTACTCATCTCTCCTCTCCTAGTTCTATTCCCCGATCTCCGCCAGAGACCATATCCCTAAGCTCTGATACCAACTGTGACGCCCCCAAAATAGGTATACATCACCCATTCTGAGTCGCCGAATACATGGTACAGAAACAAATATAACTTCATTATAATAATTGTCGTGCAAAATACGACAACACAAATACTGTGAGTTTAAATACAAATATTGTCTTTTAGACAATATCCACACTCAAATAAGTCCTCATTACAATTATTGAAACACTATTTTACAAAATAGTGAGGACTACTAACATAACTGACTGGAAACATCACTCCACACACCGACTAGTTCCCGCTATATTCTCGCCTCCTGAGAAAAATGGAACAAAAAGGAAAAGGGTGAGCTCAACTAGCCCAGAAAAGAATATTATGACTAAGATAATATATAACAAATTATCGTTAGTCTTCAACAGGGAAAAATCTGATAAAATATAATAGACAACAAGTTTTAGATCAACAACTGCAGCGGAAACAACAAACCATTAGAAGAGCCAAGTAGAGAATGAGTTCTACTATCTTCTAAGATTTAAAAGTCCATCATCAATATTTTATCACTGTAACAATAATCAATAACCATCTTTAATTAAATATTCATCTTTGCACTACAGGCCAAAGATATTCATTTGTAACACCAGTCAGTCATGTTCATCTCAACACCTGTTCATCTTTGCATTACAGGCCAAAGATATTCATCAGTTAATCATTCATCTTTGCACTACAGGCCAAAGATATTCAGTAATGTCATCATTTAGGACTGAGGATGATGAAAAATATCTTAAAGAAAACGAATCCAATGAGACAGAAGGATAAATAGTAGGGATTCGTATAACAGTTTATCCAAGATCAATAATACTTCATAATAATCAATTGTGAAGCAGAATTCAAAAATAAAGATCAAAACATGGATACAATCAAAGATAGAAACCATAATAGACATCTTGGACAAAAAGAAGAAAATTTTATTTTTCGGTGAATAGAGCCGTATTCGTGAATAGTGTCGTATACGTGAATAGTGCCATATAGGTGAATAGTAATCCCGACACAAAAAGTTCCAAATTTGATAAAAAGTTCATATCAATATTTCAGCATAATGATATTGAAGAAATAATATCATTTAAGAAGAAAATAATATCCCTTACCTCAAACGAACAGTATTTCTGATCAGAATATCGTATATGAGACTGAATGAAACTTGTGCTGAATAACAACTCTCAAAGTATCAGAATACTCACAAAATACGCTCGAGAATATAGAGAGAGAAAGAGAGAAAACTTATGAATTCTGGTGTGATTTTCAATTCTAACTTAGCCCTCTATTTATAGGAAAATGTTAGCACGCCGAAGTAGACTTGACCTGCAACTTGATGGCTTTACCTGCTACTATTCTCACCCACCACATTTGAATAAAAATTTCAGCACATTTCTCACCAACCAAAAGTGGGGCCCACCAATTCTAGAATTTTTTACCAAAATGATAAATTCTGAAATTTCAACAATTTCTGAACCAGTCATCTCTTAAAATTCATAACAAATCATACGTTTATTTTTAACGGTTCAAAATTTGTGAACATATACTCAACTTATATATGTATAACATATCCAAAAATCACAACGATCCAACGGTCGGATTAAAAATTATAACCCCAGCAATATATCTAAAAAACCCTGATTGATTTTTAATACCTTCATTCCGACAAAAATACTGATAAAACATCTCAGCATTAATTCCTTACACCACCAGAGGGCATACATTTATAATCGAGACGTCGTACCATACAATCCACACCTATCAACAAAGTTCAACAGTCATATAAATGTGGAGGTCTGTGCAGGAATGAGGTGCGTCAAATATATCCACAAGTACATTTACAAAGGTCATAACCGCACAACTATGATTTTAGAGGGACTAGATGGAAACAATGAGATAAAGCAATACCTTGATGCAAGGTATATTGGACCGATAGAGGCTACATGGCGGCTCTTCGGTTATCTTCTCCATGAAGAAATTCCTTCGATTGTACGGCTAGATCTACATTTATCTGGGATGCATCAAGTTGTTTACGATCCTGCTAAAACACTTGAAACAATTAGACTTGGGTCTAGGAGTCAAATCACAACTGACTAGATTCTTTGACTGTTGTTCTTCAAATGATGTTGCACGTGCCTACACATACCAAGAATTTTCCCAACATTTTGTTTGGAACAAAGGTCGGAAGATTTGGACTCCGAGGCAGAGTGGGTTTGCAATTGGCAGATTATACTTTGCTACGCCCAATTTTAGGGAGTGGTTTTACCTTCGATTGCTATTAACAATTGTTAGAGGACCGCATTCTTTTGATGGTCTACGCACGATCAATGGTATGTTTCATGATAGTTTTAAATCAGCGTGTGTAGCAATGGGGCTCCTGGAAGATGATGCAGAGTGGGTACAATGCCTTCAAGAGGCTTCAACCATGAATACGGGATACCAGTTACGGAGACTATTTTGCATCATTCTGGTAGAATGCTCCCCAATACAGTCATACACTCTGTGGAATCAATTCTTCGTCCATATATGTGATTATCTTCGTCACAAGCTACAAACAACTTTTGGCATATGCGATCCACGCAACCTCAAATTGAAGACTACAGTTTATATTTGATTGATCAGTTGCTACATGAATCTGATAAAAAATTGGATTACTTTCCACCTATGCCACACCCCGTTCAAAATTGGAGTTTTGTTTCAGGTAATAGATTGTTGATCGATCATATGCAACTACGAAATGAAGTTAATCAACTGAATGACCTTTTGAATAATGATGTTTTAAATAATGCTCAACGTACGGCTTATGGTGCTATCACTATCTCCATTGCTGAAAATCAGGGCAAAATGTTTTTCCTCAGTGGAGGTGCAGGAATAGGGAAAACCTTTTTGTACAACACCAGCACTACTAAAATGCATAGCGAGGGTCATATCATCGTTACAGTTGCTTCATCAGGAATTGCATCGTTGTTGTTAGGCGGTCGGACAGCTCGTTCTACATTTTGCATTCCATTTGAAATCATTGAAAGCTCGGTATGTGGTTTCAACAAACAATCACCGCATGGGGAATTATTTAGGGAGGCTCGCTTGATAATATGGGACGAAGTTCCCATTCAGCATCGACATGGTGTTGAGGCAGTTGATCGAACACTTCAAGTCCCTGGATACAACTCACTCCAATCAACCTAACATAACATAACATAGCCAGCCATCAAATTAACATAAATTCTCTTTTTAATCCAAGAAATGTGATTCCCAGTTTAATAAGCCAAGCCAATCAATCATAGTCATTACTCATTAGGAGCCACATGAAAGTGAGAGGAATTTTGTATTCGAATGCATTCAATTCGATACATCAGAAGGGAAAGAACTAATAAAAAATAAATTTAAAAGTTTCTCAACATAAATAATTGTCAAGTAATAGACTTAATTGTTTTCCGGCAGAACATATCTGTCCACAGATATTACAGGTGCAATCTCAACTTAAAAAATTACTCTGACATCAATAAGCAAACTTTGTTTTCATCTTCTTTTGATGAGGAAAACTTGTGCAGTTAATATCCTAAATCCTAGAAGTACTAATATAATGTTTTAGAGAACTGCAACTGTTAAGAAGCTGGAAGTACAAGAGTGCAGGCGAAGAAGAATTTACATATTCTATCAAAACTCAAACAGAATTCCAATCACATAGTTGTCAGCCCAAGAGACATAACTGATTGTAGGAGCTCATCATAGCTTTCCACAATTTAAGTTCTCCACTGTATATTTTTAAAAAAGGTAGGCTAGATAACCTCAATGTGTATTATTTTTTCTCCTCAAGAAACCGGATCACGGACACCCTTTTTCTAAAAGATTATTAATGGCAATCATACTGCTCCCTGGGCCTTAAATAAATAGTTCAGGTTATTCAGGAGTGAGCTATAAGAATTTTACTTACTAAACACAAATAACAGTGGGTAATACGCTAAGATAACACTTTTAAGAATTTAAATAGTTAACCAATGGAGGAACTGACTCTAATAACGCTCTCAGAAAATAGTACCAACTGTGACGCCCCCAAAATAGGTATACATCACCCATTCTGAGTCGCCAAATACATGGTACAGAAACAAATACAACTTCATTATAATAATTGTCGTGCAAAATACGACAACATAAATACTGTGAGTTTAAATACAAATATTATCTTCTAGACAATATCCACACTCAAATAAGTCATCATTACAATTATTGAAACACTATTTTACAAAATAGTGAGGACTGCTAACACAACTGACTGGAAACATCACTCCACACCCCGACTAGTTCCCGCTATATTCTCACCTCCTGAGAAAAATGGAACAAAAAGGAAAAGGGTGAGCTCAACTAGCCCAGAAAAGAATATTATAACTAAGATAATATACAACAAATTATCGTTAGTCTTCAACAGGGAAAAATCTGATAAAATATAATAGACAACAAGTTTTAGATCAACAACTGCAGCGGAAACAGCAAACCATTAGAAGAGTCAAGTAGAGAATGAGTTCTACTATCTTCTAAGATTTAAAAGTCCATCATCAAAATTTTATCCCTGCAACAATAATCAATAACCATCTTTAATCAAATATTCATCTTTACACTACAGGCCAAAGATATTCATTTGTAACACCAGTCGGTCATGTTCATCTCAACACTTGTTCATCTTTGCACTACAGGCCAAAGATATTCATCAGTTAATCATTCATCTTTGCACTACAGGCCAAAGATATTCAGTAATGTCATCATTTAGGACTTAGGATGATGAAAAATATCTTAAAGAAAACGAATTCAGTGAGACAGAAGGACAAATATTAGGGATTCGAATAACAGTTTATCCAAGATCAATAATACTTCATAATAATCAATTGTGAAGCAGAATTCAAAAATAAAGATCAAAACATGGATGCAATCAAAGATAGTAACCATAATAGACATCTTGGACAAAAAGAAGAAAATTTTATTTTTCGGTTAATAGTGTCGTATTCGTGAATAGTGTCGTATACGTGAATAGTGCCGTATACGTGAATAGTAATCCCGACATAAAAAGTTCCAAATTTGATAAAAAGTCCATATCAATATTTCAGCATAATGATATTGAAGATATAATATCATTTAAGAAGAAAATAATATCCCTTACCTCAAACGAACAGTACTTCTGATCAGAATATCGTATATAAGGCTGAATGAAACTTGTGCTGAATAGCAACTCTCAAAGTATCAGAATACTCACAAAATACGCTCGAGAATATAGAGAGAGAAAGAGAGAAAACTTATGAATTCTGGTGTGATTTTCAATTCTAACTTAGCCCTCTATTTATAGGAAAATGTTAGCACGCCGAAGCAGACTTGACCTGCAACCTGATGGCTTTACCTGCTACTATTCCAACCCACCACATTTGAATAAAAAATTTAGCACATTTCTCACCAATCAAAAGTGGGGCCCACCAATTCTAGAATTTTCTACCAAAATGATAAATTCTGAAACTTCAACAATTTCTAAACAAGTCATCTCTTAAAATTCATAACAAATCATACGTTTATTTTTAACGGTTCAAAATTTGTGGACATATACTCAACTTATATCTGTATAACATATCCAAAAATCACAACGATCCAACGGTCGGATTAAAAATTATAACCCCCGCAATATATCTCAAAAACCCTTATTGATTTTTAATACCTTCATCTCGACAAAAATACTGATAAAACATCTCAGCATTAATTCTTTCATTTATAACCACAAAAATATATCCCTCATTTATATCTACAAAAAATAAATAAATAAATAAATATTTTCTTATCATATAAATCAATAATTAATTATTCATAAATAATATCATAGAATCACAATTATGACAACCAGGCCGTTCCCAGGAAAGAGGGGGCTTTCCAATAAGGATTTCTCCTTACTGGCGCGCAATTAGATGACCAAACCTCTCCTTAGACAGAACTTTCTAGACATTGCCAATAATGTTGTCTAATAATATTATTCAAATAATATGAATTATTGATCTGATAATAGAAAATAATGTGCAGCAACAATTATTGAAACAACAATAATATAAAATATCAGCGCAGCAATTATTGAATCAATAAAATAAAATATTGAACAATAACTACTGTAACAATTATTGAGTAGTGTCTTCTTACGTAAGAATCAATAATTGGTGCAATACCGTGTGCTACTGTATTTTAACCACCGGGTATTCCAACAGTATTAACGGTAACAACTACGCCGTTATTTATAAACAACTTATACTTGTCGGTTTTTTTCATCCAATCGCTTTCCGTTATGGGGTCCACACCAGGCTGCGCCGTCGTACGAATATTCCCCGACAGTAAGAATATTCCACGACCAAACGAATATTCCCCGACAAAATGAATATTTTATAACCACTTGCTTATTTTGCAAATTTTGCACATTTCACCCATAACCAAAGTTTTATATCAAATTAACCCCTTATTATTAACAATAATATTTAGAGAAAATTTGATTTTATTCATTAATAAGTTGGGGTCTTACATACCTTGTAAGCATATTGAGGAGCGATCAAACACTGGCAAGTTGCTTATAGGCTGTAGCATTCTGTTCCCTTATATAAGTTCCTAACTACCCAGTCGCTGCCAATCTAAGACCTATAAGACAGTAATATAAATGTTAAAGAGAACCATGAGAAGCTCACTCAAGAAAGCTAATGCATGAAAAATGTCCAAAGAAATTCAAATGACATCACAAGGAAAATTAATCAGCTAATCATGTTGAAGACTGTCTAACTCAAACTATTTTTTGTCACCAAGTTTTCAGGCTAAAAGTAGTGGGAGTTTCAAAAGAAACATTTCTATTTTATCACTGTAAAAAGAAGGAAGTGAATTACAGAACAAGGTGAACTGATTCAGTTACAAGCAGACACCCTCCGATAATTCTCCTCCTTCAAAATAAAATAATATAAAGAAAATATATCATCTGAAGCTCCAAAAAAAATTTATTTTATTTTTTTGCAAGTCTGAAGCTCCATAGATGTTTCTAGAAAGCTAATGAAGAAGAAAGGACTAAAAATTGACAGCTCATAATACTTGCAGAAAAATGTCAACAGTGACCGGATAAAAATTAGCAAAATATTATTTTGACCACGAGCAATAAGCTACACATGATTTTTCCTAATTACTCTTAAGACAGTAGAGCTTAGGATTATTTCTGATGGCCTAACACGTGTTTTGAAATAAGAATAACAAACTAAGCCTTTTGAAACGGCAGAAAACATTTCAAAACACCTCAGTTTTCATTTGCCAAAACACAGCAATAACCTCCAAAAGAGAAATATGGCTCCACATAGTTAAACAATATATTAACACAATTATCCTACAAGTACCTAAAAATGGAGCTGAAGGCCTCGCAGGCCGCGACTTGAACTCTGGATGAAACTGCACCCCCACATAGAATGGATGGTTTGGAAGTTCTAAAATCTGCAGAGAATGTGAAGGTTGGAAAAAGAGGATTAAAAAATATAATAATAATAATAATAATAATAATAATAATAATAATAATAATAATAAGTTTCAAAGATCTAAATGGTTTCATGCCCACAATCAATCTTTACAAAAAAAACGCAGTAATGACTTTGAGTCTTTGGCAATAATTTTGGTTGTAGGATTGTTGATTGACCATTAATGAGAAACTGTATACTCCCCTTTCACACAAAAAAAGGAGAAAAAATAGTCTCATTTGCAAAATGTGTGAATATCAAGGACATAATTTTTTTTACGCGTATACTATTAAAAATAATAAATTGTTAAATTTAATAAATCAAGTGTGGTATGATAACATAATTTATGTTTTCTCCCAGGTGTTACTTAGCCGGTTTCAGCCTACTGAGTTGCATTCAACAGATTTTATATAAGAAAGTAGGGTCTATGGAGAAAATGTGACAACCCCAAAATAGGTCCATTCCATCCAACCTATTCTGAGTCGCCAAATACATAGTACAGAAAACAACAACAACTTTATTATAACAATTGTCGTGCAAAATACAACAACACATATGCTGTGAGTTTGGATACAATATATACCAAATGTGACTCATGTCCCAACCGTGGACAACACCTCACAATGACACCTTACATAAAGGTATAGTCAAAAACTGTTTTAAAAATTAGAATCTTTGGGAAGTGCTCAAGGAAACCTTCGTACATGGGAGACCATGCTTCTAGGTTGTGATAGATATCATATGGCCATAGAATTATCCTTGGTTGACCCAATATACCCCAAAGAAAAATGAGAAGATTACTATCATATTCTTCCCAATGGTGAGTCTTCTCTTGACTTATCATTATCTCCACTGTCTCTAATTGAGAATTATACTTCAAACAAACACCAAGATTATATAGGTAGTGCTCGTAAATATACTAAGCAAGTGGATGAGCACAATCCTGTCTTATGATGACACGAGGTTGTATGTCATTAGACATCTTGTATGATAGTGACAAAACACCCTTCTAACGTTGGGTTCGCCTCACCCTATTTTCTTCACCAAATATAACTACTAAATGATGACCACCGTTCTATTCCCTTGTTACCCCCGCTCGACCCAGCTACACTCTTATTACCTGAAAAGAATTTTGAAACAAAAGGGTGAGCACAACTAGCCCAGTAAAGAATATCATGACTAAAGATAAATAAGTTATCAATAGCCTTCAACAGAATTAAATCAGAGATTTAGAGCATATGGTAGATGATAAAAATTTCAACCATAGTTGCAGCGAAACGAGCAATCCATTAGAAGAGTCAAATAGACTATAAAGTCTATTATCTTCTTCATGTTAAAAATTCACCAATAATGTTTTATCCCTGTAACATCAATCAACAATTCTAGTCCACAATCATATGAATAACTCATAATCATAACTGTAGTTCTAAATTCCTCTTCTCATCCAGGACGAATATAATTTTCATCACCTATCTTTACCTGAAACATCAAAAATCATGGTTACACCAAATCACATTTCATGTTCATAATCATACTAATAACTTCATCTTTGCACTACGGCCAAAGATATTCCTCAACAATTCATCTTTGCACTACAGGCCAAAGATATTCCTCAACAGTTCATATTTGCACTACATGCCAAATATATTCATCAACAGTTCATATTTGTACTACAGGCCAAATATATTAATATCTCAAAGAATATATAATCATTTCAGAATTTATATAAACAATAATTATAACCATGTTGATCATTTCACCTTTGCACTTAAGCTAAAGATATTCAATTATAAATTCAATGGTCATGATCATACCAGTCAACAATTTAACTTTTTAACTTTGCACTACTGGCCAAAGGGAACCCATAGTCATGATCATACCGAAAATCTACCCATCTTTACACTCAAGTCAAAGAGAAATATCATCATTAGGGTTATAAAAATGTTATATATGATAATAAAATCAATATAATCAACATATAGATTTAATCTCAAGAGTAATATTCATAAATCAACTATAATTTGGTCAGAAAAAGAAACCAATTTTGTCGTGAATAGTAACTCGTGAATAGTAACTCATGAATAGTAACTCGTGAATAGTAATTCATGAATAGTAACTCGACATGAAAAAGGTAGAAATTCCACAATAAAATCCATACCAATATTTCGGTATAATGATATTGAAAGAATAATATTTCTTAAGTTTATAAACAATTTATTTTAATTGTTTACACTTTACTAAATAATGCATTTAATCATCCTAAAATGTCAAACTCATAAGATTTCATTACCAATAACCAAAACCCTCATAAAAAATCTACATATACCTCATATAGAATTCTCAAGCCATAAAATCCTATTTTCTAATTTTTTTTACTTCACATAACATATTTAATTCATTTTCTCATAACTAGTCCATTTTCATGAAAAATACCAAATTAGTTCTAAAAATATTTCTTTTCTGGGATTTAGCAGAATATAGTCTCATATTGAACATATATTTTTCTCAGAATTTTCAAAACTCATTTACTATTTTTCATATGGCCAAAACAGCCGAATATTTAGACATTTATCATAAATTGTACTTTTATCCAAAAATTCCGAAATTCACAGAGTACACTGATATTATATAGATATACTTCCAATAAAAATTTTATCAATTTTGGAGTTAACCACAAAGAGTTATAAGCGGTTACTTTTAAAATAGTCTTTTCTCATAAAATTCATAACTCTTAATCTATACATCAAAAAATCACTATTTTTGGACACAATCCAGAAAACTCATCAAAATATCATTTCAAATTTTTCCTGAAGTTTTGAAGGTCAAAAAAATTACGAAACTGAAAAACATAACAACCCTTAAAATCCCTTACTATCCCTTACCTCAAAAGAGCAGTACTTCTGATCGGTATAAGGCTGAAGGAAACTTGCACTCATGAATAGAAACTCACAGAGTATCTAAATACTCACAAAATACACTCAATAATCTAGAGAGAGAAAGAGAGAAAACTTATGAATTTTGGTGTGATTTTCAATTCTAACTTAGCCCTCTATCTATAGGTAAATGTTATCACGCCGAAGCAGACTTAACCTGCAACCTGATGGGTTTACCTACTACTATTCCCACCCACCACATTTGAATAAAAATCTCAGCACATTTCTTCACCAACCAAGAGTGGGGCCCACCAATTCTAGAATTTTCCACCAAAATGATAAATTCCGCAACTTCCACCATTTCTGAACCAGTCATCTCGTAAAATTCATAACAAATCATACGTTCATTTTTAACAGTTCAAAATTTGTGGACATATACTCAACTTATATATGTATAACATATTCAAAAATCACAACGATCCAACGGTCGGATTAAAAATTATAACCCCCGCAATATATCTCAAAAACCCTTATTGATTTTTAATACTTTCATTCCGATAAAAATACTGATAAAACATCTCAGCATTAATTCCTTCATTTATAACCACAAAAATATATCCCTCATTTTTATCCACAAAAAAAAAGAATAAATAAATATTTTCTTATCATATAAATCAATAATTAATTATTCATAAATAAAATCACAGAATCACAATTATGATAACCAGGCCGTTCCCAGGAAAGAGTGGGCTTTCCAATAAGGATTTCTCCTTACTGGCGCGCAATTAGATGACCAAACCTCTCCTTAGACAGAACTTTCTAGACATTGCCAATAATGTTATCTAATAATATTATTCAAATAATATGAATTATTGATCTGATAATAGAAAATAATGTGCAGCAACAATTATTGAAACAACAATAATATAAAATATCAACGCAGCAATTATTGAATCAATAAAATAAAATATTGAACAATAACTACTGTAACAATTATTGAGTAGTGCCTTCTTACGTATGAATCAATAATTGGTGTAATACCGTGTGCTACTGTATTTTAACCACCGGGTATTCCAACAGTATTAACGGTAACAACTACGCCGTTATTTATAAACAACTTATACTTGTCGTTTTTTTTTCATCTAATCGCTTTCCGTTATAGGGTCCACACAAGGCTGCGCCGTCGTACGAATATTCCCCGACAGCAAGAATATTCCACGACCAAACGAATATTCCCCGACAAAATGAATATTTTATAACCACTTGCTTATTTTGGAAAATTTACACATTTCACCCATAACCAAAGTATTATATCAAATTAACCCCTTATTATTAACAATAATATTTAGAGAAAATTTGATTTTATTCATTAATAAGTTGGGGTCTTACATACCTTGTAAGCATATTGAGGAGCGATCAAACACTGGCAAGTTGCTTATAGGCTGTAGCATTCTGTTCCCTTATATAAGTTCCCAACTACCCAGTCGCTGCCAATCTAAGACCTATAAAATAGTAATATAAATGTTAAAGAGAACCATGAGAAGCTCACTCAAGAAAGCTAATGCATGAAAAATGTCCAAAGAAATTCAAATGACATCACAACGAAAATTAATCAGCTAATCATGTTGAAGACTGTCTAACTCAAACTATTTTTTGTCACCAAGTTTTCAGGCTAAAAGTAGTAGGAGTTTTAAAAGAAACATTTCTATTTTATCACTGTAAAAAGAAGGAAGTGAATTACAGAACAAGGTGAACTGATTCAGTTACTAGCAGACACCCTTCGATAATTCTCCTCTTTCAAAATAAAATAATATAAAGAAAATATATCATCTGAAGCTCCAAAAAAAATTTATTTTATTTTTTTGCAAGTCTGAAGCTCCATAGATGTTTCTAGAAAGCTAATGAAGAAGAAAGGACTAAAAATTGACAGCTCATAATACTTGCAGAAAAATGTCAACAGTGACCGGATAAAAATTAGCAAAATATTATTTTGACCACGACCAATAAGCTACACATGATTTTGCCTAATTACACTTAAGACAGTAAAGCTTAGGATTATTTCTGATGGCCTAACACGTGTTTTGAAATAAGAATAACAAACTAAGCCTTTTGAAACGGCAGAAAACATTTCAATACACCTCAGTTTTCATATGCCAAAACACAACAATAACCTCCAAAAGAGAAAGATGGCTCCACATAGTTAATCAATATATTAACACAATTATCCTACAAGTACCTAAAAATGGAGCTAAAGGCCTCGCAGGCCGTGACTTGAACTCTGGATGAAACTGCACCCCCACATAGAATGGATGGTTTGGAAGTTCTAAAATCTGCAGAGAATGTGAAGGTTGGAAAAAGAGGATTAAAAAATATAATAATAATAATAATGATAAGTTTCAAAGATCTAAATGGTTTCATGCCCACAATCAATCTTTACAAAAAAAACGCAGTAATGACTTTGAGTCTTTGGCAATAATTTTGGTTGTAGGATTGTTGATTGACCATTAATGAGAAACTGTATACTCCCCTTTCACACACAAAAAAGGAGAAAAAATAGTCTCATTTGCAAAATGTGTGAATATCAAGGACATAATTTTTTTTACGCGTATACTATTAAAAATAATAAATTGTTAAATTTAATAAATCAAGTGTGGTATGATAACATAATTTATGTTTTCTCCCAGGTGTTACTTAGCCGGTTTCAGCCTACTGAGTTGCATGCAACAGATTTTATATAAGAAAGTAAGGTCTATGGAGAAAATGTGACAACCCCAAAATAGGTCCATTCCATCCAACCTATTCTGAGTCGCCAAATACATGGTACAGAAAACAACAACAACTTTATTACAACAATTGTCGTGCAAAATACAACAACACATATGCTGTGAGTTTGGATACAATATATACCAAATGTGACTCATGTCCCAACCGTGGACAACACCTCACAATGACACCTTACATAAAGGTATAGTCAAAAACTGTTTTAAAAATTAGAATCTTTGGGAAGTGCTCAAGGAAACCTTCGTACATGGGAGACCATGCTTCTAGGTTGTGATAGATATCATATAGCCATAGAATTATCCTTGGTTGACCCAATATACCCCAAAGAAAAATGAGAAGATTACTATCATATTCTTCCCAATGGTGAGTCTTCTCTTGACTTATCATTATCTCCACTGTCTCTAATTGAGAATTATACTTCAAACAAACACCAAGATTATATAGGTAGTGCTCGTAAATATACTAAGCAAGTGGATGAGCACAATCCTGTCTTATGATGACACGAGGTTGTATGTCATTAGACATCTTATATGATAGTGACAAAACACCCTTCTAACGTTGGGGTCGCCTCACCCTATTTTCTTCACCAAATATAACTACTAAATGATGACCACCGTTCTATTCCCTTGTTACCCCCGCTCGACCCAGCTACACTCTTATTACCTGAAAAGAATTTTGAAACAAAAGGGTGAGCACAACTAGCCCAGTAAAGAATATCATGACTAAAGATAAATAAGTTATCAATAGCCTTCAACAGAATTAAATCAGAGATTTAGAGCATATGGTAGATGATAAAAATTTCAACCATAGTTGCAGCGAAACGAGCAATCCATTAGAAGAGTCAAATAGACTATAAAGTCTATTATCTTCTTCATGTTAAAAATCCACCAACAATGTTTTATCCCTGTAACATCAATCAACAATTCTAGTCCACAATCATATGAATAACTCATAATCATAATTGTAGTTCTAAATTCCTCTTCTCATCCAGGACGAATATAATTTTCATCACCTATCTTTACCTGAAACATCAAAGATCATGGTTACACCAAATCACATTTCATGTTCATAATCATACTAATAACTTCATCTTTGCACTGATGAATAGAAACTCACAGAGTATCTAAATACTCACAAAATACACTCAATAATCTAGAGAGAGAAAGAGAGAAAACTTATGAATTCTGGTGTGATTTTCAATTCTAACTTAGCCCTCTATTTATAGAAAAATGTTAGCACGCCGAAGCAGACTTAACCTGCAACCTGATGGGTTTACCTGCTACTATTCCCACCCACCACATTTGAATAAAAATCTCAGCACATTTCTTCACCAGCCAAGAGTGGGGCCCACCAATTCTAGAATTTTTCACCAAAATGATAAATTCTGCAACTTCCACCATTTTTGAACCAGTCATCTCGTAAAATTCATAACAAATCATACGTTCATTTTTAACGGTTCAAAATTTGTTGACATATACTCAACTTATATATGTATAACATATCCAAATATTACCACGATCCAATGGTCGGATTAAATATTATAACCCTCGTAAAATATCTCAAAAACCCTAATTTAATTTTCAATACCTCCGTTCCGACAAAAATACAGATAAAACACCTCAACATTAATTCCTTCATTTATAACCACATAAATAAATCCATCATTTATATCCACATCAAATAAATATTTCCTTATCATATAATTCGATAATTAATTATTCATAAATAATATTACAGAATCACAATTATGACAACCAGACAGTTCCCAGGAAAGAGGGGGCTTTTCAATAAGGATTTCTCCTTACTGGCGCGCAATTAGATGACCAAACCTCTCCTTAGACAGAACTTTCTAGACATTGCCAATAATGCTATCTAATAATATTTTTCAAATAATATGAATTATTGATCTGATAATGAAAAATACTGTGCAGCAATAATTATTGAACAACAATAATATAAAATTTCAACGTAGCAATTATTGAATCAATAAAATAAAATATTGAACAGTAATTACTGTAACAATTATTGAGTAGTGCCTTCTTACGTAAGAATCAATAATTTCAAAAATACTGTGCAATACCGTGTGCTACTGTGCAATAACGCGTATTACTGTATTTTATCCACCAGGTATTCTAACAGTGTTAACGGTAACCATTACGCCGTTATTTATAAAAGCTCAAATTTGTCGTTTTCTTTATCCAACAGTTATTCTGTTATGGGGCCCACAAATAGCTACGTCGTCATACGAATATTCCCCGACAGAAAGAATATTCCACGACCAAACGAATATTTCCCAACAACAATGATTATTTTATAACCACTTTGCTTATTTTGAAAATTATTCATATATCACTCTTAACTTTAACTTTTTATCAATTTAACCATTACTAAATAGAAAAATTGAATACTTTTATTTCATAAAATTCGGGGTCTTACAGAAAATACCAAATATTTGGTGTAATTCATGATGTGAATCTGTAGTTAAATATTCTCTAGTGAATATCATGGTGTAAATCATAATTGTGGGTTGGGTATTACATATAACTGATATATTAGTAAAGCAACAAAGTATTACCAAGACAATAAATTCACCCAATTGCAAATAAATTGCAGGCTGAGAAGATAACATGGTTTGAAGTGTTGAGGAACATCGAAATAATTATACAACAGTGTAGGTGCTTTTTTGTTACTTAAACTGAGGGTAGATAGAGGCTAGAAAAAATAAGATAGTATGAAAAGTAATTTGGTATGAAGACACCTAGCTTTTTGGAGCTCCAGCTGTTAACAGCTTGCAAACTTGACTTGTTAGCTCGTTCATTTGGCATAACTGTTATTCTTAAAAGGGCACCTTAAAGCATTTCATAGTATTTTTGTAAAGGTTTTGAAGCATGTCCTTTGCATATTGAAGCATGCTTCTCTGCTGTAAGATTCCCTGTTTACCAGTTTCATTGTTTCATAATTGTGATCAACTTGGCCTTATGTGGAAAATCAGGGCCAAGAGAACTTACAGGGGCTGTGGATCTTATAAATCACTACAAGTTGCTGCCTCATTATAAGTTCTTCTGCAAGAGATCACTTCCTTTGTCAATTTCAGACACGCACTATCTTCACAATGTGGTGGGAGACACAAAAATCATAAAAGGAGAGGGGATGTAATTGGATCAGCTAATTCAAAGTACATCCTTTTCAAGAGAGACAAATGGATGCATAAAGCCTTTTGACATAGACATCCTCAGAGAAGCTTTTCAATTACGGGAAACTGCTCCAGTTGATCTGCCTACTGTAAGACATCTACTTCCAAGGCTATCATTGATTTTAGTTAATTTTTATTAGCTCTTGCTGGATGATTTTCCCTTTATGCCTCATCTTCAGACTTGTGTTGTTCTGACTACATATTCTGCCTTTTTTTTATTGACCATTTCTATATCGTTGTGTTTATAGTCTGAAAAGGGAACTTCTACTATAGCTAGAAAATCCAAATATGAGTCCAAAGACAAGGAGAAAAAACATAAAAAGCACTAAGGATAAAGATATAGAGCACAAGAAACACAAACATCGTCATAAAGATCGAAGTAAAGACAAAGACAAGGACAAGGAGAAAAAAAAGGATAAAAGTGGCCATCATGATTCTGGTGCTGAACACTCAAAGAAACATCATGAGAAGGTTAATTCTATCACTCACTTGTAGCTGCTTTACTTAGTAAGCTCTTCATAAGTGCTATTTATTCAGATAAGGTTTAACTGGGAAGCCTAAATACTCATGTAACTGTAAAGATAAATTAAGCTTGAAAGTTAATTAATTGGTTGTATGAATGCTTTACGACCTGCTAAGTTATCATAAGTTACTCTTGGGTTATACTCAATTTGACTTTATTCCAATGAATCAGCTCTACCTGAAGTACTTTCTTTAGAATTTTGAATAAACTGATATTAATGAGAAGGTTCGGTTGTGCTATTCTCCATTAAGACTCAGTTCAAAGCTTTAGCCTTTGTTTGAATTTCTGGATCCTAAGACAAAGTCTCATACACTTATTTTAATTGGTTTACATAATTAAAGAAATTATTTTTCCTTTTGATCACAGAAAAGGAAGCATGATGGAGATGAAGATATAAATGACATCCACAAACACAAGAAAAGTAAGGTAACATCAAAACGACCAATTTCTTCTACTCATTATGTTTATTATTGATTGTTAGGAGCCAGCCTATACCTAATGCTAAGCTTGATATATCGGTGTTATAGGCATGTATGCTGTTTAAATGTTGCAGCATAAGAGCTCAATGATTGAAGAAATGGGTGCAATAAGGGTAGCAGGCTGAGAAGTTCACGTGGTACAGGTTTAGCTTGGGTGCAATAAGGGTAGCAAAAGATAATATATCAAGTACTCAATTTCTATGAAAATTTAGCTTTAGCTTTGTACAGGTTTACCCTCATTGGGCTTGCATAAATTACTCCATGTACATCATCTAAAGGTATAATTCATTGATTATTGTTTCTTGCATCTATCCCTAGAAAGAAGAAAGTTATCCAATACTTCGAATTTCATGTATAATTCGGTGAAGATCGTTATTGATTAGTATATCTTTTATATAAATTTGAATATTCTCCATATTCTGATTGTAGATTTGACGATAAAAGAGGCGCATTAATGGTGTGATGGTGTCAATTGAGAGGATATAACTCATATTTTAGAAAGAGACTCATATAGAAACGTACGATTGACAGATAAGAGGGAGATATAAGTGGGATGGGAGGTTCCAACAGATAAGAGGGAGATATAAGTGGGATGGGAGGTTCCAAGATGGAGGGGTCGTCTGCCCCGGTGCTTTGTCGCGATCCATATGAGGTTTTGAGCGTGTCTAGGGATTCTTTTGATCAGGAGATCAAAACTGCTTATAGGAAGCTTGCTCTCAAGTAACTTTTCAATTCTTTTCTTCTTTGCTTTAAGTTTACTCTTACCATTTTTTAGAATTTGCAAAACTCTGGCTGTTGTCATCATTGCTCATCAAGATGTATGAAATATTTATCATTTGTGTTCCTAGAATGAGGCAATTTAATAATCCGAAGCACAATTACTGATTTATTGGTTATGCACAAATGATGGGTCTGTTTAACCTGATTGTTGCCTGCTTTCAAAATAACTTTGGTGCTATAAATACAAAAAATAAATAAAATAGAATGCTAAATTATGTGCCTTTGATGCCATTTAATTTTTGACCTCATATGTGGTCGGCATCATCCTCGTACAAAACTTACTTCACTCACAAGGTATTAAAATCATACATTTTGATGAACATGACAATGACATTGATGATGGTCATAATAACGATATTGAACTTATAAAAAAAAAAGAAAGTGAAAAAAAAAGAAGATACCAAATGGTATATTTCCAACTTTTACATACTTGGTGACTTATAAAAGCACACATGGAACAGGTTTCAAAGAGTTTGCATATTCGTACAACATTTTATCTGATGCAGAGAAAAGAAGGCAATATGACAGTTCCGAATTTGAGGTAGTTTTATTCCTACTCATTATATTAATTATGTTTAGAAGAGATATTGTACGAGGATAACTAACCTATTAACAATCTTGACCAACTCTCCCTTTTATACTTGACAACCTCTTAGAGGCAGTTTATCGAACTTAACATGTGCATTTCGTTTTAGGACATAACTCATAAGTATTTGGTTATGGTTTAGCCCAGATTTTACTACCCTTATTACTCCACACAACAATCACAACATCCCCTTCATACTCGCTCTCAATTACAACACTTTATTATTAGATTTCTAATAAAATAACTCAAACATTTAACTTACCTTTAAAGCTTAGTTTTACTGCTGATGTTGTTGAGCATTACATTTCTTCTTTGCCGAAATTGTTGAGCTTTTACCGAAATTGATGAAGTTTAGTAACCCTTTCGGGTGCCTTTGCTCATCTCTACGCCGATGTCGTATCCGACATTGAGGCCGCTCTTTAGGTATGTCTAATCCTTGATCTCAATTTTTAAAGTCCTAGGGTTTCGGTTTTACCGTTTTAATTGAAGTTTGTGAAAACTGGTTCCGCAGAAAGCCGAGACAGCTTCGAATGGAAAAAATAGAGCTTTTGTAGTTGCAATTAACGCCGAGATTCGTCGTACCAAGGCTTGGTTGCTTGATGAAGTCCCTAAATTGCAGAGATTGGCATTAAAGAAGGTTTAATTGCATCCAATTTCTTTTTATTAGAGGTTTATCTGATATTTATATTTCTTACTAACAGTTGGTTGATGAAGTTTTAATTGAGGTCATTGGATGCTGAAATCGCTTTGTATATATATATATATATATATATATATATATATATATATATATATATATATATATATAGTTGATATAATTTCGTTTAAATTTTAAACAAAACAAATATACTAATAATTAATATTTTATAATCGTTATAATTATTTATATTAAAATTAAATAATTACGTATCGATGAAAATTAAGATTTCACGAATTGACTTCAAAAAATAAAACATATCAGGAGTACTAATATTGTCATCTTAATGACAAAAACAGGGTCAAACTTTAATTTGAGAATATCTTATTATTGTTATTATCATTTCTTTTTGCCATAGATGAGCAATTCACATGATTGTGTTCTGTCTCTGTGCATTACTAATTAGCATTTTAAAAAAATTATTTAGAGGAAATGGTGGTGGCCATACTTTACCCTCTCTTCTTCAAAAAACAATTTGATTTTAGTTTAATCTTAATTAATTTAGAAAATTTTAAAATTTAAATTATGATGTGAATTTATTTTAATTTTAAAATAATAATTGTATTCCAGATATAAATTAGGAGGTTAATTATCTTATGTCTTAACTAAATCAAAATTAGTGATAATTAACTCCCAAATTTGTTGAGAAATTCAATCCCCGTCATAAATTAATGGCTCCCGATGGGCCCCACCCGGGAGGTCACCTAGGCACCATTTGCCACGTCAAGTTTGGAGAACTCAACATGCCTTTTGACTAAGAGTGTAAACGAGTCGAACCGGAGCGAACAGAGAGATACTCGAATTCGACTCGAAATGATAAATTCGTACTCGAATTCGGCTCGAATTTGAATTATATTTGAAAAATCCTACTCTTATTCGAATCGATTCGAATATTTATTACTCGAATTCGATTCGACTCGATTTGAATATTTATTCAAACTACTCGCGAGCTTCAAATTTAAGCTCGAATTCGAGTCTCCACATAATAACTAGTTTTATAATAAATATAATTATAAATTGAATTTGTTATTTTACTTAGAAATGAGAAAATATATTTATTATTACACTTTACAAATATAAAGTCACAATTAAAATTAAAAACAAAACAAAATAATAATTAATTATCCTAATTTGATTTAAATTTGTATATATTATAAGAGAAGGCATCGAACATCTAATCGAATATGTATTAACCGAGTATGTATCGAATCACAATCAAGAATTCGAGTAGTTTGAATCTTAAACTAGTCGAGTATAACATTGCTCAGATTCTACTCATATTTTTATTCGAACTATTTTTTATGCTTAGATTTGGATCATATTATTAACGAATCCGAGTCTCGCTCGTATTTTTTCGAGTCAAGTCCGAACTGTTTGGCTCGTTTACAGCCTTACTTTTGACATCACTCACCATCCATCATGGGTGCCCAAGGAGTCAAAACAAGATATTAGCTATCTTCATCCAAAAGGGCTAAATTTGGCCAAGTATAAGAAACCGAAAAGAAATTAGCCAAGTATGAGAAATTGACAAGAAAATGGCTAAATAAATGAATCTTCACTATGAAAATGGCTAAACATATTTCACACTCCCACAAGCAAGAAAGAAGAATGAGGAAAGAAGAGATCAAGCAATCAAGGCATAAAAGAGTTAGGAGGGAGCAAAAAAGGAAGATGATCACCATTTGGGGGGAGGGGGAGGGTGAGGGGGAGGGGAGGGGGAGGGGAGGGTGGGGGAGACCCATAAGGTCGGCCCCAACACGATTCTCCTCATGTTGGGCCTGCTCTAAAGTTTTCTTATTACATCTCACCTTCAACACTTGGTCAAATTCAAAAAAAATGTAAGGAATGACTAAAATGAGGAGAGAGCAAGGAAGTAATCACCATGAAGCTAAGGCACCCCGTAGGGTCGGCCCCAAGATGGTGGGTTGTGCTCCCATAGCCTCTCATCACATCTCAAGCTCAATACTTGGCCAAAATTTAAGAAGGTTACTGTGACAACCCGGAAATTTATAAAATCTTGAATGATTAGAATAAAGGTTAAAGAATAAAACTTAGAAGAAAATTTGAGGATTTATTTAAAATTTTCAAGTAAAACCTATATGTTTTGCTATTCGAATGAAAATAGAAAAAATATGGGTTACAAAATTTCAAAACCCTATACATGAAGTGATATGTATTTGAATGAATATCAAGAATAAGGTATTATGATACCTGTAAAATTTGATGTGAATTGAATAAGTATAAAGTCGTTAGTTAATACGATTAGCAATAAGAAGGGAGTAATTTAAAACTCAAAATTTGAGTTAGAAATAGAATTTTGAAACACGGACTGCTCGGTTGCGTCCGAAATGTCAAGATTAGTCAGAATGGACAGTAAGCACAAAATATGTAAAGGTTGACTTTTGTTCAAAGTCAACAGTTGACTTTTTATGAAAAAAAGTCAAAATTAGTGTGAGAAGTGAATTATGTGTATGATTAAATAAATATACATTATATGATGTGAATACATTTATTTTGTATATAAAAGTGAATTAAGAATTAAGTTATGTAACCTAATATATATATTAGGTGTGTTAATTAAATAACCTAAGAGGTTATAATATGTGAGAATATTAATATATAAATATATATACTAACATTAAGAGATTTATTTTATATATCTCAAATAATTAATTTTATAACCAAGTCTAATTGAGTTATGAAATTAAAATGGCATAAGTAAGGAATTTAATTTCTAGTGTGAGAAATAAAAACCCTAATTAAATGATTAGGGTAAAATAGAATTAAAAGTAATGGATTATAATAATGTCATAGCCCAATAAATTATTTACAGTTCAAGAGAATTGAATTTAATGGGCTAAGGAGGTAATATTATTTAAACAAGCCCAATTAATTAGTTAAGTATGGGACTTATAGATAAAGTGATTAAGTGCAATTAAATTATTTAATATAGTCAATATACTATGTATGAGACAAATATTATATTGACCCAATTTAATTAGGGTTGAAAGCCCAAGTTGGTTGTTGTTAGTAAGTAAAACAAGTAAATTTGTTAGCTCAATAGAATTAATTAAGGGCCCAAATTAAGCCCACTTGTGGGAGGATGATAATATTAAAAATAATATTAAGTTAAGATATATATTTTTTTATTATATCAAGTTATTAATTTTATAACTTAATTAACACAAGTTTAATTGGGTTATAGAATTTAATATGCTAAAGTGAGGATTTAAATTCTAAATATTTAGAATGGATATCCTAATTAAATATTTAGGGTGGGATAAGATGAAATGATTGGACTATGTAAATATTACATGGCCCAAAAGATTAATTGAAAGCCCAAAAGATTAAGAAAGTGGCCCAATTTTTTTAAAACCAATTAGTGATGAGGACATTTTTGGGCATTCAATAAAGTAATTAAATAATAATAATTATATGTGGCAATAAGAAGGCCATGTGCCGATTTTAATAAAAAAAAGAGAGAGAGAGAAAGGATTGGATATTAGAGAAAGGATTCATGTTATTTCACAATTATTATATTGTTGAAAACTTGAAAGCTTATTCATTCTTTTCAATCATGATATATCTTCTTTGTATTTAAAACTTGTTGGGCAAATTTGTTGCTCACCCTTGCTATATCATGATAAAATTTTCAGATTTAGATGAAAGCTCGAATAAAGACAGAAGCAAAGTCAAAGTGCAAGATTAAATTATGTTGCAGTTAGATCTATTAAATTTTCTGACGAAAATAGCATTGTAAATCTGCTAAGATATTGAAGGTATGTATTGAGTTAAGGTTGTAGACCTTGGGAATGATGTGTAAAAGTTTAATGTATAAACAATTTATGTTTATATCTTCCGCAATAATTATAGATTTAGTATACCAGATTCGTGGTAAAGAGTACCCGGATTTGGGGATGCTACAGTTGGTATCAGAGCTGTAAGTTATAAACCTTAGGTAAGGGTACCTTAGGCTATAACCGCGGAGATGATGATAAGGAATAAACTCAGATCGAGTTTAAGGGATAAGAGATGAATTTAAGAAATTCATCATTTAAGTAAAGAGAAAGATAAATAAGATTCAAAGAAGAATCTTGAAGAGCTATAAGAATAAGAATCCGGAGTTAACTGACTCCAGTAATAAAGATGAAAAGTGAAAATAAATAGACTATGTCTATAAGATGAGAAATGTTAATAAAATCATAATATAATATGATTAAAGAGAAGAATAGGAAGATCGTAGAATAAAGTGATCATAAGTATAAGGAGAAATGAGTACAAAATAAGATCACGATGTGATCGGATTAAATCGTTGAATAACATATGATATGTTAAGTGATTGGTATGATATAGCTTGACGCTATAAAGAGAAGGTACTATGAAATGGTGCAATGTAAACTCAGAAAAGAGTGGTAAATGTTAAGATAAGGATTAAAGAAAATTCGTATTAAGAAAAGAGAAAGTTAGAATTGTGTGAAATTTTAATTGAGGACTCATGTCAGCAACTGAGTTGTATGATTCCTTGTATGGGCGGGGAATTTGTACTTGGTTTTAGAATCACTTAGCTTCTTGGTCGATATAGTGGTTAGGTTGACCAATTCTTTGTTTGGGCGGGGAATTGTCCGCTTAACTTCCTATGTTGATTAGTGGCCAAGTTTGGTTTGACAACCACTTAGTTTCTTACATTGATAATCATTGGAACTTGGTATCGCGCTATTTGCTATATGCATGTTGAGAAGGTGATTCTTTTCTCATGTGTGTAACGAATAGGTAGAGAATATAAGGGTTAGTTGCGAGTTCTTAAAACTCATAGTTATGGTAAGTTCATGACTCATAATCATATGATATGTTTTTGAACCCCTCAGCGAATGGACGCCAAAGGTCTGACTAGGATAAGTTCTTAAAAACCATATGATTGTGGTAAGTTACTGAACTCATAATGTGTGGTAAGTTTGATGAACTGGGTATGAGAAAGTTGTGAATGGAGAATGGAGGATGATAGAAATAGATAGACTTATTAAGTAATGGATCAGTAGAGAAATTAAAGTTGATGGTGGAAGTATAGGTATTCCAAATCTTCTAGTTATGTTAGACTTCGAAGTTTTTGACATCAAGCTAAATTCACACTGATGTGCCTTTCGAAATAAAATGAATTTTTGTTATCCTCAACACAGGGTTACAACTGTGTAGAAGTGGGCTTCGTACTACTAACACATCGTTACATGTTGTGGCATGATGACACCAAAGATGATTTTCAAAGATTTTTGAACAGTTTAAAGAAGAGTCTATGCTAATTAATTCGGCTAGACAAAAATGATTTGAGATGTCAAAATGTATTTTATATATCATCAATGTATCATGAAACCTGATGCAGAATGATAAAAATGATGGAGTTATCAATGCATAATTGCCTAGCGTGGTATGTGATCTAAAGATCATCAGCCCACTATGGTATGATGTAATATGACAAAGTCACAGAATGACAAAATCCTCAAACGGACTGTAAATACAGTACGGTATCATGACGTCATAAAATGATTTTAAGAATTTTAAAGATAAATTATTGCCAACTGAATTTGGCTAGCAATGTTTCGATTGAAATTTAAATTATTGATATGCGTCTAAGCTATTTGATTTAGCTAGACAAATGTTTATGAAATTCAAAGTATTCTTTGAAAGCTTATGCCGAACCAAATTACTTTGGTGCGGAATCTTATGATGAGTCTAAGGTGAATAACCCTAAAAATGGGGATATACTAATGGGATAAAATATTCCAATCTAAGAACGCATATAGTCGTTCCGATTACTAAGGTACAACAGACTGATCATCTAAAGTACCTGCATCGGTAGTTTACCTTCTTTGTGATTGTAAACATACCAAATATAAAATATTTCAGAGGTAGAGTATATTTCTTTCTTAATTGAAAGAGGTAGCAGGTAGAAATACCCCTAAACCTCAAAGTTCATAGATTTTATGATCTCTCAGACAGATATGAAAAGTTTTTTTTTTAAACTCTTCAGAGTAATGTTGTGGTAGTATGTGATTATGGATATGAAATAGTCTGAACTCGTTATGTACGAGTAGAAGCTATGATGATGGAATAAAGGTTATTATGACAACCTAGTTTTGATGAATGTTTAGAAGATGTAAACTCCTAGTGAGTAGTTATGATGAAATGTGATGATAGAAGAGAAATCCTCAAATGAGGAAATTGTAAAGGTAAAGTTGAAAACCTAGTTTTGATCAATCGAATAAGTATAGATTAGTATGCTTTAATTTTGGGGACGAAATTCTTAGAAGAATGAGTGAATGTGACAACCCGAAAATTTATAAAAACTTAAATGATTAGAATAAAGGTTAAAGACTAAAACCTAGAAGAAAATTTGAGGATTTATTTAAAATTTTCAAGTAAAACCTATATGGTTTGCTATTCGAATGAGAATAGAGAAAATATAGGTTACAAAATTCCAAAATCCTATAAATGAAGTGATATGTATTTGAATGAATATCAAGAATAAGGTATTATGATACCTGTAAAATTTGATGTGAATTGAATAAGTATAAAGTCGTTAGTTAATACGATTAGCAATAAGAAGGGAGTAATTTAAAACTCAAAATTTGAGTTAGAAATAGAATTTTGAAGCAAGGACTGCTCGGTTGCGTCCGGAACGTCAAGATTAGTCAGAATGGACAGTAAACACAAAATGTGTAAAGGTTGACTTTTGGTCAAAGTCAACAGTTGACTTTTTATGAAAAAAGTCAAAATTAGTGTGAGAAGTGAATTATGTGTATGATTAAATAAATATACATTATACGATGTAAATACATTTATTTTGTATATAAAAGTGAATTAAGAATTAAGTTATGTAACCTAATATATATATTAGGTGTGTTAATTAAATAACCTAAGAGGTTATAATATGGGAGAATATTAGTATATAAATATATATACTAACATTAAGAGATTTATTTTATATATTTTAAATAATTAATTTTATAACCAAGTCTAATTGAGTTATGAAATTAAAATGACATTAGTAAGGAATTTAATTTCTAGTGTGAGAAATAAAAACCCTAATTAAATGATTAGGGTAAAATAGAATTAAAAGTAATGGACTATAATAATGTCATAGCCCAATAAATTATTTACAGTGCAAGAGAATTGGATTTAATGGGCTAAGGAGGTAATATTTTTTAAACAAGCCCAATTAATTAGTTAAGCATGAGACTTGTAGATAAAGTGATTAAGGACAATTAAATTATTTAATATAGCCAATATACTATGTATGAGACAAGTATTATATTGACCCAATTGAATTAGGGTTGAAAGCCCAAGTTGGTTGTTGTTAGTAAGTAAAACAAGTAAATTTATTAGCTCAATGGAATTAATTAAGGGCCCAAATTAAGCCCACTTGTGGGATGATGATAATATTAAAAATAATATTAAATTAAGATATTTTTTTTTATTATATCAAGTTATTAATTTTATAACTTAATTAAAACAAGTTTAATTGGGTTATAGAATTTAATGTGCTAAAGTGAGGATTTAAATTCTAAATATTTGGAATGGATACCCTAATTAAATATTTAGGGTGGAATAAGATGAAATGATTGGACTATGTAAATATTACATGACCCAAAAGATTAATTGAAAGCCCAAAAGATTAAGAAAGTGACCCAATTTTTTTAAAACCAATTAGTGATGAGGACATTTTTTGGCATTCAATAAAGTAATTAAATAATAATAATTATATGTGGCAATAAGAAGGCCATGTGCCGATTTTAATAAAAAAAAGAGAGAAAGGATTGGATATTAGAGAAAAGAAGATAAGGATAAGAAGGAAACAAGAAGAGAGAGAAAGAGAAAAGGAAAGAAGAAAGCGTGAAATAGAGAGAGAAAGAGAAGGAAAGGAAGAGAACGGGAGAAGAAACCGTGAGGGAGAGAGAGAGAAGGAGATCGGAAGCTAGAAGAAGAAAGAAGGAGGATAAAATTCTCCATAGATGGATGAAGAAGAAGAAGAAAGAAAGAAAGGTATAAAATTTTTCTTTCTAAGCTTTTCTTTCTTTTTTTATTTTTGTGATTTGAGAAAAAGGGGGGTTTTTGATTTGGAAGTTCAAACCCTATGATCTATGTGTTTTTCATGGATTCAAGTATGGATCTACCCATTTTGGGTGATGATTTGGTTGGAATCAAAAAGAAAAAAAAATTATTTTTTTTTCTAGTTGAGAAACTCAAAATTTCTATTTACTTTGAAAATCCACCGTTTTAAATCTATAACTCCTTTTTAAGATCCGTCAAAGAGGGGTGCTAGATATATGTATTTACTAGTTAACCCAAGTGGTAACACTCAAAAATGTTGAGTTTTCATGGAGTAGTGATTGTGGAAGCCAAAACAGTCCCGAATTTTGGAAAGAAAATAGGACTGTTTTGGGGCAGTCTGAAACGGGGGCATTTTCATCCACTTTTTATGCTTTAAAAATTTTGGAAAAATTTGGAGTGGTAATATCAGAAGTTATACATGTTGTGTAAAAATTTGAGAATTTTTAGCCATACAGTTTGAGAGTTATGGATTTTACAGTGAAGGACTATTTTTATGAAGTCACCCGAATAACTCTCTGTATATAAGTCCAAAAATTACAAAATGTTTACTGAAGTACATGTGTATAACAGGATTATATTGTAAAAATTTCAGAATTTTTGTAGTTAGTCTCGATTTATAAAAAATCAGAGAATATTTGGATATTATGGACTATTTAAATATAGTAAATAGATTTTAAAAATTCCGAGAAAAATATATGTTCAATATGGAACTATATTCTATCAAATCCGAGGAAAGAAATATTTTTGGAACTGATTTGATATTTTTCATCTAAATGATGATAAATGGATAAATAGATTTAATTAAATATATGATGTCCAAAAATATGAAAAGTACGATTTATGACTTGAGACCCTTGAGCATGGCTTATGCAGGTTTTTGATGAAGTTTTGGGTCGGGTGTGAAGTGTTGTGGTGTTTATGGCATTTTAGAATGCTTAAACAAGTTTATTAATAAAAGGAAAACAATTAAAAATAATTGTTTATTAATGTGATTAATGACTTAACTTATTGTTATATGACTAATAATATTAGATTAAGATATTAGTAGTAGTATTTGAATGTAATGTTATTAAAAGGTTAATAACCTTAGCGTAAAATATTATTACATAATTAATAATATTCGACGGAAGATTAAAATAAGAGATTTATGATATTTTTTCAATGTAATTGTTGAAATTGATATTCAATGAACTATATTATGTGTTTGGGCAAATGATAGAAAAATAATATGTGATTTAGTGTTTTTCATGAAAAGAATATGGAATCCAGCTTGTTAGATTAGAAAATTGGATGAATTCAGCTTGCTGGATTGATGGATTGGTGAATCCAGGATTGCTGGATTACAATCTAGTTGTTAGATTTGGAATTCAGTTAGCTGGATTGCATTTTGGGTTGTTGGATTTAGAATTCAGGTGGCTGTATTAGTATTTAACTTATTAGATGCTAAAGAATAACTTATGAAATGAAAAAGCGAGTGATACATCATAATGTATATGATATAATGATTCAAGAATTATCAAAGGATAATAATTGTGACGCCCCCAAAATTAGGTATACATCACCCATCTTGGGTCGTCAGATACATGGTACAGAATACAAATACAACTTACTAATACAACTGTCGTGTACAATACGACAAAACATAAACTGTGAGTTTGAATACAAATATTATCTTCTAGAGAGTATTCATACTCAAAAGGAGTCCTCATTACATTTATTAACACACTATTACATTGAATAGTGAGGACTACTAACTAATACTATCATTCGAACCATCACTCCGTTCCCCGACTTGCCCCAGCTACGTTCTCATTTCCTGAAGAGAATAGTGAAAGAAAGGGTGAGCTCAACTAGCCCAGTAAGAAATATTATGACTAAGATAATGCAGAATAAATTATCATTAGCCTTCAATAATGTTAAACTGATAAAATATAATAGACATCAAGTTTAACTGCAGTGGAACAGGCAATCCATTAAAAGAGTCAAGTAGAAAATAAACTCTACTATCTTTTATGATTTAAAAGGTTTTTCAACACTGTTATCGCTGGGACTCAGCTTAATAAAATAATCCACATCTTCTAATCATCCTTGTATTACGGGCCAAGGATATTCATTAAATCATCAATGATCATGACTATACCGAAAAATCACTGGTCATAATCATACCACAAACTGTCTATTAATGCATTACAAGCCACTGAGGACTTTTACCACACCACTTATAACATCACAGTTCATGATTATACCGAATGATCCCTGGTCATAATCATACTAAGTCCATCTATGCACGTAAGCCAAAGATGACTTTTAACATAAAATAAACATGAGGATGATGACAATGTTATAGGAATTCAATTAAACATGTTTAAGAATTAGTTTATCCAGGAACTAATAATATCCAAATTGTCAACATGATACTTCTTTGTAAAGTAACAGTCAAGAATGCTCAGAAGAATATTTTCATGAAAAGATACTGGATGAAGCGCAAATATCAAGGATATTCCACTAATTTCATGGAGTATAGAAATCAAAACTTTAACTAAATGAGTATAATAAAGAATATATAAAACTACAAATGAATTTTCACCAGCCATGCGGTAATCCACGTATACAGATCATTTCCACAATTTAATAAGGAATGAATATAAAGGATCATTCACCATGCATGTGGCAATCCACATAGACATGTTATTCCAACAGAATAATAAAGAATAGAATAACAGAAGGATTCACCATGCATGCGATAGAGACCGCACAGACAGGTTATTCCCAACAGAATAATAAATGCGGAATAATAAATATGGAACCAGGTCAGGTGAAATTCACACCGACAGGATATTCCGACAGAATAATAAATAATGGAACCAGGTCAGGTGAAATTCACACCAACAGGATATTCCGACAGAATCGTAAAGAACGGAATAATAAAAGAATTTCACCAAGTATGCGGTACTTCGCATAAACAGGTTATTCCAACATAATAATAAAGAATGGAATAACAGAAGAAGATCACCAAGTATTGGGTAAACCGCATATACAGGTCATTCCACCAAGTATAGGGTAAACCACGCATACAGGTTATTCCAACAGAATAATAAAGAATGAAATAACATAAGTTCTCTTCATGAATAAGAAAGAATAACACCCCTTACCATTTTAAAGAAGAACTGAAATAAAGAAGTAGTTAAGTGGCAGAATACTCTTCTTCTTTCTCTCTATAGTTTCTCTCTCTAGAGTTCAGTGAATTCGTAAGAAAATAATGAAGGAATGAGCTTCTATTTATAGGAAAATGGAATGCATAGTAACTAATCCATGAACGGTCCAGATTGATTTACTTTAATCTGACGGTCCATATTTAAAGAAAAATCTTTTAAATAAAATATAATATATTCTATTTATAGAATAACTTTAATAAAGTATTCTGTTATATAAAAAGATTTTACTATGCAAAACACTATGCACAATAGAATATAATATATTCTATTTATAGAATAACTTTAATAAAGTATTCTGTTTTATATAAAAAGATGTTTATGTTTTATTACGTTAATAATACGAATAAAACAAAACTTCATTATCGCTAAATAATTCATATTATTAATTGACAATAATTGAATCAAACTGAGTGACTTCTCACATAAGCATCAATACCGTGTACTACCATGCAACCACACGTATTACTGTACTTTTACTACCGAGTAGTTCAACAGTATCAACGGTAAAACTTCTGCCGTTATTTTTAATAAAATATTTTTATCGTTTTCTCAATCTGACAATAATTCCATTGTGGGGTCCACCAATGATTGTACTGTCGTACGAATATTCCCCGTAAATAGTAACTCGTGAATAGTACTTCGACACAAAAAGTGTCTCAAATACTCGAGTGAACGATACTAGAGTGAATAGTAATTTGGGTGAATAGTAACCCGTGAATAGTAACTCGTGAATAGTGACCATGTATTTTATGACAACTTGTTTACTTTAAAAAAAATAAAAATTTACATATCACCCTTAACTTTAACCTTTTATCAATTTAACCATTTACCAAAATAAAAAAATTAAATACTTTTATTTCATAAAATTCGGGGTCTCACAATCTCCCCTCCTTATGGAATTTCGCCCTCGAAATTAACGTACGTACCTGATATTCGAAGAGATGAGAATACCTTACTTTCTTTTCGAATTGTACCTTTCCGGATAATTTCGCTCTATCATGATTTTTCCATTTCTCATCTCCTGTATTTCGAATATCATTCTAGAATATACCTTCAAAACAAAGGTTAATCGACATACCACAATTTATCCACTTATTAAGTAAACAATTTCAGCTTAGGTAAGTCACACCCTAGCGAAGTATATTACTCGTCTTCTAGACTAATATCTCCGTCAGTGACCATATCCCTGTAACATCAATCAACAATTTCTGTCCACAATCATATGAATAACTCATAATCATAATTGTGATTCTGAATTACTTTTCGCACCCAGGAAGAAGAAAATTTACATCACCTATCTTCACCTGAAATATCAAAAATCAGGGTTATACCAAATCACATTTCCTGCTCATAATCATACTAATAAATTCATCTTTGCACTACAGCTAAAGATTTACAACTGTATAACCAATAATCAACAGTTAATCTTCGCACTACAGGCCAAGGATATACAACTGTAAAATCAATAATGCTGAGACTCAGCTTAATAGTATCACGACCACGAATTATCCATACACTACGTGCCAAAGATAATCGTGTTTTCAATTACGGTCATGATTATACCAAACAATCCCTGGTCATAATCATACCAAGTCCATCTATGCACGTAAGCCACAGATGACTTTTACCACATCTATGAATTAATATTTCATTGTTGAGACTCAGCTCAATAATTAATCCACATCATCGAATCATCCCTGCACTACAGGCCAAGGATATTCTTTAGTATCACGACCACGAATTATCCATGCATTACGTGCCAAAGATAATCGTGTTTTCAATTACGGAAATGATTATATCGAACAATCCCTGGTCATAATCATACCAAGTCCATCTATGCACGTAAGCCACAGATGACTTTTACCACATCTATGAATTAATATTTCACTGCTGAGACTCAGCTCAATAATTAATCCACATCATCGAATCACCCTTGCACTCTGGCTAAGGATATTCTTTAGTATCACGACCATGAATTATGCATGCACTACGGCTAAAGATAATCGTATTTTCATCAACGGTCCTGATCATGCCATAAAACAATTAGTCTTTGCACTACGGCCAAAGAGAATCCATAGCCATAATCATACCAAAAACTGTCCATCAATGCATTACGGGCCAATGAGGACTTTTTCCACATCATTTGTAACATTACGGTCATGATTATACCAAATAATCCCTTTTCATAATCATACCAAGTCCATCTGTGCACTACATGCCACAGATGACTTTCAACAAAATATAAACATGAGAATGAGGTATTGACGTATATAGGGTTTCAAACCTCTTAGAAACTTTCGCGTCATTCGCTCCTCATTATCGACCAAATGGGATGCAAATCGGGATAACTCCGCAAACTTAACCTCGTACTGCGATATGGTCATATTATTTTGCTCCAATGCTTATCTCAACATTGTTAGATGCCATTTTCAAACACTGCCACAAAACAAGGGTTAATTAACATATCACATATTATCCTTATACTCTGACCGACCAATTAAATACCAAATAAACTTAGGTAGGTCATACTAGCGAAGAAATTCCCCGTCTCTCCCCTCCTAGTTCTTATCTTACATCTCAGCCAGGGATCATATCCCTAAGCTCTGATACCAACTGTGACGCCCCCAAAATTAGGTATACATCACCCATCTTGGGTCGTCAGATACATGGTACAGAATATAAATACAACTTACTAATACAACTGTCGTGTACAATACGACAAAACATAAACTGTGAGTTTGAATACAAATATTATCTTCTAGAGAGTATTCATACTCAAAAGGAGTCCTCATTACATTTATTAACACACTATTACATAGAATAGTGAGGACTACTAACTAATACTATCATTCGAACCATCACTCCGTTCCCCGACTTGCCCCAGCTACGTTCTCATTTCCTGAAGAGAACAGTGAAAGAAAGGGTGAGCTCAACTAGCCCAGTAAGAAATATTATGACTAAGATAATGCAGAATAAATTATCATTAGCCTTCAACAATGTTAAACTGATAAAATATAATAGACACCAAGTTTAACTGCAGTGGAACAAGCAATCCATTAAAAGAGTCAAGTAAAAAATAAACTCTACTATCTTTTATGATTTAAAAGGTTTTTCAACACTGTTATCGCTGGGACTCAGCTTAATAAAATAATCCACATCTTCTAATCATCCTTGTATTACGGGCCAAGGATATTCATTAAATCATCAATGATCATGGCTATACCGAAAAATCACTGGTCATAATCATACCACAAACTGTCTATCAATGCATTACAAGCCACTGAGGACTTTTACCACACCACTTATAACATCACAGTTCATGATTATACCGAATGATCCCTGGTCATAATCATACTAAGTCCATCTATGCACATAAGCCAAAGATGACTTTTAACATAAAATAAACATGAGGATGATGACAATGTTATAGGAATTCAATTAAACATGTTTAAGAATTAGTTTATCCAGGAACTAATAATATCCAAATTGTCAACATGATACTTCTTTGTAAAGTAACAGTCAAGAATGCTCAGAAGAATATTTTCATGAAAAGATACTGGATGAAGCGCAAATATCAAGGATAGTCCACTAATTTCATGGAGTATAGAAATCAAAACTTTAACCAAATGAGTATAATAAAGAATATATAAAACTACAAATGAATTTTCACCAGCCATGCGGTAATCCACTTATACAGATCATTTCCACAATTTAATAAGGAATGAATATAAAGGATCATTCACCATGCATGTGGCAATCCACATAGACAGGTTATTCCAACAGAATAATAAAGAATAGAATAACAGAAGGATTCACCATGCATGCGATAGAGACCGCACAGACAGGTTATTCCCAACAGAATAATAAATGCGGAATAATAAATATGGAACCAGGTCAGGTGAAATTCACACCGACAGGATATTCCGACAGAATCGTAAAGAACGGAATAATAAAAGAATTTCACCAAGTATGCGGTACTTCGCATAAACAGGTTATTCCAACATAATAATAAAGAATGGAATAACAGAAGAAGATCACCAAGTATTGGGTAAACCGCATATACAGGTCATTCCACCAAGTATAGGGTAAACCACGCATACAGGTTATTCCAACAGAATAATAAAGAATGAAATAACATAAGTTCTCTTCATGAATAAGAAAGAATAACACCCCTTACCATTTTAAAGAAGAACTGAAATAAAGAAGTAGTTAAGTGGCAGAATACTCTTCTTCTTTCTCTCTATAGTTTCTCTCTCTAGAGTTCAGTGAATTCGTAAGAAAATAATGAAGGAATGAGCTTCTATTTATAGGAAAATGGAATGCATAGTAACTAATCCATGAACGGTCCAGATTGATTTACTTTAATCTGACGGTCCATATTTAAAGAAAAATCTTTTAAATAAAATATAATATATTCTATTTATAGAATAACTTTAATAGAGTATTCTGTTATATAAAAAGATTTTACTATGCAAAATACTATGCACAATAGAATATAATATATTCTATTTATAGAATAACTTTAATAAAGTATTCTGTTTTATATAAAAAGATGTTTATGTTTTATTACGTTAATAATACGAATAAAACAAAACTTCATTATCGCTAAATAATTCATATTATTAATTGACAATAATTGAATCAAACTGAGTGACTTCTCACATAAGCATCAATACCGTGTGCTACTATGCAACCACACGTATTACTGTACTTTTACTACCGAGTAGTTCAACAGTATCAACGGTAAAACTTCCGTCGTTATTTTTAATAAAATATTTTTATCGTTTTCTCAGTCTGACAATAATTCTGTTGTGGGGTCCACCAATGATTGTACTGTCGTACGAATATTCCCCGTAAATAGTAACTCGTGAATAGTACTTCGACACAAAAAGTGTCTCAAATACTCGAGTGAACGATACTAGAGTGAATAGTAATTTGGGTGAATAGTAACCCGTGAATAGTAACTCGTGAATAGTGACCATGTATTTTATGACCACTTATTTACTTTAAAAAAAATAAAAATTCACATATCACCCTTAACTTTAACCTTTTATCAATTTAACCATTTACCAAAATAGAAAAATTGAATACTTTTATTTCATAAAATTCGGGGTCTCACAATAATAATACTGATGTGTTAAGATGTTATCCAATATTTGATTAAGTGTTAGATAATTGATTGATAAAGTAATTGTATTATGATACAAAGTAGAATATGCTGATTGAAAGACCAATCTTATTAATGATAGGTCTTACGAAAAGAAGTTAACTTAAATTACGTAGCCGTAGTCAACGAATTATGCAAGTTTCTTAACTCAAACTTGAGTTGTATGTTCAAAGCATGTTAGTGAATGATTATTGTTTATTATTCACGTCTACACTGATTATTGATTCGCACTTAGTGCATGTTGCATATGTTCATCAGGTATGAAAGGCTGATCACCTTCATTACCATAAGGTTCAGTTAAATTATTTATGGTCATTGTTGACCTTTAAACATTATTGGTTCAGTAATGAAATTATTGAAACTTGATTCATGTTATTTCACAATTATTATATTGTTGAAAACTTGAAAGCTTATTCATTCTTTTCAATCATGATATATATTCTTTGTATTTAAAACTTGCTGGGCAAATTTGTTGCTCACCCTTGCTATATCATGATAAAATTTTCAGATTTAGATGAAAGCTCGAATAAAGACAGAAGTAAAGTCAAAGTGCAAGATTAAATTATGTTGCAGTTAGATCTATTAAATTTTCTGACGAAAATAACATTGTAAATCTGCTAAGATATTGAAGGTATGTATTAAGTTAAGGTTTTAGACCTTGGGAATGATGTGTAAAAATTTAATGTATAAACAATTTATGTTTATATCTTCCGCAATAATTATAGATGTAGTATACCAGATTTGTGGTAAAGAGTACCCGGATTTGGGGATGCTACAGTTACAGAAAAAGACATCTAAGCAAGAAGGAATCAAAGAAACACCACCGTGAGGTGGGAACCAACCAAGGGTTGGACCCAACTCAGAGCTGGCCTTGGCCCAGGGCTACCGGGGCTATTGCCCTGAGTCCAAAGCTGAAGGGGGCCCAAAATTTTTTAATCTTCTGACTTCTAGACTTCTGCTCAAAACTCAAAAGTCAGTCCTCACTTTTTAATTTGCTGCTTCGTTGAACTAATGAACTCTGCAGTCCTCACTTTTGTTTCTGCAAGCCAAGAGCAATCAAACGACAAACAAAAAAAAGCATTTCCAAAAAGCAACATACAAAAAGAAGAAAATATAATCGTCTCAAGGCAAGCCAATATCTTCTTTTCGCTTTTTGTTCTCTATATTACTATGATCTTTCAACTCTGTTTCTACAACTTAATATTAATCATCTTTCTGTATGACTTGACTATTCGTTAATTAAAATTATCACCATATATGTGTGATTATTGATTTATCCGTTGCCTTATTGTTTGATTTGTTACTTGTTAGATCTCTTTGATTGATGAAATGATCAATTTTTCTGTTTTTTGTTTTTAGAAATAAAGTATATGTATCAAATTGATATGCTCTGTTTTGGCTAGATCTTTTATTCTCTTTTATCATAAATCTTTTGCTATCAGCCTATCAGTTTGGTTTTATATGTAGAAGAAGTTCTTACTACGACTATGATTTGTTGGTTTGATTTATCTGATTCATGGGTCAACTATCTTCAATCTTCCTTTCTTTAAATTCTTAATTTTCATTTTTCTTGACAAAAGGGACTGTGACTTTTGACATTCGAGTGGAAACTGTTAGTAGTATAAGGAATTAAGTAAATTGAAATTAAGAAATGTTAGTGGTAATGAAAGAATTGAAACAGTGAGGGTTTCAATTGGTTTTTATTTTTGTTTATTTTCTCCTATTTTGTAAATTGTAATACATATAACATATCTGTGTTAACTTTTTCTTATTTATTATTTGATTCAACAGAAAATTTGGCTGGGATTCTTGTTCTTTATAATTGGAAGTTTCAAGTAGAAGAAAATATACTCAAAATCCAGGTTTTATTGTTCTTTGTTAATTAGTTTTATTGTTTTTTATTGTGTTGTGTTTATTATAAAAATTAAAAAATGCTTCGTAAGAAACAACTTTCTGGAAATCTCAAGAGACAAAGAAAGAAAAAAGAAGAAGAAATTGCTCAAAGTTTAAGAGGATCTTTGAATAAATATATTGTTAAACAAACCAATGCTTCACTTGAAAATTTAGATGAAGATTTACCGAAACCAATTCAATTGGAAGAATTAGTAGAAAATGAGAATGATATGAATGAAGAAATTGGTAATCTAGATGAAAATGAAAATAGTGATGAACCTTTCCTTGATCAAAATGAAAATATTGATGAACCTTGCCATGAAAATGAATGTCCCGAAACAAGATTTGATTTGAACATTTATGATCCACGAGTTTGGGATAATCTTGATGCAAAAATGAGAGATTTACTTGTAGAAAAAGGTCCCCTAAGAGAAACTAATCTCAAATTCCCCATGGACGAATACAATAGACGTTTTTCTTTAAATTATTATCTTCGCACGTTACCAAATGGGGAAACTAAGGATCGAAAATGGCTAGCGTACTCAAAGGAGTTGGATAAAGTGTTTTGTTTCTGTTGTAAGTTGTTTAAAATAATGAATTCTAGAAGTCAGTTAACTAGTGAAGGAACTAGAGATTGGAAACATCTTAGTGAGAAGCTTAAACAACATGAAAGCAGTATTGAACACCTCACTAACTTGAGGTCTTGTGTTGAATTGCAAATCAGATTGAAAACAAATCAAACAATTGATATAGAATTACAAGAGCTAATCAAGAAAGATACACTACACTGGAAAAATGTTATTGTCAGAATCATCGCTGTTGTGAAATGTCTTGCTATACATAATTTGGCTTTTCGTGGAACAAATGAAAAAATTTATGAAGATGGTAATGGTAACTTTTTAGGCCTACTTGAAATGATTGCGGAGTTTGATCTAGTAATGCAACACCATTTTCGACTCATTAAAGATAAGAACATTCATTATCATTATCTTAGCCATAAAATTCAAAATGAGTTGATAGCTATTTTAGCATCAAATGTTAAACATGCAATCATTGAAAAAATAAAAACAGCTAAATATTTTAAAGTCATTCTTGATTGTACTCCTGATGCAAGTCACAAAGAACAAATGACTTTAATATTGAGGTGTGTAGATGTTTCAAGTACTCCAATAAATATAGAAGAGTACTTTTTAGAGTTTCTGAATGTGGAAGATACATCTGGATTAGGAATTTTTAATGAATTGCAAAATGTAATGGAGTCCCTTACACTTAATATTGATAAGGTTATGATAACGACTCTAATATGAAAGGGAAAAATCTAGGTGTACAAAAAAGATTACTTGATATAAATCCTAGAGCATTTTACATGCCATGTGGTTCTCATTGTCTCAACTTAATAGTTTGTAATATGGCCAAGTCATGTGTTAAAGCAAAATCTTTTTTTAGAGCATGTCAATGCATATATACGGTATTCTCTAATTCAACAAAGCGATGGAATGTGTTACTTGATTACATAGATGGTTTGACTTTGAAATCATTGTCAACTACACGTTGGGAAAGTCACATTGAAAGTGTCAAACACAATAAAATCTCAAGCTTCCCAAATTAAAGAAGCTTTATTTAAATTAACAGAAATTAGTGAAGATGCCAAATTGAGTAGGGATGCTCAAAGTTTAGCATTAGGAGAGCTTTCAAGTTTTGAATTTATATTAAGTTTGGTTATTTGGCATGACATTTTGCATAAGATTAACTTAGTAAAAAGTTACAATCTGAAGACATGCGACTTGACGCTGCTGTACGACAATTAGGGCTTGTTTTATTTTTTGAAAACTATAGAATAAATGGGTTTGTTTCTGCCATGATTGATGCTAAAGAAATTTCCCTTAATATGGGAATTGAGCCTGTATTTTCAAAAAAGCGTAAAATTTGTAGGAAAAGGCATTTTGACGAGGTTTCCAATAATGATAGGGAACAACAATCAGCTGAAGAATTATTTAGAACTGATTATTTTTTTGTTATAGTGGATATTGCTATTTGTGAATTGAAGAGTAGGTTTGAACAATTACATTGTTTTGAATCAATTTTTGGGTTCTTATTTGATGCTGCAAAGTTGACTTCGTTTGATCATAATGAATTGAAAAGTTCTTGTGTGAATCTTGAAAATGCTTTAAAACATGGTGATATTTCTGATGTTGATGCAATAGACTTATTTTCAAAATTATAGGTGTTGCAAGTGATGTTACCAAAAGAAGCATATGAAACAGATAAACCATGGACATCCATTAAAATTCTTGAGTCTGTAAAGAGTGTGGATATGTTTCCTAATGTAATGGTTGCTTGTAGGGTATTATTGACTATACGTGTGACTGTGCATCTGCTGAAAGAAGTTTTTCTAAATTAAAATTATTGAAATCTTACTTGCGGACCACCATGATTCAAGATAGGCTAAATGGATTAGCGATATTATGCATTGAAAAAGATATGTTAGAAATTATTAAATATGGTGGGAGAAAGTTCAAAAATGCCCCTGACTTTAACCGCGATGTCTACTGAACACCCTATACTTTTTTTTGTCCAAAAATACCCTTAACGTTACTTATTTTGGGTCGCCCGCGCCCCTGCCGTTAACAAATCTGCCAACTAGACTAACGGGTGTTAATGTGACTGACACGTGGCAATAATTGCTGACGTGTACAAAAATTCATTAACACAAATAATTAAAAAATTCAATTTTTATTAATTATTTATTTTATTTTTCTTTAAAACAAAATAAATAATTAATAAACAAAATAAATATTTATATTTAATAAACAAAATAAATATTTATATTTAATTCATTAACAACAAATAGGTCACAAAAATCAAAAATTCATTAACAACAATTGCTCTCTTCTTGTTAGCTCTTCCCCTTCCACTATTTTCTCTCCTTCCGTCACTATTCTTCTTTTTCTTCCAATTGCTATCTTCTTGTTAGCTCTTCCCCTTTCTCAGTTTTCTTCTTCCGATTTCTCAGTTTCACTTCTCGATTGCTATCGTGATTGGAAGTTTAATTTTGAGTTCGATCTCAAACCCTAGGTTTGGATTTTATTTTTTTTTGTGAATATTTATTGGTTTTTATGTAGATCGGCTTCTGGGTTTTGTTTCTTTCTGATTTTAAGTTTCTGGGTATTTTTTGTTTGATGATTTGAGGTGTTTTAGAGGTTGAGTGTACTTTAGGGCCATGTTTGGTTGATTAGAAAACGATGTCGAGAAATTGTGATGAAATTAAATTTAGTTCTTTTGTGTTTTTTAATCGACTGTTTATGGTATTGGCATTGATTTATTAGCTCTGAAGAATGTATGTTGCAGAAATTAAGTCTGTGAAAAAAATATGGAAAGAAAATGGGATTAGAGTGAATTTAATGTTTTGTTTTGTTTTGTTTTGTTTTAGTGTTTTGTTATGCTTCTAGACTTTCTTTCTAGCTGTTTGAATTTTATTTTCTGGAAATTGCTTGATTTGGTGGTGTTGTCAGTTGTGCTGGTGAACGATTTGGAGATGATCATGGCAACACTAAAAGATCTAGTCACTCAGCTTCTCTGAGATCTAGAAAAGCTTCAGTTGAAAAGCAACATAGCACCAGTTCCTCTCGTTCTCATTCGAAAGTGGTTAGCATGAAGTTTATTTTTGGGTAAGTTGATTAATTAACCAATAGAGTGCTGATACGCAGGCGAGGCTCTATGTGTGTCAGCATTCTATTGGTCAATTGACCAACTTACCAAAAAATAAACTTCATGCTAACCGGATCCTTCTCATTCAAGCACGAACTATTTGTTCTTAATGAATTAAATATAAATTTGGGAATGATGATTCTGAGGACCTATTTGTTGTTGATGAATTAAATATAAATATAAATATTTATTTTATTTATTAATTATTTATTTTGTTTTAAAGAAAAATAAAATAAATAATTAATAAAAATTAAAAAATTTAATTAATTGTGTTAATGAATTTTTGTACACGTCAACAATTATTGTCACGTGTCAGCCACATTAACACTCGTTAGTTTAGTTGACAGATTTATTAACGGCAGGGGTATGGGCGACCCAAAAAAAGTAACGTTAAGGGTATTTTTGGACAAAAAAAAATATAGGGTGCTCGGTAGACATTGCGATAAAAGTCAGGGGTATTTTTGAACCTTCTCCCTAAATATGATAGTATAATTGATGATTTTACATCTAAAAGTGCAATAAGAAGACATTTTAAATGATATTTTGTGGTTTAGAATTCATTGCTATTTTTTTTGTAGGTACATGTGATGATTTTTTGCTTCGATTAATTGTGGAGGATGAAAAGAAGATTGATCAAATCAAAAAATGCTTATGGAGATTCGGGAGGAAGCATGTAAACTCAAATATGTAATTTTTGTTTTTTAATACAATGTTTACAATCCGGGGTACTCTTTTTCCTTCGTTTGGGGTTTTGTCCCATTGGGTTTTTCCTAAATAAAGTTTTAATGAGGCCCCAAAGTGTTCTTCTTTATCTTTTGTAAATTCTTATAATTTTAATAAAATTAATTAGTTGATAATTTATTTATTTTTTTGTTTAATTTATATAAAGGGGCACATTTGAGACAATTTGTCCTGGGGTTTAAAAAACCGAGGACCGGCTCTGACCCAACTCCCTCATGGTCGACCCCAACTTGTTCCCCATGGTGGAGGTCCTCACATGCTCTACCTTCCTCAACACTTAGTCAAATGCAAGAAGATTTATAAAGAAGGATCAAAACGAAAGAAGACCAAAGAGGAAGTCACCATGGGTTCGAGACCACACCCTAGGGTCGGCCCCAAGGATGCTCCTCCCAATGGTGGGGCTGCCCTTATGTTTTTTCATCACCTCTCAGGTTCAACACTTGGCCAAATTGAAGAAAGTTGTGAAAAAGGAAACCAAAACATGAAGGAATAAGAAGAATGCCACCATGAGGAAGGGAGCCACCCTAGGGTCGGCCCTAACCTACCTAGAGTTGGTCCCAAGATGGGCTTCCCTCTCATGGAGGCCCTTGCACTCACACTTGGCCAAAATTTGAAGATATTTTCCATCCATGGAAATTTCAAGGATGAGCAAGACAAGACTTTATATGGAGACAAAGAAAAGAAAGGAGATGTACATCCACTAGTTTAGTTTTCTGTCTCTTTTATCATTTATATTATTGCAGTGATGATGATCATGACTTGATGCTTTTTCCAGTAGATAGATGATAAATGGTCACACGCTCTTTTGATTCAAAAGTTCATCAAGGCTAGTCTAAAAGAAGATACAAACGAAGTAGCAGATCATATAAGTGGTCACTGGACTCATAAATATCATGAACTAACCCTTTTTAATCAAATTGAATTAATATAATTTAATTTAAATTTTCAGTATGTAGTGTTACATCAATACTACCTCTCTTCCAATTTATAAGACTTAAATTCAAACAATTTCACCCTCAAAATTAACATGAATTCATTTAATTTATGTCAATTTATACCTAAAAATTACTATTAATTATAAGATTTATTGTTTTTAAAATTTAAATGAATCATGTCAATTTTAAATTTAAAAACGTCTCAAGTTGACTTTTATTGATCTTATAATTCAAAACCGAGAGAGTATATGAATAATTAAGGCTGTTGATAATGTCATAACAATTAATATTTATATTGTTACAGCAAATTTGTATCTAGATAACGACACTTTATATTTGTTTCTACCATGCTTTAAACTTTTAGTAACACTCATTATTTTGACAACATAATTATTGCTCTCACATTAGCGATGGTCATATTAATTAATCATCACTTATTTTTTTTAATTGTATCTAAGTATGAGTTTCTGCTAAAGTAAAAAAGCTTAATTCTATGTTTATTTTCCATATCCTTTCACTTTCCTTTCATTAACAGCTTAATTATTTGTTTATTCCTAAATACTTCCTCCATTCCAAAATATATGATTAACCGAGTGGCCTTTAACCTAATGGTATGACCCAACCCATAGTATGATGTTGGGAGTTCGATGTTTGACATGTCAATGAAAAGGTGTGTGAGTTTGAAAAATTACTAATATAAAATTATCAATATATATATGATTAACTTGAATTTCTGAAATCAATTTGAGAAATTTTAAAATTTAAAAGTGATGTACTTCATTTAACTTTTAAAAATAATAAATTTTGCAATTAGTCATCAGTTTTTGAATTTTTTTAAAATTAACTTCAAAAATTCAATATTGATTTTATAATTTCGAATGGAGGGTGAACTTGACAACATAAAGTTCTTATAAATCTTACCGAATAACACATTCCGGCCTTCAATTATTACATACACAGAAGCTTAAAATACACTTCCCCAAAAAATTTGGTAAACAAATTTATTTTGAAAAATATTTCAATATTCTTATTTAGCCACATAAAGGCCCAGTTTCTGAGAGATCAAGGTTAGTATGTATGTCCCCCTCACCAACCTTAACAATGAATTATACTTTCTTTCATAAAAAGAGACATTTGAATTTAAATTTTAAAATTTTGCAAATTTACTAGAAAAAAGGACACCTAAGACTTTCTTATGATCACTAGCCAAAAATAGATGTTGTAAATTGAACCTAGAAAAGGGTGTAAATTGTTAGTAAACTGAAAATGTATACTATATATATATATATATATATATATATATATATATATATATATATATATAAACTTATCTTAAAATGAATTTGTCAATGCTAGTACTTGATACCGTGTCTTTAAGACAATTATGTCTTTCATATGGTACTCTAAGTTAATAACACTTGTCTCCTAAGATACGATAATACTATATACTATAGTAACACTTCAAATAGTATACTCAACGAACCAAAATAAAATACTTAGAACTCTCTCTAAAAAAATAAACTATAAACTGCTAATGAAATGAAGAATAAGAAGACTGAAATGCTTATGCTTGAATGAATTTAATTAATGAAAATGGCAGTCCCCCTTCTCTATTTATAGTAGGGTAAGTGACCCATCAGAAGGGACACAACCCACTGAAAAGGTATGATTAAGCCAAAAACGACATAGTTTTGGCTTTAAACATAAAATGTACGTCCGTTCGGAGCAAAAACGACGTAGTTTTAGGCTCAGCAGAACAAAAGCGACGTAGTTTAATGCTTTAACAGAAAAGGCGCATCCGTTCAGACAAAAACGACGTAGTTTTGCAGCGCCCGTCCAGGCAGATAGTCTTTCCCAAAACGACGCAGTTTAAACGCGTCCGTTCGGGAAGTAACGCTTCACAGAACGACGTAGTATAATAAATAATGTTTATCAAAACAACACAGTTTTGATAATTAGAACTAAATAAAATAAAATATAAATAAATTTTAATTAAAAAATTTAAATAAATTTTGTCCAAAAAATTATATACAAGGACCCAGACCCACGAGTCTCGAGCCACGAGCCAGGCCGACAGGTCGGTGGTGGCGTGCACGTGGGTTCAAACCAAGCCTTGGCTAGGTCCTCTCCCTTCTACAAAAGTGAGGTGCCCTTTGGGGCCCAAGCTCAAGAGTAACTTTCATGTATATAAACCTATTAAATCTTTAGTTCTTAACCAATGTGGGACTTGGCTTCCCGCATATATTTATTATCATTCCCAAGGGTGATCTTTGAGAGTTAATATCTCATTCATTATCCCATGGATTTGAGATTCCAAATACTCAATTTAATCTACTCATAGAGTAGAACACATTGATATGTGGATTTACTTAAAATAATTATTAAAACTCCTTTTATTTTAGCTCAAATTCTAACAATCCCCCATATAAATGATATTGACTGCCATCTTATGCAAATGTTATATAGACTTTGAGAGAGACATAATTGAAATCATCTGTATCGAGAGAGATAGCTTTTGGCTTTGAACCTTCCCTTGTGAAAGACTATCGGGTTTACTGATTTTTCAGTGAACGCGATGTCTTGAATTGTCCAATCATTTGTGTAAATCGAGACAATAATAATTCACATAAAATCTTTCCAGACATTATTTGGTTCTCATGATTTTGTTATTTTGGCCTCGAACAATCCCGAATTTATGAGTGCTTTAGAGAAGTATAGCCTTATCCTTCTTATAGAATTGACCCAGTTCACACTCACATAGGTAATTCTTAATAAGAGTATCCAGCTATACTCCACTTGTTTATCAAGATTTAAGAATCATTAAAAGCATAACTTATCCTATAACCGCTACAGATATCACTATCTTATATCATAGGAATGAGCAGAAGAAATTAATTTCTACATAGTGATTTGGTTGAATCGTTCACAATTTAGTTGTCCCTTAGAACCTAGATCTTGAGATCTTCAGTCAACTAGGTTGGGTTTCCATCATGACGATCCTTGTTTATAGGCTTTAAACCCATTCTCCTAGAAGTTATTTTTACTTACTCTCTAGTCAAACATTTAGTTAACGGATCCGCTATATTTTCTTTCGACTTTATATATTCAATAGATATAATGCCATTACAGAGCAATTATTTTATGGTATTGTGTCTACGACGAATATGTCTTGACTTACCATTATACATGTGACTCTGTGCCCTTCCAATTGCTGAGTGACTATCATAATGGATACAAATAGGTGGCACAGGTTTAGGCCACATAGGAATATCTTCTAAAAAGTGACGAAGTCACTCAACTTCTTCTCCAGCTTTATCCAATGTAATAAACTCAGATTCCATCGTTGATCGAGCAATGCATGTTTGTTTAGAAGATTTTCATGATACTACTCCTCCACCTAATGTAAACACAAAACCACTTTTGAATTTAGAGTCTTTTGTATCTGATATCCAGTTCGCATCACATCATCCTTCGAGTACTGCTGCATATCTTGAGTAGTGTAATCTAAAGTTTTGAGTGTATTTTAAATACCTTAAAACTCTTATAATAGCTTTCAAGTGATATTGTCCTGGATTACTTGTAAATCTACTCAATTTATTGACAGCTTGTGCTATATCAGGATGTGTACAATTCATTAAGTACATAAGGCTTCCAATTATTTGCGCACACTCAGTTTTTGATATGCTCTCTCCTTTATTTTTAGACAAGTGTAGATTTATATCTACTGGTGTTGCCACAGGATTGCAATCATATTGATTGAATTTCCTGAGTATTTTCTTAATATAATGTGATTGTGATAACATTAACCCATCTAATGTTTTAGAAATTTTAATTCCTAATATTACATCAGCAACACCCATATCTTTCATGTCAAATGTGATATTTAACATTCTCTTGGTTGTTTTAATGATTTCATTATTACTACCCATAATGAGCATATCATTTATATAAAGATAAATAATGACATACCCTTTCTTAGTGTCTTTGACATACACACATTTGTCACACTCATTTATTTTGAAACCATTTGACAACATTGCATTGTCAAATTTTTCATGCCATTGTTTAAGTGCTTGTTTTAATCCATAAAGGGACTTCACAAGTCGACAGACTTTCTTTTCTTGTCCTGGAACAATAAACCTTTCTGGTTGTTCCATGTAGATTTCCTCTTCTAAATCTCCATTTAAAAAAGTTGTTTTCACATCCATTTGATGCATCTCTAAATTATATATAGCTGTAATGGCTATTAACATCATAATTAAGGATATTCTTGTTACAGGAGAATAAGTATCAAAATAATCTAAACCCTCCTTTTGCCTGCATCCTTTGATTACAAGTCTTGCTTTATATTTGTCAATAGATCCATCTTCTTTCATTTTCTTCTTGAATATCCACTTATATCCAAGAGGTTTAGAGCCTGGTGGGAGATCTACTAATTCCCACGTATGATTGTGTAAAATGGATTCTACTTCACTATTTATAGCCTCTTTCCAATATGAAGCTTCGGGACTCGACATTGCTTCTCTATAAGTTTGAGGCTCATTTTCTAACAAATAAGTTAAAAAATCTGGACCATAAGATTTTGATGTTCTAGCACGTTTACTACGTCTAGGTTCATCAATATCTTCTACCTCATGATCACTATTACTAATAGTGTCATAAGTTCTTTTGTTTGAACTTGTTTCTTGTTCATTAGAATTTGGCTCTTGTTCTATTTTATTAGGAAATATTGTTTCAAATAATTCAACATCTTTTAACTCAATAATACTATTTTTATGTATTTCCTCTATTTTTAATTTATTAACCAAAAATCTATTATGCACTACTATTATTAGTATAACCAATGAATATACAATATATTATTTTTGGTCATATTTTCACCTTTTTGGGTGGAGGAACCATTACTTTTGATAAACACCCCCATACTTTTAAGTGTTTATAAGAAGGCTTACGTCCTTTCCATAATTCATATGGTGAAGCATTAGACTTTTTTTGAGGTATTCAGTTGAGAATATAATTTGCTGAAAGAATTGCTTCCTCCCACAAATTCTGAGGTAGCCCAAAACTTAATTATAATGCATTCATCATTTCTTTCAAAGTTCTATTCTTTTTTTCTGCAACGCCATTTTGTTGTGGTGAATAGAATGCAGTTGTTTGGTGTATTATACCATGTTGTGAACAAATTTCTTCAAAAGGAAATTCATATTCCTCACCTCTATCACTTTTAACAATCTTGATCTTTTTATCAAGTTGATTCTCAACCTCATTTTTGTAATGTATAAACATTTCCAAAGTCTCATCTTTACTTCTCAATAAGTAAACATAACAATATCTCGTACAACCATCTATAAAAGTAATAAAATACTTCTTACCTCCTCTTGTTTGTATATAATTTAAATCACAAATATCATTATGTATTACTTCAAGAGATTTTGTACTTCTTTCAATTGATTAAAAAGAAGATTTTCTAAGTTTTGCTTCAACGCAAACTTCGCATTTATGATTGGAGTTAATCTCACATTTTGGCAAACATTCCATATTAATTAATCTACGTATAGTATTATAATTAACATGTCCTAATCTACCATGCCATAAATTAGAAGACTCAATCATATAACCAGAAGATTTAATTTTATTAATATTGGAAGGAACAATAGTCATTACATTCATTTTAAAGAGCCCATTGCTCATATATCCTTTTCCCACATACATCCCATTTTTAGTTAGGACAAACTTGTCTGATACAAAGACTAATTTAAATCCCTTTTGACTAAGAAGGGATCCTGACACTAAATTCTTCCTAATATCAAGCATATGGAGCACGTTGTTGAGGGTGAGTTCCTTTCCTGAAGTCATCTTCAGAACCACTTTTCCTTATCCAACAATTTTAGATGAGGAAGAATTCTCCATGTACAATTGTTCTCCATTCTCAATTTGTTGATATGTGGAGAACATCTTCTTGTCAGAACACACATGGGTCGCTTTTCAACCATGTTAACCTCAAAAACATCCGCTGAAAGGTTCATTTCTGAAACATCTTAAAGAAGACCATCCACTTCCATTACATTGGCTTGTGCGGACTTTTTATTCTGGTCTTTGCGTTTACGAAAATCCTTTGCCCTATGTCCGGGCTTGTCACAGATATAGCATTTGCCTTGGAACTTCTTATTTGTTCCTTATTGAGACCCATTTCCTGAAAACTTCCTCTTTTTAGATTTCGGACCTTGTTCCACCACGTTGGCTTTATATTCCACAACGGTCCTTCCTGTGTTCTTCTTAGAGGCACGATTGTCCTCTTCTATCCTTAATCTTACGATAAAGTCTTCAAGTTTCATCTCTTTGCGTTTATACTTGAGATAATTCTTAAAATCTGTCCACATTGGTGGTAATTTTTCAATCATAGCAACAACTTGAAATGATTCAATTAAAGACATACATTCTACATGTATTTCATGCAAGATAACTTGTGATTCTTGGACTTGATTGATGACAGCCTTGGAATCAACCATCTTGTAGTCCAAAAACCTGCCAACTACGAACTTCTTCGTGCCAGCATCTTCCGTCTTATATTTCTTATCCAAGGAGTCCCATAGTTCTCTTGCTATTTTAAGAGAACTATACACATTATATAATGTGTTATCCAATCCATTGAGGATATAGTTTCGGCACAGAAAATCAGCATGTTTCCATGCATCAATAGCAGCAACCACTTGCATATCTGTTTCATTCTCATTAAGCACAGGGGGGTCTTCATGAAGAAATCTCGCCAAGTTGAGCGTAATGAGATAAAACAACATCTTTTTTTGCCATCTTTTAAACTCTGTTCTATTGAAATTTTTTGGTTTTTCACCATGGTTCACAGGAACATTTGGTATAGAAGAAGAACAGAATATAGTTACAGGATCGGTAGCCATATTTCTTGCAAATATATATATATATATATATATATATATATATATATATATATATATATATATATATATATATATTAACTTATCTCAAAATGAATTTGTCAAGGCTAGTACTTGGTACTATGTCCTTAAGATAATTATATCTTCCGTATGGTGCTCAGAGTTGATAGCACTTGTCTCCTAGGATACAATGACACTGTATACTATAGTAGCACTTCAAATAGTATACTCAATGAATCAAAATAAAATGCTTAGAACTCTCTCCCTTAAAAAATAAACTATAAACTGCTAATGAAATGAATAATAAGAAGACTGGAATGCTTATGCTTGAATGAATTAAATTAATGAAAATGGTAGCCCCCCTCTCTATTTATAGTAGGGTAAGTGACCCATCAGAAGGAACACAACCCACTGAAAAGGTACGATTAAGCTAAAAATGACGTAGTTTTGACTTTAAACAGAAAAGACGCGTCCGTTCGGAGCAAAAACGACATACTTTTAGGCTCAGCAGAACAAAAACGATGTAGTTTAATACTTTAACAAAAAAGGCGCGTCCGTTCAGGCAAAAATGATGTAGTTTTACAGCGCTCGTTCAGGTAGATAGCCTTTCCCAGAACGACGCAGTTTAAACGCGTCCATTCAGCAGGTAACGCTTCACAAAACGACATAGTATACTAAATATTATTTATCAAAACAACACATTTTTGATAATTAGAACTAAATAAAATAAAATATAAATAAATTTTAATTAAAAATTTTAAATAAATTTTGTCCAAAAAATTATATACAAGGATCCAGAGCCATGAGCCAGGCCTGCCAGTCGGCGATGACATACGCGTGTGGGTTCGAACCAAACCTTGGCTAAGTCCTTTCCCTTTCACAAAAGTGGGGTGCCCTTGGGGCCCAAACCCAAGAGTAAATTTCATGTATATAAACCTATTAAATCTTTAGTTCTTAACTAATGTGGGACTTGACTTCCCACATATATTTATTATCATTTATCATTTCCAAGGATGATCTTTGGGAGTTAATATCTCATTCATTACTCCATAGATTTGAGTTTTTAAATACTCAATTTAATCTATACATGGAGTAGAACATATTGATATGTGGATTTACTTAAAATAATTATTAAAACACACTTTTATTTTAGCTCAAATTCTAACATAAATGAACCGATTCAAGTCGAGTCGAGTATTGAGTTGCTCAGATTTGGTTCACAAAATTTATCGAGTATAAAATAAAGTTTAATTGAGACTCGTTTAGCTAACTAGCCGAGCACGATCTCGAATCAAACCCGAGAAATTTGAACTTTTCGAACGCATATAATCTGAGTATCAATAAAAAATTGTAATTTGAAGAGGTTCGAGTAATTTATCGAACTTTAAAATATTCTCATATTTGAATCATTTATATTTCGACTCGATTTCGAATCGAACTTTTAGTCGAGCGAGTACGAATCGAGCCGGGGATATTATGCAGTGAAGACTTTAATATTTGCACTTGGAGACCAGATAACTTCTTAAGGATATTATGTACATGTTCATTTTGATACTTTTGGTGCGTTAAAAAATGTGTTTGGGCCCTTATTAGTTGTGTGTGCTGCGTTTCTGCGTTTGGAATAAGTTATATTTAGACGAACAAGATTTGAAGTACGTTTAAGACTCCAAGAGTCCCAAAAGTTCAAAAAGTCCTAAACCAAACATGCCCCATGTTATTGTCCAACACAAGACCATTTTAAAAGATCTTGTGAGTATGAGCAGCAAGCTTTGGTGGAAGCCATTTGTTCAATAAAGTTGTTTACCAAATGAAAGTCTCACTTGTAATCACCTGTATAATTGAAGATCAATGTTGAGAACTCTCTAGAAGGAGGATGATTTAAACAACCTCATTAGGGTCCTTATAAATCTATTTTTCCCTCAAAGTAACAGCTGTTGAAACAGGATCAACACTTGAACCTGCATTAAGTTAAACTCATTCAGATAACTCTTGGTGCAGATATTAAAGTCTTAACTGCTTCTGGAGCATAGTAAGGATTCTCTACACCAGTTATAAAGTCGACATATGTATTATTGTTGGATCTTGAGTATCCAAATGTGTCACCGATTGAGGGTCCGACCCAGTTGCATTAATCAACTGACTTCCAAATTGACAAGGTCAATTGCAGTTCATTAATTTGAATGTTACGTGACTAGACGTGGGGAGAAAGTTGGGAAGTGGTTCAACCACTTCCATATTAAATACCCATTCATCCTCTATCGATCAATTAACATGCGATTCACTCAGTTGGCCAAATACAGAGCGTTCCAATTATAAACCAAACCCAAATTGTTTCGAACCGCAAGTTGAGTGTTTCGTTCTCGATTGTAGTTCAGAAACGCTGTTGGGATTCAAGAACGTTGATTTGCAGGAATTTTTCCACATTAAAGGTATTTCACGCTTCAAGAGATATGCCTTTGATACTCCTGTTATGTGTAAATATATAAATAGCATGCGTATTAAAATCCCTTCATTGGTATCAAAGCATGGTTTAAGATCTATTGTATGCATGCTATGTATGTTACATTTACATTTTTTTGTCATGATTGCATGTTTAAAAGCTTGGAAAACATCATTAATGGCATCCCTAGGTACACTAAATGTTAGAGGCTAATATTTTAGTATGTTGTAGCCTAAACACAGTGTATATGATCTACAATCTTTGGGTTTAATTGAATATGTAATTTGAAATTAATTTGAAACCCTAGTTTGCAAACAGCCTAATTTGACTAGCTATAACTCTTTATGTATGTATACGTAGTACTCATTGTAAGCTTTTCAATGATATATTATGGGTCTAAATCGAAGTTATATGGACTGAGATATGGCTTTTCAAAGCTTGGGTTGCGAAATGACATTTCTGTAAATTTTTTATGGCTGGAGGTTGAAGATGTAGTGCAATCCTCCCACTCTCAGTGGGAGTTGCATGCGTCACAACACTTATGTGGAAGCTCCCAAAATAGTGGTTGAGCACATCATTAGAACCAGCATGGCCAAACGATCAAACTGAAAAAATGGCGTCGCGATCGGAGTGGAGGAAGGTGGTGCGTGGCCTACACGCCCGCGTAATGCGCGCTTGCTACTGGGCTTCGCTCGTGTGGTGCACACGCCTGGCAACCCACCCGCGTTTCTTGCCCGATCCGACCCAATCCGCTCGAAACCCGACCCACTGACCCGAGTGTCCAACCCGTTTACCCAAATTTTATTATTTTTAAATTCTTATTTCCAGAAATGATTTATTAAATTATTTTTATGCATGAAAATTAATTAATAAATAGTAAAAATGATTATTAAATTTTGGAAAATTAACAGAAGTTAATTATTAGTATATAATTAACATTTGTATTGGAATTTTGAAATATTATCTTGGTTAATTTTTTATCCATTAATTAATGGTTTATTAATTATGAAAATTAGCAAATTTATCACAAAAATTCCAGGAAAATTACTGTGACTATTTTATGATATTAAGTTACTTTTGTGATTTTTTCAGAAGGAAAATATCTGTTTTGGATAGTTTTGGTTAATTTCTAATTAATTGTGCAATGGTATATCAATTATGATAATTAACATGATTATCAGAAAATTCCAAAAAATTACAGTAATCCTTTTATGATGATAAGCTACTATTACAAAAATTTTTGTAAGAAATTAACATATTTGAATATCTTTGGTTAATTTCCAACTATTTATGCATTGATTAATTAATTGTGATATTTAGCAAAATTATCAAAATAAATTTCAAAAAATTACAGTGATATTTTGTGATGTTAATGTATTGTTGAATTTTTTTTGGATGTGTTTTAATTTTATTATAGCATACTTGGTATATTAATTGAGTAATATAATCTTTTATTTAATTCCTTTGTTAATATTTATGGGATATTAATTGTTGTTACTTGGAATTAAATTACTATGTTGCATGTATACCCCTGTTCCTAGTGGGAGTCATTTATGTTGTAATAATTTAATTAAATTATTTCCTAAATTATATGTCGTGTGCGCTAAAAAATTAAATTTAAATAATTGGACATTTATAAAGATTGTGATTCCTAAGCTTAGCCAAGTCTCCCTTCCATATTTATATCTCATTATTTTTTATGTTAATTTGGTTCATGCAGAAAAGATATCTTATATACTGTGGTGAACATTGAATATCTCTAATACTTCTCATATAAAAGTAGAAAATGGCTTCAAAACATATTATCGCAGACCTTAACCAAGGAAACAAACTAGAAGGAGATAATTATGACGTGTAGCACCGGAAAGTCAGGATGGTTTTGGAAGAGCAAGAGGTTGAAGAAACCCTGCTGTCCAAAATGGCTAAACTAGAGGGTGAAAATGCAAAGGATCCGATCAAGGTTACTGCCATCGAAAGTTGGAGCAAAAAGGATCGTATATCTCGCATAATGTTGCTGAGCTGCATGAACAATGACTTTCTGTTTGAGTATGAATAATACTCCACTGCACACGATATGTGGGAGGCTCTCAAAACTAAGTTTGGTGGCACCTCATTGACAAGGATGAGGGAATTTGCCATAAGGTTCTATGGTTACAAAAAGAAAGATAACCACACTATGAAACAACACCTTTGAAAACAACACCTTTGAATTATGGCTAATATGATCCGGGAGTTGAAATCTGGAGGTACTCAATTGTCAGACGAACATCAGATTTCAGCGGTGGTTCTCTCCCTTCTCGATAATTAGGAATATATGCGGGTCAACATGACTCATAACGAGAATATCAAGACCTTTGATGATATTCTTTGTCACTTGGAGCTCAAGGCAGAGCGCTTTGATGTTGTCCAGACCTCTAGGGCATATGTGGTTGAATCAAACTCTCGTAAAGAGGGTTCAATCCAAAGAAGGGGAAGAAATATGTTCATCCTACTGCGCCTAAAGGGGTTGCGAGTGGGGGTGTTGTCAAACGAAAAAGAGGCAAACGAGGTTCTAGTAAAAAGGACAAAGCCAAGATACTATGGCAAGGTGGGCACTTCGCTCGTGAATGCACTGAGTCGAAGAAGGTAATTCCTAGTCCTAATCTATCTATGGGCTTAGTATCAAGTACTGTTTTTGTTGCTCATTCTCTCCAAATGTGGATTGTAGACTTCGAAGCAACGGACCACATAGCTAGAGATCGGAGTGGATACGTGGAATACCGACGCGTTCTGGCTGGCAAAAACGTATACATGGGGAACGATTCCAGTGTAGACGTGCTAGGCATTGGAACTTACAAATTGGAAATGAGAGGATGCTTAACATTAATCCTTTATGATGTACTTTATGCTTCGGATGTCCGACAATATTTATTTTCTATTTTATCAGTAATTCGTTTAGGCTATTCTGTTAGCTTTGAGAACAATTTTGTAATAATTTTGCATGGGACGATTGTTTTTGGACATGATTTTATGATGAATGGTTTTATAATTTTGGATACAATTGATTCAAGCAGTATTAGTAGTGATAATTATTCTTTACTTGTTAAAATGATCACGATGGTTTAATTCAATGGCATGCTAGATTTGGTCATATTGGACAAGATAGAATGGCTAGGTTAGCTTGAGCAGGTCTTTTAGGCCCATTCGCTAAGGTCAATTTGTGATGCCCCCAAAATACGTATACATCACCCATTCTGAGTCACCAAATACATGGTACAGAATACAAATACAAACTTAATTTATACAACTGGTAAGTGTCGTGTAGAATACGACAAAACATAAGTTGTGAGATTTAATATAAATATTGCCTTCTAGACAGTATTCAAACTCAAAATAAGTCCTCATTATAATTATTATCACACTATTTTACATAATAGTGAGAACTATTATAGCCACCTATTTCGTCTGGTTCTAACTCAATAATGTGGTTCGGGTCTTCCACATATTTACGTAACATAGATATGTGAAAAACGTTATGAACACGAGACATACTTGGCGGTAAGGCGAGTCTATAAGCCACAGTTCCTACTCGATCGAAGATTTCAAATGGGCCAATGAATCGAGGATTGAGCTTTTCTCTCTTTCTAAATCTTGTAACTCTTTTCCATGGAGCAACACGTAACAACACATGTTCTCCAGCATTGAATTCTACGTCCTTTCGATAAAGATCAGCATAACTCTTTTATCGATCTTGTGAGGTTTTTATACGTTGTCGGATCATTTGAATATTTTTTGTAGTCATACGTACCAATTTCGGTCCCAACAACGTTCCTTCACCCACCTCGTCCCAGCATACTGGAGAATGACACTTGCGTCTATACAACGCCTCGAATGGAGCCATATCGATACTTGCTTGATAACTATTGTTGTAGGAGAATTCCACTAATGGCAAAAACTTGTCCTAACTTCCTTTGAAGTCAAGGACATAGAGTCTTAATATATCATACAGAGTTTGAATAGTCCTCTCCGACTGTCCGTCCGTTCGAGGATGATATGCCGAACTAAATCATAAATCTGTGCCCATAGCTTTTTGCAAACTAACCCAAAATCGTGAAGTGAATCTTGGGTCTCGATCAAAAACTATGGATACTGGCATACCATGCAGTCTTATAATCTCATTTATGTACATACAAGCAAGACGTTTAAGTGTATAAGTTTCTCGTATAGGTAAAAAATAAGCAGACTTGGTCAATCTATCAACAATAACCCAAATTGCATCTATGCCTTGAGAAACTTTGGGAAGACCAGTAACGAAATCTATGATAATGTGCTCCCACTTCTATTCTAGAATTTCAAGTGGTTGCAATGGACCTTCTGGCACTTGATGCTCCGCCTTGACACGTTGACACGTTAAACTCCGCTATATCTCTCTTCATATTGCTCCACCAAAATGTATGTCGAAGATCACGATACATTTTGGTACTCCCAGGATGGATTGCAAACGGTGTGTTGTGCGCCTCCATCATGATTTTATACTTCAAATTAGAATTGTTAAGAACACAAAGTCTGGAGTTGACTCTAAGTGTTCCTTCTTCATCGATTCTTGCTTCCGGAATAGCACCTTTTTGCACTTTCTTCTTCATACGCATCAGCTCCAAGTCTGTAGTTTAAGCAACTTTAACTTTATCGATTAAAATCGGTTCTACTCGTATATTTGCCATCATCATGTGAGTCCCTGGAGTATTTATCTCTATCTCCATCCTTTGCAAGTAATACAAAATGGGCCTTTGCGTTGACAATATCGCACTCGCACTCGCATATGATCTTCTACTCAATGCGTCAGCTACCACGTTCGTTTTTTCAGGATGGTATTGAATAGTATGATCATAATCTTTCAACAGTTCAAGCCAACGTCATTGCCTCATGTTGAGTTCCTTTTGAGTGAAGAAATATTTGAGGCTTTTATGATCCGTAAAGATCTCCACCTTCTCCCCATACAGGTAATGCCTCCAGATTTTAAGTGCGAAAACGACAGCTGCCAACTCTAGATCATGAGTAGGATAATTTCTCTCATATTCTTTGAGTTGTCTCGAGGCATAGGCTATGACTTTCCCATGTTGCATGAGAACACATCCTAAACCTCTGCCTGAAGCATCACTGTAGATGACATATCCCTCTGAACCTGATGGAATTGTCAGAACAGGTGCTGAAATGAGTCTCCTCTTGAGTTCTTGAAAACTCTTCTCACATTCCTCGCTCCAACCGAATTTTATATCTTTTCGAGTCAACTGAGTTAATGGACTAGCGATTCGAGAAAATCCTTCCACGAATCTTCGATAATAATCAGCTAAGCCCAGAAAACTACGTACTTCGGTCACTGACTTAGGTTGCTCCCAACTTTGAATTGTTTTAATCTTCGTTGGGTCAACAGCAACTTTGAATTATTTTAATCTTCGTTGGGTCAACAGATATTCCGTGATTTGATATCACATGCCCAAGGAATGCTACTTCCTCAAGCCAGAACTCGCATTTCTTTAACTTGACATAAAACTTATTTTCACGAAGCTTTTGGAGTATATGAGGATGTCATCAATAAAGAAATCAACAAAATGATCTAAATATTCCTTGAATACTCGGTTCATCATATCCATGAAGGCCGCAGGAGCATTAGTCAATCCAAAAGACATAACTAGGAATTCGTAATGCCCGTACCGAGTTCTGAAAGTAGTCTTTGGAATGTCATCAGTTTTAACTTTTAACTAATGATTTTCGGAACAAAGATCGATCTTTAAAAAGAATTTAGCACCTTGCAACAGGTCAAACTGGTCATCAATTCAAGGTAACGGGTACCTATTTTTTACGGTGGCATGATTCAACTCCCGATAGTCAATACAAAGTCGCATACTTCCATCTTTCTTCTTTACGAATAGAACAGGAGCACCCCCAAGGAGATGAAACTGATGTCTAATAATTCTTGCAATTGGGTTTTTAACTCCTGAAGTTCAATAGGAGCCATTCGATATGGGGCTTTGGAAATGAGTTTTGTATCAGGTTCAAGGTCGATACAAAATTCAATTTCTCGCTCTGGGGGTAGGCTAGGAAGTTCTTTAAGGAATACCTCAGAAAAATTATTAACAATAGAAATATCATTCAAATCTGACGTATTTTTATTTAAATCCGTGACATGGGCTAAGAAAGCTTGACATCCGTTTTTTAATAAACGAATAGCTTTATGGCTTAATATGACAGTGATTGACTTTAGTGGTTTGGTTGCTTGAATTCGCATAATAGGTTGGTTAGGAATATGTAAGCTAACAACCTTACGAAAATAATCGATTTTAGCATGATGAGTAGTTAACCAATCAATCCCTAAAATCACATCAAAAGCAAGTATTTTCAAATAGATAAGATCGACAGGTAACGTGCGATTATCGATTTGAATCAATCAAGACTTATAAACAATGGATGTAATGCAGGTTTCTCCCAACGGAGTTTCAACAGATAAGTCAAAGTCTAATTTCTCCGGAGTTAAATTTAAACGTTAAGCGCAAGTAGTAGAAATAAAAGAATGGGTAGAACCGGTATCAAATAAGGTATAGACTTCGCTAGAGTTTATGATTAACTTACCCGAGATCACCTCGTTCGGATTCCTCACTTTTTGGAAGGTTACAACAAACGCTCTCCCTTGAACTACCGGTTTTGTCTTGTCTGGGATGGCCTTTGATGCCTCCATCCCAGCTGGACTTGACTTTGATGCACGACAAAATCGGGCTAAGTGACCTTCTCTTCTACAATTGTAACATGCTTTGGACTGCTGCATACAGTTTGGACTGATGTGTCCCTCCCCTCAACATTTGTAACATACGACCGACGGTCGTTCTCCTTCCTTAACAACAGGTGCTGGTGCTGACGTCTTTTTATCATTATTGAATTTCCTCTTCTTGAAATTTTCACTTCTATTATCTTCGCCACGATTACCACCAGCATGTTGATTCCCTCCACGTTTGTTGTCACTGCTTCGATGACTGCTACCACTGGTATTATCGATTTGCCGACTGCTATCTCTTGGTTGTGTGGACTCATTATCAAGTTCTAATAACTGAGCCCTATTTACAACATCTGAATACAAATATAGTTTATGAGAAATTAGGTATTGACATATCTCAGGTTTCAAACCTCTTAGAAACATCCGCATCATTCTCTCCTCATTATCAACCAAGTGGGATGCAAACCGGGACAACTCGGCAAACTTGGCTTCGTACTGTGACATGATCATATTGTTTTGCTCCATCTTGATAAACTTTACGCCCTTCATGTGACGAATACTTTCGGGAAAGTACTTGTCGTTGAACAATTTTTGAAACTTCTCCCAAGACATCTTCAGTGCGGCAAGTTGGGTACGTTTTACAGATTCCCACCAGTAATCGGCCTCTCCTCGAAACATGAAGGTGGCAAAGGGAACCTTTTGCTCCTTGGAGCATCCCAAGACATCAAATATCTTGGTGATCTGCTTTATACACGCCTCTGCCTTAAGTGGTTTTGGCTCTCCCACAAACTCCGGTGGTCCCAACTCAATGAATTGCTTAGCGGTGACCATCTGAGAGTTGCCAGTGTTTCCACCTGCAATTTGAATAAAAGTTTCTCTTGCCTGATGTTGTACGAATTGCAGAAAGCTCCTAAATATTTTGTCATTCGCCATTTGGTTAGTGTTGTTGTTCACCTGAGGATTATTGCCTTCTTGATGCACATTATCCTGGGTATTGATCAGTGGTGACTCAACAGTCTCATGTGCTCCATTGCTTAACTCGATATTTTCGGATGCCATTTTGAAACACTGCCACAAAACAAGGGTTAATTGACATGCCACATATTATACCTATATTATGACCGACTAATTAAATAACAAATAAACTTAGGTAGGTCATACTAGCGAAGGATTTTCCCGTCTCTCCCCTAGTTCTAGTCTCACATCTTAGCCAGGGATCATATCCCTAAGCTTTGATACCAACCGTGACGCCCCCAAAATAGGTATACATCACCCATTCTGAGTCGCCAAATACATGGTACAGAATATAAATAAAAACTTAATTTATACAACTGGTAAGTGTCGTGTAGAATACGACAAAATATAAGCTGTGAGTTTTAATACAAATATTATCTTCTAGACAGTATTCAAACTCAAAATAAGTTCTCATTACAATTATTATCACACTATTTCACATAATAGTGAGGACTACTATAGCCACCTATCTGGACTGTCACTCCATTTCCTGACTCGTCCTAGCTATATTCTCATTTCCTGAATAGAACAATGAAAGCAAAAAGGTGAGCACAACTAGCCCAGTAAGAAATATTATGACTAAGATAATGTAGAATAAATTATCATTAGCCTCCAACAGTGTTAAACTGATAAAATACAATAAACATCAAGTTTAACTGCAGCGGAACAAGCAATCCATTAGAAGAGTCAAGTAGAGCATGATATCTACTATCTTCTATGATTTAAAAAGTTTATCAACAATTTTATCGCTGAGACTCAGCTTAATAAATAATCTACATTATCGAATTATCCCTACACTACGGGCCAAGGATATTCATTAGTATCACCAATGGTCATGATCATACCAACAACTGTCCATCAATGCACTACGGGCCAATGATGACTTTTACCACATCGTTTGTAACATTACGGTCATGATTATACTGAATAATTTCTAGTCATAATCATATCAAGTCCATCTATGCCCTACGGGCCATAGATGACTTTCATCATAATATAAGCATGAGGATGATGACAATGATATAAGAATTCAATTAAATGAGAGCAAGGATAAATTTTAAAGATTTATAATTCAATTTATCCAGAATTCAATAATATCCAAATTGTCAACACGATACTGCTTTGTGGAGTAAAATTCAAGAATAATATTGTATCAAAAATAATTTGGACAGAAAAAAAATTAATTTTTGTCATGAATAGCACCCCGTGAATAGTACTCTGACATGAAAAAATTAAACTTTAACAAGAATGTTCAGAAAAATATTCTTGTGAAACGATACTAGATGAATCACAAATTTCAAGGATATTCTACTAATTTCAAGGAGTATAGAAGCAATACTTAACAACATGAGTGTAGAATTCAGAATCTGAAACGAAATAATATTACTTACATACTACAGAGTATGGAAAAAAATATTATTTCATACGAATATTGAACAAAAATAATATTCCTTACGAATACGAAAGAAATAATACCCCTTACCTTAGTAGGAGATTGGATACTGAAATAGTGTAGTAACAGAATACTCTTCTTCTTTCTCTTTGATTCTCTCTCTATAGAATTCTCTTGTGAGTTGTAGTGAATTGGTAAGAATGAAAGAAGAAATAAGCTTCTATTTATAGAAGATTTCTAGCTTAGCCCTTACAATGTGAAGAGGCAAGTGGCTTGACGACTGGTGATGTGAAAAGAAAAGTGGTTTGACGCCTGTAATGTGAAACAACAAGTTGTTCGACGCCTGCAATATGAAACGACAAATGGTTCGACGCCTGTAATATGAAATGACAAGTGGTCCGATGCCTGTAATATGAAACGACAAGTGGTTTGATGCCTGTAATATGAAATGACAAGTGGTTCGACGCTTGTAATATGAAACGACAAATGGTTTGATGCCTGTAATATGAAACGACAAATGGTTCGACGTCTGGTAAAGGCAATTACTATTAGCGAAAGTGACTCTTAGATGATGACATATGGGCCCCCATAGAATAAACCAAACTTACCACAAACGTCTCATAACATACTTCTTATTTATATTAAAGATTGAATAAATGTTACCACAAATTAGTTTATCTTCAATCAACACATTTTTAATCTTCCAATAATTATATATTCATCATTAATATTATAACCCACAATATTTAACAACCAGATCATTTCCAAGAAAGTGGGGCCTTTCCGATAAGGATTTCTCCCTATTGGCGCACAATTAGGTGACCAAACCTCTCCTCGATAGAACTTTCTAGATATCATCAATATTACAAATAATAATATGAATAACTTTTTCGTCTCAATTATTGATTTAATAATATAAAATATTATACAGATGATACTGTGATAATAATTGAATCAATAATATGAGATACTATGCAGTAATTACTGTAGCAATAATTGAGTATAACTGAGTGGCTTCTTACGTAAGCATCAATAATCAATACCGTGTGCTACTATGCAACCACGCGTATTACAGTACTTTTACCACTAGGTATTTCAACAGTTAACGGTAAAACTTTCGCCATTATTTTTTATAAAAAGATATTTCTGTCGTTTTCTAACTCCTACAATAATTCTATTGTGGGGTCCACCAATGATTGTGTCATCGTACGAATATTCTCCGACAAAAAGAATATTTCCCGACCAAACGAATATTTTATAATAATTTGCTTACTTTGTAAAATTTATAAATATTACCCACAGCTATAACATTATATCAAATCAACACCATAATATTCAAAATGATATTTAGAGAAAAATAATCTTTATTCATAAAAGTTAGAGTCTTACACAATCTACCCACATGTGAACATTGTTTGGTAGAGAAATAAACTAGAAAATCATTCGGTAAAGCCACTAAGGCAGAGAAACCATTGCAACTTATTCACTCAGATATTTGTGGCCCTATGAATGTGAAAGAAAGGCATGAACATTCCTATTTTCTCACAATGATAGATGACTATACACACTTCGTCTATACTTTCTTGATCTCTCATAAGTCTGAGGTATTAGATTGCTTTAGATGTTATTTGATTGAGGTCAAAAATCAGTTAGATAAAAGTGTTAAGTCACTTCGAACTGACAGAGGCCGTGAGTATATGTCCGATCAATTTAAAGAACTTTGTGAGGAAAAAGGGATAATTAGGCAACTGACAATTCCTAGAATTTCGCAACAAAAAGATGTGGCGAAGAGAAGGAATCGGACATTATTAGACATGGTTAGGTCTATGATGGCGCAAACAAATTTGCCTATCTCCTATTGGGGTGATGAATTGTTGACTGCGTCATATATACTAAATTGTGTGCTTTTAAAATAAGTCCAGTCCACCCCATATGAAATGTGGACCAGTAGAAAGCCCGAATTGGGCGGAATGCGGCCTTGGGGATTGGCAACTTACGTGAACAATACTTCTCATCAGTATGGGAAGTTAGGCCAGAGGAGTAAGAAGTGTATCTTTGTAAGATATTCTAAACACTCCAAAGGCTATGTGTTTGTTGGAGAGTAGCCTGATGTGACTGTATTTGAGATAGAGTCACGAGATACAGATTTCCTTGAGATGGATTTTCCTAACAGAGGTGATGTCAGAAAGGAGATGAACTTTTATAAGATGGAGGAAGATTTAGGTGCCCCAACTCGTACACTAGAGACCGAAGAGGATATTCCTCAGGCTCCTATAGAAAGTGGGAGTGACATGCCTTCGAGCAGTTCTCTTCCATCGAATGAGGAGTCTCCTACTCCTCAAATGCGTAGAAGTCAGAAGGGTAATATTCCACGTCGTCTCTTTGCGATTGAGGGGAATGCCTTTGTGGCTGATGCGCAAGAAGATGAGGAACCTCGATCTTATCGAGATGCTCTATCATCTACTACAAGTGATAAATAGATGATTGTAATAGAAGAAGAGATGGAGTCCATGAGAACTAATCAAGTCTGGGACTTGGTTGACCTTCCACCAAGGCGAAAGGCTATTGGAAACAAATAGGTTCTTAAAGTCAAATGCAAGGTAGATGGTTCCATTGAATGGTACAAAGCTCGTCTTGTAGCCAAGGTCTACACTCAGCAGGAGGGGATTGATTTTAAGGAAACCTTCTCACCTGTTGTGAGGTTTGCCTCAATTCGCCTCATCCTAGCGATTGTCGTCCATTTGGATATGGATTTATATCAAATGGACGTTAGGACAACTTTTTTTAATGGAGATTTAGCTAAGGATATATACATGGATCAACCAGATGGTTTCTTCATAGAAGGACAAGAGCACAAAGTATGCAAGCTCAAACGTTCTATCTATGGTTTGAAACAGACATCCAGACAATGGTATCTGAGATTCCATCGAGCCATCATTTGTGATGGGTTTACAATGATCGAGGAAGACCATTGTGTATATATCAAACAGTCCAAAGATAAATTCCTTATCTTATCTATGTATGTTGATGACATCCTACTAGCTGGGAACGATAAGGAGATGATTGTGGCCACAAAAAGGTGGTTGCTTTAACTTTGAGATGAAGGACATGGGGGAAGCAGCTTATATTCTTGGGGTTAAGATCTATAGAGATCCCTCAAGAAAGCTTCTTGGTTTGTCTCAAGAGACTTACCTTAAGAAGGTTCTTGAGCAATTCTAAATGAACAACTGCAAACGCATAGACACTCCTATCGCTAAAGGCGATGCTATTGGACCCGAGCAATGCCCTACTTCTCTCAAGGAAATTAAGAAGATGTCCCATTACCCGTATGTCAATGCTATAGGAAAGCTAATGTATGCAGTTGTGTGTACTAGGCCCGATATAGCATACGCAGTCAGTTATTTCGGTCGGTATCAGTCAAAACCTTAGGATTTCTCATTGGAGGGTAATCAAGAGGATCTTACGATATTTGAAAGGTATTTGGACTACATGTTATGCTATAGAGGGTCGGACATGCGATTGATTGGTTACTCCGATGCCAGTTGGGGAGGTAACCAGGGGATAAGCAAGTAGACCTCAGGATATGCATTCTTGCTGCATGGTGGTGCCATTACTTGGTGTAGCAAGAAACAAACTTGCGTTTCTTTCTACGATGGAGTCAGAGTTTATAGCTTGTACGTCAGCTGTTCAGGAAGCCATGTGGCTGAGGAGATTCTTCGAGGATCTTGGAGTCATCCCTTATGCTTTGTATCCTGTGACTATTTTCTGTGATAGCACGACGGCCCTAGATTACACTAAAGACCCCAAGTATCACGACAGGACGAAGCACATTGACTTGAGGATGAACTTCATCAGAGATAACATAGCAAATAATGAGGTAATTTTGGAGTACATGCCCACTGGACTTATGGTAGTTGATCCCTTTACGAAGCCAATTCCTAAATATGCTTTTTGTAGGCATGTTAGTTCATTAGGGCTTCGTAGGGCTTGATTTACTTTCTTATTTCTTTGTAATCACTCATTATTTGGCTTGTATTAGAAATATTCATTGTTATTTCAAGATATTTATCATTTATGCGAGATTCATTTATTTCCACTTACGTTTGGTTATTTTTGCGCATATGATAAATTTTAGATGTTCACACAGATTATTATGCATATTGGATATTCACACACTAAATATATGTTAATAGGTTGATTGGCTCACTCACACAAGCAATCACCCTTGACACTTTGAAAAGAGAGTAAGGTAGAGACAGTTCATTTATTGACGCTTTGAGTAGCGAACTGTTGATGCTTTAGATAGCAATCAAGTGACACTTAGTAGCGAGCAAAATGAAGCATGATGTCACCTTGGCATGAGCAAAGATAAGGTTAACTTGGATTTACCGAATATAGTATGCCCCACAATCTATATTAACCTGTACTGATAGCCGGATACGAAATTTCAGGTTTGGCGCTTGGAAAGCGAGCAATCTGAAAATTCGAGTTAGGCGCTTATGAAGTGACTGAGCTAAGATCCGTACGGAATGACCATTGGACGTATGCTCATGTAGATGAGATTATCTATCGTGACATGATAACCGGATGCGAAGTTTCAAATGTGGCACGTAGATATGCGAGCAATTTGAAATGTTCTAAGGTCCACACAATAAGGCTATTGAATAGCATATTGTGAGTGAGTTACATGTGCTCAGCGACCACGTAAATGAGGTGAGAGAATGAATCCCTGTTTGCTCACCGTGTAAGTCCTGTAGAATAAGTTTTTGTTCCTACGTCAAGTGCTCTTTGTGATCTTTGACTATACTGCAAAGACATGGGTTAATGTTGCTACTTTGGTTTCGATTCCTAAGGTCAGGATTGATAAGACTATAAGGACCAATTCTGAAAAAACAACTGATTCATTTCTGAGTAGTATTAGGGCAAAAGGAAGACAATTTGATTTCACCTCGTTCTGCACTTATTGTCGACAACTAGTAATAAGTGATAGCGATATAGTAATAAGTGAGATACGAAATAAACTTGGGCCCAAAAGTGGTTAAGTAAGGTTCTCTGAGGGATTAGAAATACTTAACCTAGTGAAAATTAAAATGTGTCTGGGGTACTCTGAGATTTTGGGTAGTAGTTTCTGCGCGAACTAATTGAGTTTGGCGTGAGAGCTCCCATTTAATTTTTCTTTAAAAGGGTAGATGTCTCTATGTTGGCCCTAACAGGTTTGATATAGAGCTCCCGCATTGCAGGTGAACTCAGCGGTCACACGGTTCGGTAGTTAAATGTTTACATGTTTTTGTTTTGAGCTAATTTTGGCAGATATGAGGATTACATCGTCCTCGCCATGGGCGAGTGGGAGATGTTGGATCTTGGGTATCCAAATGGGTCACCCATGGAGGGTCCGACCAAGTTGCATTAATCAACTGACTTCCCAGTTAACAAGGTCAATTGCAATTCATTAATTTGAGTGTTACGTGACTAGACGTAGGGAGAAAGTTAGGAAGTGGTTACCACTTCCATATTAACTACCCATCCGTCCTCTATCGATCAATTAACATGTGATTCACTCAGTTGGCCAAATACAGAGCGTCCCAATTACAGACCAAACCCAAATTATTTCGAACCGTGAGTTGAGTGTTCTGTTCTCGATAGTAGTTCGGAAACGCTGTTGGGTTTTAAGAACGTTGATTTGCCAGAATTTCACGCTTCAAGAGGTATACATTTGATACTCTTATTATGTGTAAATATATAAATAGCATGCGTATTAAAATCACTTCAATTATAGACAACGATACTTAAATAGTTACTACAAGAAAGAACACCAAACCAAGCGAGTTGTTAACCATGAATTTTTATCGTACTTTCTTAACCGTTTCAATTTTAAAATTAACATAATAATTAATGGTTCTAACATAAAATAACTTGTAAATTTTTGTAATACTTATTTGGGAACATGAATATATTCATATTTTTGATTATGATGGTCCTATCAACAATAACTTATAATTAGTGAAAAGCAATGAACCAGAAGAGAGATAATCTTCAACGATATTCAAAAGTCCTAAGCTAAATTTCATATGAGAATTTACTAAACGAAATGAATCAGCTAATCCAACAAATAAATAAGCCTCAAGGTTAAGGCTGTAAACGAACCAACACATTTCGGGCTCGACTCGAAAAAATACAAGCGAGACTCGGATTCGTTAATAATATGATCCAAATCTGAGCATTAAAAATAGTTCAAATAAAAATATGAGTAAAATCTGAGCAAGATTATACTCGATTCGTTTAAGATTTAAACTACTCGAATTTTTTATTATGACTTGATACATACTCAGTTAATAAATATTCGATTAGATGTTCGATACAATTTCTTATAATATATACAAATTTAAATCAAATTAGGATAATTAGTTATTATTTTGTTTTGTTTTTAATTTTAATTGTGATTTTATATTTATAAAGTGTAATAATAAATATATTTTCTCATTTTTAAGTAAAATAACAAATTTAATTTATAATTATATTTATTATAAAACTAGTTATTATGTGGAGACTAGAATTCGAGCTTGAATTTAAAGCTCGCGAGTAGTTTGAATAAATATTCGAGTCGAGTCGGATCGAATTCGAGTAATAAATATTCGAGTCGAGTCAAATCTGAGTAGAATTTTTCAAATATAATTCGAAATCGAGTACGAATTTATCATTTCGAGTCGAATTCGAGTAACTCTTTGTTCGCTTCGGTTCGACTCGTTTACACCCTTACTCAAGGTCACTCTAACAATGAAATCTTATTTCAACCATAAAGTATTAAATGGGCAAATGTTCAAAAATACTCATGACATTTTTCTCGAAATCTCACTTCCACCCTGAATTTTTTTTCTTTCAAAAATACATTTAACATTACAAATTTAAGGCCAAGAGTGCCCCTATCCCTAACGAACATGTTATATAGGCTAAGGGGGTGTTTGTTTATAGCTGAATAGAGTTGAATCTGAATGGCTGAATCAGTCAGTGCGTTTGTTTTGGACTGAATGGCTGAATCGGTAAGATAGACGAGCTGAATGGCTAAGTCAATTTTTTTGAGTTGAATAAAGTAAAAAAAATTAAAAAAAAAATATTAACTATTATATTAAGTAATATTAAATAAATTTACAATAATTTTGAATTTTTTCAGAGGGGTAAAATAATAAAGTTTTGTTCAGATATTTCAGACATGTCAATTATCAAACAACTTTTTTCATTCAGATTCAGATTCAGATTTATTCAATTTTTATCAAACACCACCTAAATCATATAAACATATTTATATTTAAATTCCAACGCACTATCGTTATCGGGTCAAAGCAAAATAAGTTAAGGATTAATGACATATTTTAGTACATTTTTATAAATAATTGCAATAATGGTGTAAAGATAAAATAATTACAAAAGTAATACACGTTCACATATTTATTTACAATATTAGTGCAATTAGGATTCTTTAATTTAGGGGATTAGTATTAATGAGCTAACATGGTAAATCAGTGTCCCACTTAAAATATTGTTCCCGTATTTTTTGAAACGCGTGATAACCGTCATTTATCATTTGTCTGGGATTCTTCAGTTAGAAACCTTTGTTCTGCATACTAAAACCCTTATTTCTTTCTTCTGTTAGTTCTTTCTTCTTCTCCATTGATCGTTACTGGTGATTTGTTCTTCTTTTTTGTGATCATTGTTGGTTTAGTTGTTCGTTATTATCGTACTTACTCGGTATCGCTGCTGCATAGTTTATTTTCTTCTATTTATTATCGTTTTTGGTTGCAGTGAAGGAGTTTTCGAAATCTATTATAATTGTTATCGATTTATTGTTACAGGTGAGTAATGGTTCAATAGTTTAATGTATTATTTATTAAAGTAGTTTACTAACAGAATAGAGTTTTGATTGTTTGGGTTTGTGTTGTATTTATGTTTTGTATAGAATGGTTGATACAAGGAAGAAGGATGGAAAGAGGAAAAGAATCACGGAGGGTGATTCTGTTAAGGATTTAAAGAAGTTTGCTATGGAGAGGAAGGGGAAGAATGTAGGTGACAAATCCAATAAGAAGGATAAAAGGTTGGTGATATAAAGACTACTGAAGTGTAGTTGGAGTCTGAATTTGATGTCCCTATAATTAAAACTGAAGGTCAAGTTCATAGCCAGAAAATAATCTCCACAGAAAAAATTCTAAAGGTGTGCTAATTTAAATTTTGTTATTGTTAGTATCATATTATTGTTTGGCTACTTATTTATTATGTATTGGTTACTGTTAGCTTATGATTTGGCTACCATTATTGTTCTCTCAATTTGGGATTTTGGTTACTTTTTTATGTTGTTCTGGTTACTATGTATTTATTTAGTATACATGGGTTGAGTAAACTGGGTTTCGTCTACATGTTGTTTATGTATTGGTTACCATTAAAATATATTTTAGTCTACATGTTGTTTATGCATTGGTTACCATTAAAATATGTATTGGTTACCATTAAAATATGTTATGGTTACTATGTAATTTGGATTTTAAGAGAAAAATTTGTTGTGTGCTAATTTAAATTCTGTTACTGTTAGTATCATATTATTGTTTGGTTACTTATTTATTATGTATTGGTTACTGTTAGCTTATGATTTGGCTACCATTATTGTTCCCTCAATTTGGAATTTTGGTTACTTTTGTATATTATTCTAGTTACTATGTATTTATTTAGTATACATGGGTTGACTAAACTAGGTTTGGTCTGCATGTTGTTTATGTATTGGTTATCATTAAAATATATTTTGGTTACTATCATATAACTGTTCGGTTACTTCTTTAGTATGTTTTGGTTAATATTATCATATAATTTGGCTAATATTATTGTGCCCTTAATGTGGGATTTTGGTTACTTTTATATTTTGTTATGGTTTCTATGTAATTGTGTAGTATACATGGCTTGCCTAAAATGGGTTTGACTACATGTTTTTGTTTTGATTACCATTAAATTCTGTTTTGGTTACTATTATATAAATATTTGTTTACTGTTTTATTATGTTATGGTTACTGCTATATATTGATTTGGCTACTATTAGTGAGCCATCAATGTGGGATTATGGTTTTTTTATATTTTGTTATTTATGGTTACTATGTAATTGTTTGGTATACATGGCTTGCCTAAACTGAGCTTGGCTACATGTTGTTTTTGTTTTGGTTACCATTATATTATATAATATAACTGTTTGGTTACTGTTATATTATGATTTGGTAACTATTATTGTGCCCTCAATGTGACGCCCCCAAAATGGGTTTACATCACCCATCTTGGGTCGCCAAATACATGGTACAGAATACAACTACAAACTTAATTATACAACTGTCGTATAAAATACGACAAAACATAGCTGAGAGTTTAAACAAGAAGATTGTCTTCTAGACAATATCCACACTTAATGGAGTCTTTATTACAATTATTATCACACTATTTTATAAAAATAGTGAGGACTACTATAGTCATAATCTCGGACCATCACTCCATTCCCTGACTAGTCCCAGCTATATATTCTCATTTCCTGAAGAGAACAGTGAAAGAAAAGGGTGCGCTCAACTAACCCAGTAAGAAATATTATGACTAAGATAATGCAGAAAAAATCATCGTTAGCCTTCAACAGTATAACAACTAATAGAATACAATAGACAACAAGTTTTAGATCAACAACTGCAGCAGAACAAGCAATCCATTAGAAGAGTCAAGTAGAGCATGATATCTACTATCTTCTATGATTTAAAAAGTTTATCATTAATTTTATCGTTGAGACTCAGCTTAATAAATAATCTACATCATCGAATCATCCTTGCACTACGGCTAAAGATATTCATTAGTATCACGACCACGAATTATCCATACACTATGGGCCAAGGATATTCGTGTTTTCACCAATGATCATAATTATACCGAATAATCCCTAGTCATAATCATACCAACAACTGTCCATCAATGCACTACGGGCCAATTAGGACTTTTACTACATCATTTGTAACATTACGGGTCATGATTATACCGAATGATCCCTGATCATAATCATACCAATCAACAGTCCATCTATTCACGTAAGCCAAAGATGACTTTTATCACAATATAAGCATGAGGATGATGACAATAATATAAGCATTAATCAAACGAAATCAAGGATAAATATTAAGGACTTTAACTTTATCCAGAGTTTAATATATCAAAATTGTTAACATGACACTGCTTTGTGGAGTAAAATTCAAGAATAATATTCATGTATCAAAAATAATTTGGACAGAAAAGAAATAAATTTTTCGGGTGGATAGTACCCCGTGAATAGTACTCTATGAATAGTACTTCAGGAATAGTACCCCGGCATGAAAAGTGTCCCAAATACCCGAGTGAATAATATTCGAGTGAATAGTAACTGGGTAAATAGTAACTCATGAATAGTTCCCCAACATGAAAAGTGCCCCGAATACCCAAGTGAATAATATTCGAGTGAATAGTAATCAGGTGAATAGTAACCTGTGAATAGTAACTCGTAAATAGTACTTTGTGAATAGTACCCGTGAATAGTACTTCATGAATAGTACTTTGTGAATAGTATCCCGTGAATAGTATTCCGACATGAAAAGATCAATATTATCAAGAATGCTCAGAATAATATTTTCATGAAAAGATACTGGATGAAACGCAAATATCAAAGATATTCTACTAATTTCACGGAATATAAAAACAATACTTTAATAGAATGAGTGTAGAATTAGGAATACGAAATGAAATAATATTACTCGCATACTACAGAATATGGAAGAAAATATTATTTCTTACGAATACTGAAAAAAATAATATCCCTTACGAATAAGAAATAAATAACATCCCTTACGAATATTGAACGAAGATAATATTCTTACGAATACGAAAAATAATATTGTAAGCGAATATGAAATAAATAATACCCCTTACAAATATTGAACGAAAATAATATTCATACGAATACGAAAAATAATATCTCTTCTGAATATGAAATAAATAATACTCATTACCTTAGAAGAAGACTGGATACTGGAATAGTGAAGTAGCAGACTACTCTTCTTCTTTCTCTCTATAGCTTCTCTCTCTATAATTGCTCTTGTGAGTCTTAGTGAATTGTTGAGAATGGAAGAAAAATGAGCTTCTATTTATAAAAAAATATAGTTTCGATAATTGCACGTTTTGGGGCTCGAATTATTACAGTATAGTACCATCATCTTTTCTTCCATTTTTAATTTAGCCCTACAAGTATTATCAAACTTGCACCACCTCCCCTAATAGTACATACATGTGAATAAATAGTACATAAATGTGAATCAATAGTTCCATACATGTGAACCTACAGTAAGTTGCATGTGAACTATTAGCAATTAATTGCTCATTTATCCGATTAATTATCCGATTGGTCAATATAACCTCAAGAAATCAATTATTATCGAAATAAATGTCAATTTTCACTAAAACTAATAATCCCAACACAATGAAAATATCAATTTCATCTTTAATCAACACGAACTTATTCATCATTAATATTATAACTCACAATATTTAACAACCAAATCATTCCCAGGAAAGAGGTGGCTTTCCGATAAGAATTTCTCCCTATTGGAGTACAATTAGGTGACCAAACCTCTTTCCTCGACAGAACTTTTTAGACATCGTCAATAATGCAAATAATAATATGAATAACTTTATCGTCTCAATTATTGATTTAATAATATAAAATATTATACAGATGATATTGTGACAATAATTGAATCAATAATTTGAGAGATACTATGCAGCAATTATTGTGACAATAATTGAATAAAACTGAGTGACTTCTCACATAAGCATCAATAATCAAAGATACTGTACAATATCGTGTGCTACTATGCAACCACGCATATTACTATACTTATACCACCGGGTATTTCAACAGTTTAACGGTAAAACTTTCGTCGTTATTTTTATAAAAAGATATTTCTGTCATTTTCTCATTCCGGCAGTAATTCCGTTGTGGGGTCCACTAATGATTGTGTCGTCGTACGGATATTCTCCGACAAAAAAAATATTCTCCGACAAAAAGAATATTCATCGACCAAACGAATATTTTATAACCACTTGCTTACTTTGCAAAATTTTCACATATCACCCCTAAAATAGAATAATAATTTTAAGAAAATTGAATACTTTCATAAAATTCGGGGTCTCACACTCAATGTGGGATTTTGGTTACTTTTTATATTCTATTCTGGTTACTGTGTAATTGTTATAATATGTTTTGGTCACTATGATATTATTTGGTGGTTACTACATAACTGTTTAGGGTATAAAATATTGTTTATATTGGTTACCAATGACTGTTTAAATCTGATTTTGTTTATTTGCAGACATGGGATCTTTATTATAAGGAACGCAATAGAAATTTCACTGGACAAATTATATATTGGTTTGACATGGAAGTCCCCGGTATTATTATGAAGAAACTGAATCAAATTCAGTTGGACAAGTTTAAGACGTCATGTTTTGGTAATTTTCTTGATTTTGGTGAACACCAAATGTGACGCCCCCAAAATAGGTCCATTCCACCCAACCCATTCTGAGTTGCCAAATACATGGTACAAAAAATAACTACAACTTCATTAATACAATTATCACGCAAAATACGACAACACATATACTGTGAGTTTAAATACAAATATTGTCTTCTTGACAGTATTCAAACTCAAATAAGTCCCCATTATAATTATTGATAAACTATTTTACAAAATAGCAAGGACTACTAAAACAACTATCTAGAACCATCACTCCACACCCCGACTAGTTTCCGCTATATTCTCGTCTCCTTAGAAAAAAAACGGAACAAAAAAGAAAAAGGGTGAGCTCAACTAGCCCAGTAAAGAATATTATGACTAAGATAATGTACAACCAATTATCCTTAGTCTGCGATAGGGAAAAATCTGACAGAATATATGTGAAACCCCATATTTTATGAATAAAGATTTAATTTATTTCGAAATATTTTTTTTGATATTATGGTGTGAATTTGAGATAATATTATAGTTGTGGGTAGTATTTATAAATTTTACAAAGTATGCAAGTTGTGGTATTATATTCGATTAGTCGGGGAATATTATTTTTGTCGGAAAATATTCGTATGACGACACAATTATTGGTGGACCCCACAACAGAATTATTGTCGAATTGAGAAAACGACAAAAATATTTTATTAAAAATAACGGCGGAAGTTTTACCGTTGATACTGTTGAACTACTCGGTAGTAAAAGTACAGTAATACGTGTGGTTGCATAGTAGCATACGGTATTGATTATTGAGGCTTACGTGATTAGTCACTCAGTTTAATTCAATTATTGTCAATTAATAATATGAATTATTTAGCGATAATGAAGTTTTGTTTTATTCGTATTATTAACGTAAGAAAACAGAAACATCTTTTTATATAAAACAGAATACTTTATTATTTAAATATGGACCGTCAGATTAAAGTAAATCAATCTGGACCGTTCATGGATTAGTTACTATGCATTCCATTTTTCTATAAATAGAAGCTCATTCCTTCATTATTTTCTTACGAATTCACTGAACTCTAGAGAGAGAAACTATAGAGAGAAACTATAGAGAGAAAGAAGAAAAGTGTTCTGCTACTTCACTACTTCTATATCCAGTACTCTTCTTTTTAAGGTAAGGGATATTATTTGTTGTACCCGTAAGGGGTGTTATTCTTTCTTATTCATGAAGAGAACTGTTGTTATTCCATTTCTTATTATTCTGGTGGAATAACTTGTATACGCGGTCTACTCTATACTTGGTGACATTCTTCTATTATTCTGTTGGAACATCCTGTCTGTGTGTTTTACACCGGACCTGGTTCCGTCTTTATTATTATTCTGTTGGAACATCCTGTCTGTGTATTTTACACCAGACCTGGTTCCGTCTTTATTATTATTCTGTTGGAACATCCTGTCTGTGTGTTTTATACTGGACCTGGTTCCATCTTTATTATTATTCTGTTGGAACATCCTGTCTGTGTGTTTTACACCGGACCTGGTTCCATCTTTATTATTATTCTGTTGGAATATCCTGTCTATGCGTTTTACGCCGGACCTGGTTTCATTATTTATTATTCTGTTGGAATAACCTGTCTGTGCGGTCTATCGCATGCATGATAATTTCTTTTGTTATTCTATTCTTTATTATACTCAGTTGGCTAAGTTTTGACTTCTATACTCCATGAAATTTGTGGAATATCCTTGATAATTGCGTTTCATCCAGTATCTTTTCATGAAAATATTCTTCTAAGCATTCTTAAATTTTACTCCACAAAGCAGTATCATGTTGACAATTTGGACGTTGTTAATTCTTGGATAAATTAATTCTTGAACTTGTTTTATTGAATTCTTATATCATTGTCATCATCCTCATGTTTATAAAATGTTAAAAGTCATCTGTGGCCTGTAGTGCATAGATAGACTTGGTATGATTATGACCAGGGATTATTCGGTATAATCATGACCGTAATGTTACAAATGATGTGATAAAAGTCCTCATTGGCCCGTAGTGCATTGATGGACAGTTGTTGGCATGATCATGACCATTAATGAATACACGAATATCCTTGGCCGTAGTGCAGGGGTGATTCGATGATGTGGATTATTTTATTAAGCTGAATCCCAGCGATAACAGTGTTGAAAAACCTTTTAAATTATAGAAGATAGTAGATTTTATTTTCTACTTGACTCTTTTAATGGAGTGCTTGTTCCGCTGCAGTTAAACTTGATGTTCGTTATATTTTATCAGTTTAATACTATTGAAGGCTAATGATAATTTATTCTGCATTATCTTAGTCATAATATTTCTTACTGGGCTAGTTGAGCTCACCTTTTCTTTCACTGTTCTCTTCAGGAAATGAGAATATAGCTGGGACTAGTCGGGGAACGGAGTGATGGACCAGATGATAGTATTAATAGTCCTCACTATTCTGTTAAATAGTGTGACAATAATTGTAATGAGGACTCTTTTTGAGTTTGTATAGTCTCTAGTAGACAATAATTGTATTCAAACTCACAGTTATGTTTTGTCATATTGTACACGACAGTTGTATTAGTAAGTTGTATTTGTATTCTGTACCATGTATCTGACGACCCAAGATGGGTAATGTATACCTAATTTTGGGGGCGTCACAGTTGGTATCAAAGCTTAGGGATATGATCCCTGGCTAGGATGTGAGAATAGAACTAGGAGTGGAGAGACGGGGAATTCCTTCGGTAGTATGACCTACATAAGTTTACTTGTTATTTAATTGGTCGGTCAGAGTATAGGGATGATATGTGATATATTAATTACAGTATTTGATAATGGCATCTAAAAATGTTGAGATAAACAATGGAGCACAGGAGACCGTTGAGTCTCCACAGATCAATAATCAAGACAATGTGCAACAAGATGGTGAGAATCCTCCTGTAAACAACAACACTGATCAATTGACGAACGACGGTACGTTTAGGAGTTTTTTAGAATTCATCCAACATCAGGCGAAGGCGGCTCCTGTTGATAATGCAGGAGGAAACAATGGCAACCCACGGTTGGTCACCGCTAAACAATTCAAGGAGCTGGGACCACCAGAGTTTTTGGGAAAGCCAGAACCACTTAAGGCAGAGACGTGGTTAAAACAGATCACCAAGATATTGATGTCTTGGGATGCTTCGAGGAGCAAAAGGTTCTATTTGCCACCTTTATGTTACGTGAAGAGGCAGATCACTGGTGGGAATCTGTAAAACGTACCCAGCCTGACGCACTCAAGATGTTTTGGGAGAAGTTCTAAGAGCTGTTCAATGACAAGTACTTTCCCTAAAGCATTCGTCACATGAAGGAGGTTGAATTTATCAAGTTGGAGCAAAACAACATGACCGTGTCGCAGTACAAAGCCAAGTTTGTCGAGTTGTCCCGATTTGCGTCCCACTTGGTTAATAATGAAGAAAGAATAACGCGGATGTTTTTAAGAGGTTTGAAGCCTGAGATACGTCAATATCTTATCTCTCATAAACTGTGTTTGTATTCAGATGTTGTTAATAGGGCTCAGTTATTGAAGCGCGATAACGAGTCAACCCAACCAAAAGAGATTAGCCGACAAAATGATAATACCGGTGATAACAGTCATCAAAGCGGTGACAATAAGCATGGAGGGAATCAACATGCCAAAAATGGTAACCACTTCGGTGGTAATCATGGCTAAAATAATAAGAATGGACATTTCAAGAAGAGAAAGTTCAATAATGACGTGAAAACATCGGTACCAGCACCCGTTTTAAAGGAAGAAGAACGACCACCGGTCGTATTTTTCAAATACGGACAGGAGGGACACATCCATCCAAACTGTACGCAGCAATCTAAAGCCTGTTTTAATTGTAAAAGAGAAGGTCACCTAGCTCAATTTTATCGTATGGGGAAGTCAAGTCCAGCTGGGATAGTGATGCCAAAGGATGTCCCAGACAAGCCAAAGCCGGTAGTTTAAGAGAGAGCATTTTTTTTTCGTGACGAGGAACCTGAATAAAATTATCATGGGTATGTTAGTCATAAACTCTTTTGAAGTCTATACCGTGTTAGATACCGGTTCTACTCACTCTTTTATTTCACCTAGTTGTTTTCAATGTTTGAACTTAACTCCGGAGAAGTTAGACTTTGATATATCTGTTTAAACTCTGTTGGGAGAAACTTTCGTTACCTCCACTATTTATAAATCTTGTTCAAATCAACACTTTCACGTTACCTGTCGATCTTATCTCTTTGAAAATACTTGCATTGATGTGATTTTTAGAAATGATTGGTTAACTGCTCATCATGCTTTTCGTAAGGTTGTTAGCTTTCATATTCCTAACCAACCTATTATGCAAATTCAAGCAACCAAACCACTAAATTCAATCACTGTTATATCAAGCCATAAGTAAAGAGCCCCGAGCCTCTATCTGTTGACTTCCTGTTAATGGGGGATGCACCGAAGCCAGACTTTCTGTAGGCTACGTCGTGAATGATGATGGCAAGTTGATAGGTATCAATATGACGTACTATCCAAGTCTTGGATGAGGGTCACAGTTTTGAATGATATTTCTATTGTTAATAAATTTCCTGATGTATTCTTGAAGACTTCTTAGCCTACCCCAGAGCATGAAATCGAATTTTATATTGACCCCAGTACAAAACCCATTTCTTAAACCCTCAAATATTTCTTCAGCTAAAATGAACGTATCATGCGCCAAAGACGTTGGCTCGAGCTGTTGAAGATTACGATCGTACCATTCAATATCATCGTGGAAGTGCGAACGTGGTAGCTGACGCGTTGAGTAGAAGATCGTATGCAAGTGATATATTGTTAACACAAAGACCCATTTCGTATAACCTACAAATGATGAAGATAGAGTTAAAGACTCTAGGGACCCACGTGAAGATAACGAATATACGATTAGAATCGACTTTAATCGATAAAGTTAAAGTCGTGCAAGCTACGGACCCGGAGCTGATGAATACTAAGAAGAAGGTTCAAGAGGGCGTTATTTTAAAAGCAAGAGTTGCTGAAGAGAGAAAATCTCAACCCTCGATTTAATTGGCCCATTTGAAATCCTCGATTAAGTAGGAACGGTGGCTTATAAACTCGTTTTACCGCCAAGTATGTCGCGTGATCATAACGTTTTTAACATATCGATGTTACGTAAATATGTGGACGACCCGAACCACATTATTGATTTAGAACCGGACGAGATAGCGGATAATTTAACGTATGAAGATGTACCTGTTAAAATCCTAGAATGTATTCAACACTCAAAGGTTATACCTCAAGAGTTAGAATCTGACGAAGTGTCCTCATCTGTTCGGCATACCAGGTACGTACGAAAATTTCGAGGGCGAAATTTCATAAGGAGGAGAGATTGTGAAACCCCAGATTTTATAAATAAAGATTTAATTTTTTTCGGAATATTTTTTTTAATATTATAGTGTGAATTTGAGATAATGTTATAGTTGTGGGTAGTATTTATAAATTTTACAAAGTATACAAGTTGTGGTATTATATTCGATTGGTCGGGGAATATTATTTTTGTCAGGAAATATTCGTACGACGACACAATTATTGGTGGACCCCACAACAGAATTATTGTCGGATTGAGAAAACGACAAAAATTTTTTTATTAAAAATAACGGTGGAAGTTTTACCGTTGATACTGTTGAACTACTCGGTAGTAAAAGTACAGTAATACGTGTGGTTGCATAGTAGCATACGGTATTGATTATTAAGGCTTACGTGATTAGTCACTCAGTTTAATTCAATTATTGTCAATTAATAATATGAATTATTTAGCAATAATGAAGTTTTGTTTTATTCGTATTATTAACGTAATAAAACAGAAACATCTTTTTATATAAAATAAAATACTTTATTAAAGTTATTCTATAAATAGAATATATTATATTTTATTTAAAAGATTTTTTTTAAATATGGACCGTCAGATTAAACTAAATCAATCTGGATCGTTCATGGATTAGTTACTATGCATTCCATTTTCCTATAAATAGAAGCTCATTCCTTCATTATTTTCTTACGAATTCACTGAACTCTAGAGAGAGAAATTATAGAGAGAAACTATAGAGAGAAAGAAGAAAAGTGTTCTGTTACTTCACTACTTCTATATCCAGTACTTTTCTTTTTAAGGTAAGGAATATTATTTGTTGTACCCGTAACGGTGTTATTCTTTCTTATTCATGAAGAGAACTGTTGTTATTCTATTTCTTATTATTCTATTAGAATAACCTGTATACGTGGTCTACCTTATACTTGGTGACATTCTTCTATTATTCTGTTGGAACATCCTGTCTGTGTATTTTACACCGGACATGGTTCCGTTTTTATTATTATTCTGTTGGAACATCCTGTCTGTGTGTTTTACACCAGACCTGGTTCCGTCTTTATTATTATTCTGTTGGAACATCCTGTCTGTGTGTTTTACACCGGACATGGTTCCGTCTTTATTATTATTCTTTTGGAACATCTTGTCTGTGTATTTTATACTGAACCTGGTTCCGTCTTTATTATTATTTTGTTGGAATATGTTGTCTGTGCGTTTTACGCCGGACTTGATTCCATTATTTATTATTATGTTGGAATAGCCTGTCTGTGCGGTCTATCGCATGCATGGTGATTTCTTTTGTTATTTCATTCTTTATTATACTCAGTTGGTTAAGTTTTGACTTCTATACTCCATGAAATTTGTGGAATATCCTTGATAATTGCGTTTCATCCAGTATCTTTTCATGAAAATATTCTTCTAAGCATTCTTAAATTTTACTCCACAAAGCAGTATCATGTTGACAATTTGGACGTTGTTAATTCTTGGATAAATTAATTCTTGAACTTGTTTTATTGAATTCTTATATCATTGTCATCATCCTCATGTTTATAAAATGTTGAAAGTCATCTGTGGCCTGTAGTGCATAGATAGACTTGGTATGATTATGACCAGGGATTATTCGGTATAATCATGACCGTAATGTTACAAATGATGTGATAAAAGTCCTCATTGGCCCGTAGTGCATTGATGGACAGTTGTTGGCATGATCATGACCATTAATGAATACACGAATATCCTTGGCCGTAGTGCAGGGGTGATTCGATGATGTGGATTATTTTATTAAGCTGAATCCCAGCGATAACAGTGTTGAAAAACCTTTTAAATTATAGAAGATAGTAGATTTTATTTTCTACTTGACTCTTTTAATGGAGTGCTTGTTCCGCTGCAGTTAAACTTGATGTTCGTTATATTTTATCAGTTTAACACTATTGAAGGCTAATGATAATTTATTCTGCATTATCTTAGTCATAATATTTCTTACTGGGCTAGTTGAGCTCACCTTTTCTTTCACTGTTCTCTTCAGGAAATGAGAATATAGCTGGGACTAGTCGGGGAACGGAGTGATGGACCAGATGATAGTATTAGTAGTCCTCACTATTCTGTTAAATAGTGTGACAATAATTGTAATGAGGACTCCTTTTGAGTTTGTATAGTCTCTAGTAGACAATAATTGTATTCAAACTCACAGTTATGTTTTGTCGTATTGTACACGACAGTTGTATTAGTAAGTTGTATTTGTATTCTGTACCATGTATCTGACGACCCAAGATGGGTAATGTATACCTAATTTTGGTGGCGTCACAATATAATTGACAACAAGTTTTAGATCAATATTCGCAGCGAAAATAACATTTCATTAGAAGAGTGAAGTAGAGAATGAAGTCTACTAACTTCTATGATTTAAAAGTCCATCATCGATATTTTATCCATGTGACATCAATCAATATACATCTTGAATCAAATATTCATCTTTGCACTACGGGCCAAAGATATTCATTCGTATCCCAGTTGGTCATGTTCATATCAACACCTGTTCATCTTTGCACTACGGGCCAAAGATATTCATCATGTAATCGTTCATCTTTGCACTACAGGTCAAAGATATTCAGTTATATCACCATTTAGGACTCAGAAATGATGAAAATATTTTAAAAAAAACGAGTCCAATGAGATAAAAGGACAAAGATTAGGGATTCATACTTTAGTTTATCCAAGTTCAAAAAATACCCCATAATAATCAACTGTAAAGCAAAATTCAATAATGAATATCAAAACATCGATACAATCAAAGATAGTAACCATAATAGACATCTTGGACAAAGAAGAAAATTTTTTATTTTTCTGTGAATAGTGCCGTATTTGTGAATAGTACCGTATACGTGAATAGTAATCTCTGTAACAATTCAAGATTTTATGTGTAATTTAAAATATTTATTAATGAAATAAATATTTTATTGATGAAATTGTTGTTTTGTAATTTAAAATATTTCTTAAAATAAATAAGTATTCTATTTATGTGGTTGATATGTGTGAATTAAATTTATTAGATAACACTCTAATAAATATTTTATTGATGTGGTTATTATTAGTAAATATTTATGAATTAAATTTATTAGATAATATTCTAAATTAAATTAATTTATAATTTAGAGAATTGTAATATAACATGAGATGTTATGTTATTGTTTTGAGTTAATAATTTAAGAGGATATGTTAAATTATTAAATAAAATTATAATGAGATTATAACTTTGTGATATTTGGATTAAGTCGAAAAATTTGTTTAGTATGTGGAAATTGGTTATTTAACAAATGTTGAATAAGAAGGTATAAATATGAGATTTTAAATTATATTGTAAATGGTTTATTAAAATAAAATTAAAGTAATTTTAATTGATTTAATCAAACAAGGTTTAAAATTTTAAGTCTTTATTTTAAAGAGTTTTTGCCAAACAAAGCCTTATAGCTTTTGATTTTTTAATTTTTATTATAATAAATAAAATAAATTAGATAAATCAAATAATAAATATAACATAATTATAGCATATACGTTAATAGTTTGTAACTGGTATTATATTAAGTATGTGTATTAAGCCATATCGGTTTATTTTAGTTTACGTATACTTTTCTTTGCTAAGCATAAGAATTACAGAGACTGAGAGAAAATTGATAGAGATTGAGAGGAAACCTAAGAATTTCACTGTAACTTCAGTGTTTGGCAAGGATTATCAAGCTAATTGAAGGTATTACTCATACCTTTAGTAGTATATATATATATATATATATATATATATATATATATATATATATATACATATTTGAGTTTAAGGCATGAAGTTTTAAGTTCTGTAAATTCTATTTCTTTCAAATTGTTGGTAGACAACTAAAATATGATGATTATATGTGTTGGTTATGTTTGAGTGGTATGTAAACAAGGAATTGGTATGCTAATTACAGTTAAAAGTAGAAAAAAATAATGACAGTATTTGTATTTTTCATATAGCTTGTGAAGTACCAATTTTAGTGGTCATTTGGTATGATAAACTGTGACATCCCAGATTTTTAGAATTTATAAATGAGAATTTTATAAATAAAAGTATTATTTATGAGATATGTTGGGTGTGAGTATGTGTATGTCATATATTGTAGAATATATGAATTGATGTGAAGAGAATGTTATATATTAATTTTAATATATATATAAATATTTAATTGAATTATTTATTGAGTAAATAAATAAATTTTATTTTGATTATAGAGTAATGTAATTAAGTGTAGTAGATTAATTAAATGAATATTTATTATTTAATTTAATTAATATAATAATTTTATGTTATAGTTCTAATTTAATTGAGATAATTAAATTTGATGAGTTATGTGATGATTGTTACACGAAATTATAATTAACAAGTAAATATAATTATGTGACAATTTGATGAGATTGATAGATGTTAAGCTATTGATTAATTAAAATAATGAGTATTTGCCAAATATGGTCTTAGGCTTTTCAAGTTCAAGTTAGTGTAACATATGTATTAACTAGTAATTAGTATATCTGATAATGACTAGGAGTTACATATATTATATATTACTAGTATTGTATATTATACGTATATACTACAAGTTAGTATGTTAGTTTTAGAAAACAAACAAAAGAAAGAAGAAGAGAGTTAGAGAGAGTTGTAGGAGAAGAAGAGGAAGAAAAAGAAGAAGAAGGGAAAGCTTTGAGAAGACAAAACAAATCCCATCATCATCATCTTCATCTCTCTCTTAAATTCATACTAATAAGGCTATAATCTAAATTCCTTGTTTTAATTATAATTTTATGTTCTTCATAATGTAGGATAATGGTTATATAGAAGTTGTATTGAGAAATTGAGAGATAGAGAGAAATAGAGAGAAATAGAGAAATTGAGATGAGCTAGAAGAAGAAGAAGAAAAAGCTAGAAGAAGGTAACTTCTAAACTCTTATTTAATCTTTGATTTTTGGGTAGATTTATGTTCTAGGGTAATAGATCATTCTTAATCTTGTTTGTATTGGTTTAATATTGGATTATCAAGAATCAAACAAGAGGATTCAAGAAAGAAAATGAAATGGAAAGAAAATTTGAAGAACAAAATTAGTAGGTTTTGAGTAATTGTGGACATATCTTGTGAAATTCATATCTCTTTGGGTATAATGAGTTAGAAAGTGAGCCTTATATCAAATCGAAGATATGGAAGTAAGCTATATTCTGAAACTGGAATCACATAAAAACTCTTTGTAGATTTCTTGCAATGTCTGTTTTAGTAAGGCTGGTCCGAAGGGAAAATAATCTGTCCAGAAAATAAAAACTGTTACGGTTTCTAACTTTGAAAAATTCATATAAATTCGTGTATTTTGAATTTGAAGAAACTTAAAACTGCAAAGTTGTAGATATGGAAGTTTACTAGCTAGACTCGCAAGATTGAGCCATTTTATGGACCGGATCATGTCCAAAATAAATTGTTTAGTAAGGATGTCCAGAAAAATGAAATTTTCTACACTAGTTGATGAATTGCAGAATCTGGTTCAGATGGATAAGGGTCTGACTTTAAGGCCTGGATGAGGTTGTAGTACACTGAGTAAGGGTTAATTCTATATAAGAAGGAACAAAAACGGACATGTAACGAAGGAGATACGTTAAAAACGAAAGCAACGTTTTGTTAAAGAAATTGTGAAGATGAGTTTTATAATTATGTTTGAATTAAGATTTTGGGTGATAGTATATTTTGATGATTAAAAATATGTTTTGACATATGTAATGAATATAGACATGTGTTATCATATTCTATGCATAATTAACCATTTAAGATCAAGAGTTGAGATAAGTTAATGTGTGCACATAACGTGCTCTATAAAATGCCTAAAAGTAATAGTGTTTCTAAACTTTGGTATACAAAGTGTCTAACTAATGACTAATATTGGATATCTAAGTATGAAAAGATGATAATACAAGAATAATAATGGAAAGAAATCAAAAAGGGTAATTTTTGATTTATGAAGGAAAATTAAACATGTAAACAATGTGTTGAATATGCATTTTTGAAACCAAATTGGTAAAATAAAATGGTGTGATATACGCACATTAAACTACAAGTGAGATAGTCTAGCATGTGTGGTGATAAAAATGAAAATAAAACCGAGTTGCATATAAAACACAGTTAGATGTCTATAAAGATATTATAAAGGATAATAAGATAAAGTAAGGTCTTAGAATAAATTTGACCATGAGATTGATAATTGATTTTATTTATTATCAATCTCACATACAATGTAGGTTGTGCAAGGACGCGAAGTATTAGCGTGTTGGTAAAACGCCGGTAAAGGCAAGTCTTTCAGTTCCTTTTTGCTATGTGAACTTGATGATGATCTGCTTTAAAATTTTAGTGTATGATGTATTATATATGTCAAAAGTATGAAATGTGAAAGTCAATCTATGACTATGATGATTGAACTATGAATGTTGATTGAGTAAGGAACTCAATCTTTATAGTTGTTATGTGAACTACAACATGTATGCTATGTTTGTTTATGATTATTCTTGTATGTTGAGCATGTTATTATGTGTTACGTGATGCATGAAAACAGTTAGATTTTGCTGAGCTGTCGAGCTCATTCTTGCAAATAACCATTTTTGCAGATTCAAGAATTGAAGGTAACGCTATGTGCTACTTGATTGTTATGGATCAAAAGTGATATATGAAGATTTAATATCCTAGCTAAGTTGTTAATCTTGTAAACCATGTCTAATGTTTCGGTAAATGTATTAATGTTGTAATTAAAATATTATTTTGCGAATGTAAACTATTGTAGTATAAAATGATTCTGAGATATTTAGATGTAAAGGTTGAAAGTTTTGGGAATGAGGATAGTTTGTAATAGAAAATTTTAATTATTCTGCAAATTTCAATGGTTGTATTATCGTTTAATGATGTAAAATTAAATGTTGAATGTATTATTAACGACCGAAGTCAAGAATTAAATTGTATGAATTTTGGGGTCGTTACATAAACTGTAAATTGGGTCTTGTTTATGCTAGTTCGTTAAGAAATGAAGATAACGTAGTTTGAACGAAGTGATTTGGTATAAAACTGAGATTACAGTGATGATTTTTATGAAGGATGTCAAAAATTGAGTTTTTCTATGAAAACATGAAATTTAAGAAATTTAATTAGTTGAAGTTGTTGTTAAATTGTTCTAAGTGGTTGATTATGTGAGGAAACATGTTTGTGATAGTTATATATCAGTTGTTTGTGTTAAATTCACTGTTTTGTGGGTGAAATTCGTGTTAGTTGGGCTAAAGTCGGCTACTGTTCACTACTGTCTCTGGTTCTGTCTGTGCACGGCGCAGCTGCTCTGGTGCCAAGACCAGAAATGGCGCAGCTGTGCCGGAACAGCTGCGCTGATCCCAGGCTTGTGTATGGTGCAGCTGCGCCATACCCTGTCCTGAGACAGTTAGTTCTGCTGCTACTGTAGACCTTGAAATACCACTATAGCTTGGTCTAAGGTTATGTTAAGGTGTCAAACATGTATCAAAGAGGTTCATTTAGTACCATGTCATGTCATTGATAATTTCAACTTTGTAAAATGAATTATAAGCTATGAATGTGATATGTTTGAACTTAGTGTATATAATGAATAGTAAACAAGTGTTGTGAAGGTTAACACTTGAAATTTCTGATATTTATCTAGTAGCATAAGACTTGTACTAAATTAACAAGTTTAGCTAGAAATGGGTGTTATGTTGAAAGTGGATGTTAACATATCTAATATATATTGTGATTGCACTAAAATATGTAGGATATTGGAGTACGTGAATTGTAATTATATAGCTTACGCAAAAGGTAAGTTCCCTAACCTTTGCTACTTTATTATTCGGCAAGGTTACTTTTCATTTTTATGTTATACTTATGCAAATTTTCTATCTCTAATCTCTTGTTTAACGATTTATTGTCATGCGAGTTCCTTAACCCTCATTTATTGTTGAGCAAGTTAGTTAATCTTTATTTCTTTATTCCAAACAAGATTACTTTGGTTATTCAAAGTCTGTAATGTTATTGTAAGAAATGTGTTTATTCAGTTACTAATAACTGTTGTTTGATCTTCGTTCTCCAATGTCATTGTACTATCTTACATTATTGTACCGAACTCTAATTTGCCTAGCGATTCTTTACCAATTCAACTAATCCTTAGTTGATGAATGTTCTAAACTCTAAATTACCCTTGAAGTCAACCCAAACCAAACTTCTTTTGGTTTGCTTATGTACTTACACAACTTTGAAAGCATGTTGTCGATAATAACATTTTTTAATTTAGAAACTGTTAATACTCTAGCTCTTATTAATTCATCGATATACCTTGTTCATGAAGATATTATAATCAAACTCTTAAATAGTTATTGGTCTCTATCTGATTCAACCATTACTTGGTTGATGAGCATTCTAAAGATCTAGAATTCTTTTGAAGTTAATTCCCAACCAAACTTCATTTGGTTCGGAACCTGATAATCTAAGCTGAGATGAACAACCCTATATTAGGGGATTATTTTAGAACTACACAATAGCGTTAAAATGTTTGTGCAATACATAGTACAAAGGGCTGATCACCTGGAGTACGGGATGATGGTCCATATAGTCGTTTAGACTGTTAAAGGTTACAGTAGAAACACCTGTTAACCTAGGACATAGATAATGCTTATAGTCTTTTAGATTGTTAAAGGTTAAAGTAGAAATACTTGAAACCTAGAGTATAGTTCATGGTCTTGTGACCCTCAGTGTATTCTTTGATGTCGATATCTATTGTTAACTTAAACGTTCATTATTCCTTTGAACTCATAGCTATTGAATTAAAGTTTATTGTTCCGGTAAGAATACATTACCATTGAAAGCTCAGTTAATTGTCATTCATTAAACGTTATTGTATATTATCCTTCTTGTGGGCAATTGTTTTCTCACTCTTGCACAAAACAATGCAAATGAAGTTCAGAAGTTTGAAGAGTTTTCTACAAGCAAGGGCAAGGGCACGATGCTTGATTAGACGACGTTTTGTTTACTTTTTATTTATGAAGCTTATGTAATAGATTTAATTATGATCATTTTTTAATTTTTCGCTGATGATTGTAATAAAGGTTAGATGACCTGGGATTTATTTTAGATTATGTAACCCTTTAATAGGAGATTGATTGTTTAAACTTTTGGGTTTAATTATATCCTTTGTTTATGGGTAGTTAGTTATGATTTAATTGGACAGTGAACACCAAATTTGTAGAATTGAGGTACCCGGATCTGGGGGTGTCACAACCCCAACACGAAAAGGTAAAAATTCCACAAGAAAAATTATACTTCGTGAATAGTACTCGTGAATAGTATCGTATTCGTGAATAGTGTCGTATACGTGAATAGTAACCTCGACATGAAAAGGTTATATGACCTGCGATTTATTTTAGATTATGTAACCCTTTAATAGGAGATTGATTGTTTAAACTTTTGAGTTTAATTATATCCTTTGTTTATGGGTAGTTAGTTATAATTTAATTGGACAGTGAACACCAAATCTGTGGAAATGAGATACCCGGATCTGGGGGTGTCACAAGTTGGTATCAAAGCTTTAGTTTATAAATCTTAAGTGGGGAAACCTTAGGCTATATAACCTTATAGGAGATCGAAAATATAGAGGTGATAAACTCTTATCGAGTTCTAAGGAATGAATTGAGGGAAATTTATTGAAGATAAAATGATAAAAGACTTTATGTGCTAATGTGTTAATAACTTTTGTGCTCGTGAGTACTTAGGAGTAGCGAGTATTACACATATCAAGTTGTGGGGTTGTTAAAACTCTATTGTCAGAATGGCTGACGAAGGATGATAGGGATGAGGATCCCTGATAAGTTCATATAGTCTGAGTATGGTTGGTATTGGGAAAGTCATACCCGTTGATTTATGTTGTAGACCTTGGGTATAGACTTGAGTTTGAACGAGAGAATAAATTTGGGGTGATAAAGGTGAAAGATGAGTACGAGGAGGGGAATTCCTCAAATGAAGTGTATGGTCATAACATTGAGTTATAAAAGAAGGTCGAGAAATTAGAAGGTCTAGTCGTAAAGCACCAAGCCACGTTAGCGCAAGAAGATGTCGCGACTCGAGACCTTACTACACAATTTGCAGATGTAGAGCGGGTATTAGCTCAGTTAGAATATTAAAGAGGTTGATTATTAGATAGGAATGAGATCGCGCAAGAATGACTGGAAAAAAAAATCAGCAAAGCGTGCGAGAGCTGAAAACGCATGGGTGAAGGATTCTAAACGCATAGATCGTGTTGAAGATAAGTTGAAGAAGGCCAAGCGAATGATGGAACTTAGAATTTAGTATTCTATTTTCTGCAAAGGTTGAGATTTATCTTTGGTATGAGATGGATCGTCAATGATTCGTATCATGGAGTAAGAGCGCAATGAGGTTGTACAATGTGGAATGTTCTTGTAGCTTGCAAGGAAAAACATTAAGATTATTTAAATCACGATGAAAATTAATAAAATGTAAATCCTAACTTTTGAATTAAATAGTGGGATATGATGAAGTAATCCTAGAATTTTATTATTTCGGGATAAATAATATAAATAGCAGTGAGGCTATTTTGTGATGTGGTGATGTAATAAATGAATAAAGACATCATTGTTTATTAAGATATATTATGTGTTATCTATAAGTGGTTGAGATAACTTTGAAAATTTTAATGCGTGATTGAACGATGATTTAATAGTTCAAGTTTTAAACAGTAAGATGCCGCCTAGAAGAAGACAACAGCGTCAACAGAGCCCCATGTAATATGCATATAATAGGGAAGCTAACGCAAATCCAGTGCCACAATTGGTGAATTTTCTGGTGGGAGCACTGGTGAATCAACTGAATTTCTGGCTATATAATCAAATCTCGATGTTCCAACCAAATTCGTTTACAACAGAGTTAAAGAAAAAGATTGATGTAGACGGGGAAGGTAATACGCTGGCGTACAATCAAGAGCAGAGGGGAAAGAAGAGTGAAGATGATAAGGTGGATGATAATCATACAGGTAACGCTCAGAAAAGAAAATGGGACAATAATATTAACGCTAAAAATCAGCAAGGGAAGGAAAAGAAGAAGGTGGAGGCGTGTAGCAACTGCGGAAAGAAACATGTGGTGTTTATTTGAAGGGAAAGAGGGTGTGCTTTAATTGTGGCTTGAAGGATCATATTGCACCAAAATGTTCAAGACCGAGGAAGGTAGCCTACTACACGTGTGGATCGAAAGAGCACTTGGCTCGAGGTTGCCCAAAGAAAGCGGTAGGAAAAGCAAGTGGAAGCAAAGGGGGCAGTGGCAAACTGGTTATTATAGAATCAGCTCCGCCGAGTCGACCAACTGAACAATCAACCAACATGACGATACAGGACACAATATAAGGTATGGTTCCGATCAGTTATATATACGGCTGCGTGTTATTTAATTCAAGTGCCACTTGTTAATGTATGTCTGATGAATTTTCTTAGGAACTAAATTCGCTTCGGGAAGAGTTAGACTATTCCCTAAATATAAAGAGTGTGAATAATGATTCCTTTTAAGTTGATGTGTAGAATTGCTTTATTGGTATGAAAGGCCAAGTAATGTCAATGGATTTATTTTCGATTTTATTGATGAAACTCTGAGGTTGTTAAACCATGTGGTGATAAGTCACTGTCAAAGAAAGTGCATAAACCTTAAGACTCTAAGGAAGTCAAAGGTAATATTTTGTTCTTTTAATTGAAAGAAGTCTACACGGTAGAGTTATCTATCGATGTTGTAAATCAAGAAGTTATTTAGAAAATATTGTGTGGGATATGTGAAGATCAAGATAGTCACTTTGTTAGCTAACTTAACGAGAAAATCGGTGGAATTTATTTGGGAAAGAAATTATAGAGTGAATTTTCACGAATTGGAGAAGAATTTAGTATGGCACCTGTGATATCTCTACCAGATAATACAGGAAATTTTGTGTTGTATAGCGAAGCATCTTACAATGTACTAGGCTGTGTGTTTAGGTAGGACGACAGGGTCATACGCGTCGCGTTAGTTTAAAAAAAATTTATGTGAAAGGATATCTGACTCATGATTCAGAGTAGAGGTATTAGTGGTTGCTCTGAGGATTTAGAGGTGTTATTTTTGGGAAATAGTGTGAGATATAAAAAGACCATAAATGTCTAAAGAATATTCTCATATATAGGGGTATTTAAGCATGCGTTGAAGTGATAGTTGGAGTTGATCAAGGACTGTGAATGCAAAATCTTAAATGTTTATGGTTGCTGACATCTTAAGAAAAAGGGTAGTAGTTATTTTTTTTGTTTGTTTGTTAAATGTGCAAGATGGGTTCATAATAGAAAGGACAAATTTGTGGTAGGAGGTAAGATATATGAAAAGGCAGAGGATAAGCTATTCAGATGAAAAACAATACAGCTTTGTTAGACAGAGTAGAAGAAGAGTAGCTCCAAGATGAGGGTGTTAAAAAAATTCATAATCGATACTGAAGGGTAGTTGAAAGTAGACGGAAGAAACTAGGTTTCGCTAATACCAGGAATTGAAAATGAAGTTTTGCATAAAATTAATATGTTGAATCAACTAGGAAGCACAAAATTATATATTTCCTTCGATATTACTATTGGTGGTAAGATATGGTGATAGATTTTTGGTATGTCAAAGTTAGTATATTACATATCGAGCAGTGTGCGAAGTTATGTCTTAATGAAATTGTTTTAAGGCACGGTGTTTCAGTATCAATTGTGTCGAACCGAGATTCACGATTTACATCAAATTTTCAGAAAGGTTTACAAGAATGTATGGGACGTAATTAGAAATAAGTATGTCATATCGTCTGCAAATCGATTGCCAAAATTAAAGGAAATCCAGACATCGGAAGGCGTGCTAAGCGCACGAGAACTTTTCGTTAATGTCATACGAGGAGTCCGCATTGATCAAGTTATAAGCAAGTTAAAAATAAGTTAAGAGTAAGGTAATGCTAGGTGGGATTTCAATTGAGGACTCATATGGTAACTAAGTTGTACAAATCTTTGTATGGGTAGAGGTTTTGTGCATATACATGGTTTATCACATTGATAATCATTAGAATATCGGTATCGCGCTATCAATGTATATGTGGTGGAAAGCTGATTCTTTTCTCATGTGTATATTTGATAGTTAGAGGTTTTTAAGATTAAGTTAGATGATATTAAGATTAGGTTCGGTTCTTAAAACTAAAGAATATGGTAAGTTCGTGACTCATAATCATATGGTATGTTTTGAACCCCTCAGCGAATGGACGCCTATGGTCTGACTAGGATAAGTTCCTAAACTCATATGATTATGGCAAGTTCCTGGATTTCTAAAGTGTGGTAAGTTTGATGAACTATTTTAGGTATAAAACGGTTATAGTATAGGAAGCATTGATGAAGTTGAAAAGATCGTTTTGAGGTAGCCTTACCTCTATAGTTGAAGCGCATTTGTAATGTTTTTCATGTTTCGGTGAGATGATCGAACAAGCTCGACTGCAATCATGTGATCAAGTACGAACCATTATGGTTGTCCTACTAATAAATTACTATTCAGATAGTCGACAGAAAAGAACAAGTGCTCAGGACTAAAGTGATACCTTCTGCGAAGGTGATATGGAGGAACCACAATGTCGAAGAGGCTACGTGGAAACTCGAGGATGTAATGAGAAAGAATTACCCTGAGTTATTTGTTTAATCTGTGTCTTCGATTCTGGGGACAAAATCTTTTTAAGGAGGGAAGAATGTGATGATTTGATTGTATGAGTTGTGTTTCTGGGGACAGAATCCTTGTAAGGAGGGAAGGATGTAACAATTCAAGATTTTATGTGTGACGCCCCCAGAATAGGTATACAACACCCATTCTGAGTCGCCAAATACATGGTACAGAAAGCAAACTAGAACTTCAATAATACAATTGTCGTGCAAAATACGACAACACATACTGTGAGTTTAAATACAAATATTGTCTTCTAGACAATATCCACACTCAAACAAGTCCTCAATACAATTATTCAAACATTATTTTACAGAAATAGTGAGGACTGCTAAAACATCTTTCTAGAACCATCACTCCATACCCCGACTAGATCATGCTATGTTCTCACCTCCTGAGAAGAAAAATGGAACAAAAAGGAAAAGGGTGAGCTCAACTAGCCCAGTAAAGAATATTATGACTAAGATAATATACGACAAATTATCATTAGTATTCAACAGGAAAAAATCTGATAGAATATAATCGACAACAAGTTTTAGATCAACAACTGCAGCAGAAACAACAAACCATTAGAAGAGTCAAGTAGAGAATGAATTCTACTATCTTTTAAGATTTAAAAGTTCATCATCAATATTTTATCCCTGTAACATCAATTAATAACCATCTTTATCCAAATATTCAATTTTGCACTACAGGCCAAAGATATTCATTTGTATCACCTGTCAGTCATGTTCATCTCAACACCTGTTCATCTTTGCACTACAGGCCAAAGATATTCATCAAGTAATCATACATCTTTGCACTACAGGCCAAAGATATTCAGTAATATCATCATTTAGGACTGAGGATGATGAAAAATATCTTAAAGAAAACGAATCCAGTGAAACAAAATAACAAATATTAAGGATTCGTATTTCGATTTATCCATGTCCAAAAATACCTTATAATTATTCATAGTGAAGTAAAATTCAAGAATGATCAAAACATGGATACAATCAAAGCTAGTACCCAGAATAGATATTTTGGACGAAAAGAAAAAAAATTTATTTTTCGGTGAATAGTGCCGTATTCGTGAATAGTGTCGTATACGTGAATAGTAACGTATACGTGAATAGTAACCCCGACACAAAAAGTTCCAAATTTGATAAAAACTCATGTTGATATTTCAGCATAATGATATTGAAGAAAATAATATCATTTAAGAAGAAAATAATATCCCTTACCTCAAAATATCAGTACTTCTGGTCGGAATACCGGTATAAGGCTGAAAGAAACTTGCTCTGATGAATACAAACTCTCAAAGTATCTAAATACTCACAAAATACACTCAATAATCTAGAGAGAGAAAGAGAGAAAACTTATTTCTGGTGTGATTTTCAATTCTAACTTAGCCCTCTATTTATAGGAAAATGTTAGCACGCTGAAGCAGACTTAACCTGCAACCTGATGGCTTTACCTGCTACTATTCTCACCCACCACATTTGAATAAAAATCTCAGCACATTTCTTCACCAACCAAGAGTGGGGCCCACCAATTCTAGAATTTTTCACCGAAATGATTAACTCCGAAAATTCAACAATTTCTGAACCAGTCCTCTCGTAAAATTCATAACAAATCATACATTCATTTATAACGGTTCAAAATTTGTGGACATATACTCAACTTATATATGTATAACATATTCAAAAATTACCACGATCCAACGATCGGATTAAAAATTATAACCCCCGTAAAATATATCAAAAATCCTGATTTTTAATACCTCCATTCCGACAAAAATACTGATAAAAACCTCAACATTAACTCCTTCATTTTTAACCACAAAAATATATCCCTCATTTATATCCACATAAAATAAATATTTTCTTATCATATGAATCAATAATTAATTATTTACAAATAATATTACAGAATCACATTTATGACAACCAGGCCGTTCTTAGGAAAGAGGGGGCTTTTCAATAAGGATTTCTCCTTACTGGCGCGCAATTAGATGACCAAACCTCTCCTTAGACAGAACTTTCTAGACATTGCCAATAATGTTATCTAATAATATTATTCAAATAATATGAATTATTGATCTGATAATGGAAAATAATGTGCAGCAACAATTATTGAAACAACAATAATATAAAAAATCAACGCAGCAATTATTGAATCAATAAAATAAAATATTGAACAATAACTACTGTAACAATTATTGAGTAGTGCCTTCTTACGTAAGAATTAATAATTGGTGCAATACCGTGTGCTACTGTATTTTAACCACCGGGTATTCCAACAGTATTAACGATAACAACTACGCCGTTATTTATAAATAACTTATACTTGTCGTTTTCTTCATCCAATCGTTTTCCGTTATGGGGCCCACATAAGGCTGCGCCGTCGTACGAATATTTCCCGACAGCAAGAATATTCCACGACCAAACGAATATTTCCCGATAAAATAAATATTTTATAACCACTTGCTTATTTTGTAAAATTTGCACATTTCACCCATAACCAAAGTATTATATCAAATTAACCCCTTATTATTCACAATAATATTCAGAAAAAATTTGATTTTATTCATTAATAAGTTGGGGTCTTACAACCTCCCCTCCTTATGAAATTTCGTCCTCGAAATTGACGTACGTACCTGATATTTCGAAAAGGTGAGGATACCTCGCTTTCATTTCTGATTCCAACTCCCAGGTCATTTCTTCAATAGCATGGTTTCTCCACAAAACCTTAACTTGTGGTATAACCTTTGTGCGTAGGACATGCTCTTTCCTATCCAAGATCTTAACAGGTACCTCCTCGTACGTTAAATCTTCAGTTATCTCGTCTGGTTCTAACTCAATAATGTGGTTCGGGTCTTTAACATATTTACGAAGCATAGATATGTGAAAAACATTATGAACACGAGACATGCTTGGAGGTAATGCGAGTCTATATGCCACATTTCCTATTCGCTCAAGAATCTCAAATGGACTAACAAATCTTGGATTGAGCTTTCCTCTCTTCCCAAATCTTGTAACTCCCTTCCATGGTGCAACATGTAACAATACATGATCCCCAATATTAAATTCCACGTCCTTCCGATGAAGATCCGCATAACTCTTTTGTCGATCCTGTGCCGTTCGTATACGTTGTCGAATCGTTTGGATCTTCTCTGTAGTCATGCGTACCAACTCTGGTCCCAACAATGTTGCTTCACCCACCTCGTCCCAGCATACTGGAGAACGACATTTTCTTCCATACAACGCCTCGAATGGAGCCACACCTATGCTCGCCTGATAACTGTTGTTGTATTAGAATTTCACCAATGGTAGGTACTTATCCCAACTCCCTTTGAGATCTAGGACACAGAGTCTTAATAGATCTTCAAGAGTTTGAATAGTCCTCTCTGATTGTCCGTCCGTTTGAGGATGGTATGCCGAACTGAATCGTAAATCCATGCCCATAGCTTTCTGCAAGCTAACCCAAAATCGTGAAGTGAATCTTGGGTCACGATCCAAAACTATGGATACTAGCATGCCATGCAATCTCACAATCTCGTTCACATACATACTAGCAAGACGTTCAAGGGAATAAGTCTCACGTATCGGTAAGAAATGAGCAGACTTGGTTAATCTATCTACAATAACCCAAATCGCATCTATGCCTTGATAAACCTTGGGAAGACCTGTAACGAAATCCATGGTAATGTGTTTCCACTTCCATTTCCGGATCTCAAGTGGTTGCAATGGACCCTTTGGCACTTGATGCTCCGCCTTTACACGTTGACAAGTTAAACACCTCGAGATAAACTCCGTGATCTCTCTTTTCATATTGCTCAACCAAAATGTGTGTCGAAGATCGTGATACATTTTGGTACTCCCAGGATGGATTGCAAACGGTGTGTTGTGTGCCTCCATCATTATTCTATGCTTCAAGTCAAAATCGTTAGGAACACAAAGTCTGGAGTTGACTCAAAGTATTCCTTCTTTATCAATTTCTGCTTCTGGAATAGCACCTTCTTGCACTTTCTTCTTCATACGCATCAGCTCTATGTCCGTAGCTTGAGCAGCTTTAATTTTATCGATTAAAGTCGGTTCTACTCGTATATTTGATATTATCATGTGGGTACTTGGAGCCTTCATCTCTATCTCCATCCTTTGCAAGTCATACAAAATGGGCCTTTGTGTTAACAACATTGCACTCGTACCCACATATGATCTTCTAGTCAATGCGTCAGCTACTACGTTTGCTTTTCCAGGATGATATTGGATGGTATGATCGTAATCTTTCAACAGCTCGAGCTAACGTCGCTGCCGCATGTTGAGTTCCTTTTGGGTGAAGAAATATTTGAGGCTTTTATGATCTGTATAGATCTCCACTTTCTCCCCATACAGGTAGTGTCTCCAGATCTTCAACGCGAAAACGACTGCTGCCAACTCCAAATTATGAGTAGGATAATTCCTCTCATATTCTTTGAGTTGTCGCGAGGCATAGGCTATGACTTTCTCATGTTGCATGAGAACACATCCTAATCCTTTGCCTGAAGCATCGCTGTAGATAACAAATCCATCCGAACCAGATGGTATTGTCAGAACAGGTGCCGAAATGAGTCTCCTTTTGAGCTCTTGGAAACTTTTCTCGCATTCCTCGCTCCAACCGAATTTTGTATCCTTCCGAGTCAGCTGAGTTAACGGAGTAGCGATTCTATAAAATCCTTCCACGAATCTCCGATAATAACCAGCTAAGCCCAGAAAGCTACGTACTTCGTGTGACAACCCCAAAATAGGTCTATTCCATCCAACCTATTCTGAGTCGCCAAATACATGGTACAGAAAACAACTACAACTTTATTACAACAATTGTCGTGCAAAATACAACAACACATATGCTGTGAGTTTGGATACAAATATATACCAAATGTGACTCATGTCCCAACCGTGGACAGCACCTCACAATGACACCTTACATAAAGGTATAGTCAAAAACTGTTTTAGAAATTAGAATTTTTGGGAAGTGCTCAAGGAAACCTTCGTACATGGGAGGCCATGCTTCTAGGTTATGATAGATATCATATGGCCACAGAATTATCCTTGGTTGACCAAATAGACCCCAAAGAAAAATGAGAAGATTACTATCATATTCTTCCCAATTGTGAGTCTTCTCTTGACTTATCATTATCTCTACTGTCTCTAATTGAGAATTATACTTAAAACAAACACCAAGATAATATAGGTAGTGCTCGTAGATATACTCAGTAAGTGGATGAGCACAACCCTGTCTTATGATGACACGAGGTTGTATGTCATTAGACATCTTTTATGATAGTGACGAAACACCCTTCCAACGTTGGGTTCGCCTCACCCTATTTTCTTCACCAAATATAACTACTAAATGATTACCACCATTCTATTCCCTTGTTACCCCCGCTCGACCCAGCTACACTCTTATTACCTGAAAGGAATTGTGAAACAAAAGGGTGAGCACAACTAGCCCAGTAAAGAATATCATTACTAAAGATAAATAAATTATCAATAGTCTTCATCAGAAAAAAATCAGAGATTTAGAACATATGGTAGATGATAAAAATTTTAACCATAGTTGCAGCGGAACGAGCAATCCATTAGAAGAGTCAAATAGACTATAAAGTCTATTATCTTCTCCATGTTAAAAATTCACCAACAATGTTTTATCCCTGTAACATCAATCAAAAATTCTGGTCCACAATCATATGAATAACTCATAATCATAACTGTAGTTCTAAATTCCTCTTCTCATCCAGGACGAAGATAATTTTCATCACCTATCTTTACCTGAAACATCAAAGATCATGGTTACACCAAATCACATTTCATGTTCATAATCATACTAATAACTTCATCTTTGAACTACGGCCAAAGATATTCATTTGTATCACCAGTTGGTCATGTTCATCTCAACATCTGTTCATCTTTGCACTACTGGCCAAAGATATTCAACAACATGTCATCTTTGCACTATGGGCCAAAGATATTCATCAACAATTCATCTTTGCACTACAGGCCAAAGATATTCCTCAACAGTTCATATTTGCACTACGGCCAAATATATTCATCAATAGTTCATATTTGCACTACAGACCAAATATATTAATATCTCAAAGAAATATATAATCATTTCAGAATTTATGTAAACAATAATTATAACCATGTTGATCAATTCACCTTTGCACTTAAGCTAAAGATATTCACTTATAAATTCAATAGTCATGATCATACCAGTCAACAATTCAACTTTGCACTACTGGCCAAAGAGAACCCATAGTCATGATCATACCAGAAATCTACCCATCTTTACACTCAAGTCAAAGAGAAATATCATCATTAGGGTTATAAAAATGTTATATATGATAATAAAATCAATATAATCAATATATAGATTTAATCTCAATAGTAATATTCATAAACCAACTATAATTTGGTCAGAACAAGAAACCAATTTTGTCGTGAATAGTAACTCGTGAATAGTAACTCATGAATAGTAACTCGTGAATAGTAACTCATGAATAGTAAACTCGACACAAAAAGGTAAAAATTCTACAATAAAATGCATACCAATATTTCGGTATAATGATATTGAAAGAATAATATTTCTTAAGCTTATAAACAATTTATTTTAATTGTTTATACTTTACTAAATAATACATTTAATCATCCTAAAATGTCAAACTCATAAGATTTCATCACCAATAACCAAAAATCCTCATCAAAAATCTTCATATACCTCATATAGGATTCTCAAGCCATAAAATCCTATTTTCTAATTTTCTTACTTCACAAAATATATTTAATTCATTTACTCATAACTAGACCATTTTCATGAAAAACACCAAATCAGTTCCAAAAATATTTTTTTTCTGGGATTTAGCATAATATAGTCCCATAGTGAACATATATTTTTCTCAGAATTTTTAAAAGTCATTTACTATTTTTCATATGGCCAAAATAGCCGAATATTTAGACATTTATCAAAAATTATACTTTTATCTAAAAATTCTGAAATTCACAGAGTATACTCCTATCATATACATGTACTCCCAATAAAAATTTTATCAATTTTGGAGTTAACCACAAGGAGTTATAAGCGGTTACTTTTAAAATAGTCTTTTCTCATAAAATTCATAACTCTTAATCTATACATCCAAAAATTACCATTTTTGGACACAATCAAGAAAACTCATCAAAATATCATTTCAAATATTTCCAGAATTTTTGAAGGTCAGAAAAATTACGAAACTGGAAAAATATAACAACCCTTAAAATCCCTTACTATCCCTTACCTCAAAAGAGCAGTACTTCTGATCGGTATAAGACTGAAAAAAATTTGCACTGATGAATAGAAATCCACAAAGTATCTAAATACTCACAAAATACACTCAATAATCTAGAGAGAAAAAGAGAGAAAACTTATGAATTCTGGTGTGATTTTCAATTCTAACTTAGCCCTCTATTTATAGGAAAATGTTAGAAAGCCGAAGCAGACTTAACCTGCAACCTGATGGCTTTACCTGCTACTATTCCCACCCACCACATTTGAATAAAAATCTCAGCACATTTCTTCACCAACCAAGAGTGGGGCCCACCAATTCTATAATTTTCCACCAAAATGATTAACTCCGAAAATTCAACAATTTCTGAACTAGTCATCTCGTAAAATTCATAACAAATTATACGTTCATTTTTAACGGCTCAAAATTTGTGGACATATACTCAACTTATATATGTATAACATATCCAAATATTACCACGATCCAACGGTCGGATTAAAAATTATAACCCCCGCAAAATATCTCAAAAATCCTAATTTTTAATACCTCCATTCCGACAAAAATACTGATAAAAATCTCAATATTAACTCCTTTATTTTTAACCACAAAAATTATCCCTCATTTATATTCACATAATATAAATATTTCCTTATCATATGAATCAATAATTAATTATTCACAAATAATATTACAGAATCACATTTATGACAATCAGGCCGTTCCCAGGAAAGAGGGGGCTTTCCAATAAGGATTTCTCCTTACTGGCGCGCAATTAGATGACCAAACCTCTCCTTAGACAGAACTTTCTAGACATTGCCAATAATGTTATCTAATAATATTATTCAAATAATATGAATTATTGATCTGATAATGGAAAATATTGTGCAGCAACAATACTTGAAACAACAATAATATAAAATATCAACGCAGCAATTATTGAATCAATAAAATAAAATATTGAACAATAACTACTGTAAGAATTATTGAGTAGTGTCTTCTTACGTAAGAATCAATAATTGGTGCAATACCGTGTGCTACTGTACAATAAGGCGTATTACTGTATTTTAACCACCGGGTATTTCAACAGTATTAATGGTAACAACTACGCCGTTATTTGTAAAAACTCAAATTTATCGTTTTTTCATCCGACAGTTATTCGTTATGGGGCCTACAAATAGCTGCGCCGTCGTACGAATATTCCCCGACAGAAAGAATATTCCACGACCAAACGAATATTCCCGGACAACAATGATTATTTTATAACCACTTGCTTATTTTGAAAAAAATTCACATTTCACCCATAACTTTAAAATTTTATCAATTTAACCATTTACTGAATAGTAATTATAAGAAAAATTGAATACTTTTATTTCATAAAATTCGGGGTCTTACACTTCGGTTACCGACTTCGGTTGCTCCCAACTTTGTATGGCTTCAATCTTCGCCGGGTCGACAGATACTCCATGTTTTGACACCACGTGCCCAAGGAATGCTACTTCCTCAAGCCAGAACTCGCATTTCTTCAGTTTGGCATAAAGCTTGTTTTCACGAAGCCTTTGCAGTACCAGCTTCAAATGGTGCTCATGATCTTCACGACTTTTGGAATAGATGAGGATGTCATCAATAAAGACAACAACGAACTGATCTAAATATTTTTTGAATACACGGTTCATCATATCCATGAAGGCAGCAGGAGCATTAGTCAATCCAAAAGACATGACTAAGAATTCATAATGCTCGTACCGAGTTCTGAAGGCAGTCTTTGGAATATCCTTAGTTTTAATCTTTAGCTGATGATATCCAGAACGAAGATCAATCTTTGAAAAGAATTGTGCTCCTTGCAACTGGTCAAACAGGTCATCAATGCGAGGTAGCGGATACCTATTCTTGATAGTGACATGATTCAATTCTCGATAGTCGATACAAAGTCGCATACTCCCGTCTTTCTTCTTTACGAATAACACAGGAGCACCCCAAGGAGATGTAGTAGGACGAATAAAACCGATGTCCAACAACTCCTGTAGTTGGACTTTTAACTCCTGAAGTTCAATAGGAGTCATTCGATATGGGATTTTAGAAATGGGCTTTGTACCGAGTTCAAGGTCAATAAAGAATTCAACTTCACGTTATGAGGGTAGACCAGGAAGTTCTTCAGGAAATACATCGGGAAATTCTCTAACAATAGAAATGTTATTCAAATCTGACTTGTCTTTGTTCAAATCCATAACATGGGCTAAGAAAGCTTGACATCCATTTTTCAATAAACGAATAGCTTTGTGGCTTGATATGACAGTGCCTGATTTTAGTAGTTTAGTAGTTTGAATTCGTATGACAGGTTGGTTAGGAATATGAAAACTAACAACCTTACGAATACAATCAATTCCTAAAATCACATCAAAAGCAAGTATCTTTAAAGAGATAAGATCAACAGGTAATGTGATAGTGCCAACTTGGATCATGCAAGATTTATAAACTGTAGATGTAACGAAGGTTTCACCCAACGGAGTTTCAACAGAAAAGTCAAAGTCCAATTTCTCCGGAGTCAAGTTTAAACGTTGAGCACAAGCAGGAGAGATAAAAGAATGGGTAGAACCGGTATCTAGTAAAGTATAAACTTTGCAAGAATTCAAGATTAGCTTACCCGTGATCACCTCGTTCGGGTTTCTCGCGTTTTGGCCAGTCACGACAAACGCTCTTCCAGGAACCGCTGATTTCGACTTATCCGGGACAACTTTTGGAGTCACCATCTCCGCTAAACTTGGTTTTGCTACAGAACACTCTCGAGCTATATGATCCTCCTTTCCACAGTTATAACATACCTTAGATTATTGTGGGTAGTTTGGGCTGATATGTCCCTCTTTCCCACAATTGTAACATACGACTGGTGGTCGTTCTCCTCCCCTAGAAACAGTTGATGTTTGTGCTGACGTCTTCACGTTATCATTGTTGTACCTTCTCTTCTTGAAATCTCCTCCTGACTCGCTCCTTTTATTATCACGACCACGATTACCACCAGAGTGGTTACCGCTTTTGTCCGAATGTTTTCCTCCCTGCTGGTTTTCATTGCTTCGATGACTGCCGCCACTGGTATGACCCTAGTTGTGGTCCCTCGGTTGCACATACTCATTATCTCGCTCTAATAATTGAGCCCTGTTTACAACATCTGTATATAAAGAAAATTTATGAGAGATAAGATATTGTCGAATCTCAGGTTTTAGACCTCTCAGAAACATCCTTGTCATTCATTCCTCATTTTCGACCAAATGAGGTGTAAACCTGGATAACTCTGCAAACTTCGCCTCGTACTTGGACACCGTCATGTTGTTTTGTTCCAGTCTGATAAACTCTACCTCCTTCATATGACGAATACTTTCAGGAAAGTACTTGTCATTGAACAGTTTTTGAAATATTTCCCAGGACATGTTGAGTGCGTCAGGCTGGGTACGCTTCACAGACTCCTACCAGTAGTCTGCCTCACCGTAGAACATAAAAGTGGCGAATGGAACCTTCTGTTCCTCCGTGCATCCCAAGACATCGAATATCTTGGTAATTTTCTTGACCCACGTTTCCGCCATAATCGGATCCGGCTTTCCCTTAAATTCTGGTGGTCCCAATTCTTTGAACTGCTTAGCTGTGACAAACCGCGCGTTGTTATCATTTCCACCCGTATTCTGCACACGAGTCTCCCTCGTCTAATTTTGCATGAACTGCAAAAAGCTCCTAAACATTCCATCATTCATCGTTTGCTCAGTAACGTTGTTTACAGGAGGAATATTGACTTCCTGTTGCACGTTCCCCTGGGTGGTGATCAAAGGTGTCTCCATGGTCTGATTTACTCCATTATTAACGTTCTCAGCTGCCATTCTTAAATACTGTCATAAAACAAGGGTTAATAGTCATGTCATATATTATCCCTATACTCTGACCGACCAAATAAACACCAAATAACTTAGTCAGGTCATACTAGCGAAGGAATTTCCCGTCTCTCCCCTCCTAGTTCTTGCCTCACATCTCAGCCAGGGATCATATCCCTAAGCTCTGATACCAACTGTGACGCCCCCAGAATAGGTATACAACACCCATTCTGAGTCGCCAAATACATGGTACAGAAAGCAAACTAGAACTTCAATAATACAATTGTCGTGCAAAATACGACAACACATACTGTGAGTTTAAATACAAATATTGTCTTCTAGACAATATCCACACTCAAATAAGTCCTCAATTCAATTATTCAAATACTATTTTACAGAAATAGTGAGGACTGCTAAAACATCTTTCTAGAACAATCACTCCATAGCCCGACTAGATCCTGCTATGTTCTCACCTCCTGAGAAGAAAAATAGAACAAAAAGGAAAAGGGTGAGCTCAACTAGCCCAGTAAAGAATATTATGACTAAGATAATATACAACAAATTATCATTAGTATTCAACAGGGAAAAATCTGATAGAATATAATCGACAACAAGTTTTAGATCAACAATTGCAGCGGAAACAACAAACCATTAGAAGAGTCAAGTAGAGAATGAATTCTACTATCTTCTAAGATTTAAAAGTCCATCATCAATATTTTATCCCTGTAACATCAATTAATAACCATCTTTATCCAAATATTCATCTTTGCACTACAGGCCAAAGATATTCATTTGTATCACCTGTCAGTCATGTTCATCTCAACACCTGTTCATCTTTGCACTACAGGCCAAAGATATTCATCAAGTAATCATACATCTTTACACTACAGGCCAAAGATATTCAGTAATATCATCATTTAGGACTGAGGATGATGAAAAATATCTTTAAAAAAATGAATCCAGTGAAACAAAATAACAAATATTAAGGATTCGTATTTCGATTTATCCATGTCCAAAAATACCTTATAATTATTCATAGTGAAGTAAAATTCAAGAATGATCAAAATATGGATACAATCAAAGCTAGTACCCAGAATAGATATTTTGGACGAAAAGAAGAAAATTTTATTTTTCGGTGAATAGTGCCGTATTCGTGAATAGTGCCGTATACGTGAATAGTAACGTATACGTGAATAGTAATCCCGACACAAAAAGTTCCAAATTTGATAAAAACTCATGTTGATATTTCAGCATAATGATATTGAAGAAAATAATATCATTTAAGAAGAAAATAAGATCCCTTACCTCAAAATATCAGTACTTCTGGTCGGAATACCGGTATAAGGCTGAAAGAAACTTGCTCTGATGAATACAAACTCTCAAAGTATCTAAATACTCATAAAATACACTCAATAATCTAGAGAGAGAAAGAGAGAAAACTTGTTTCTGGTGTGATTTTCAATTCTAACTTAGCTCTCTATTTATAGGAAAATGTTAGCACGCCGAAGCAGACTTAACCTGCAACTTGATGGCTTTACCTGCTACTATTCCCACCCACCACATTTGAATAAAAATCTCAGCACATTTCTTCACCAACCAAGAGTGGGGCCCACCAATTCTAGAATTTTTCACCGAAATGATTAACACCGAAAATTCAACAATTTCTGAACCAGTCATCTCGTAAAATTCATAATAAATCATACGTTCATTTTTAACGGTTCAAAATTTGTGGACATATACTCAACTTATATATGTATAACATATTCAAAAATTACCACGATCCAACGATCGGATTAAAAATTATAACCCCCGTAAAATATATCAAAAATCCTGATTTTTAATACCTCCATTCCGACAAAAATACTGATAAAAACCTCAACATTAACTCCTTCATTTTTAACCACAAAAATATATCCCTCATTTATATCCACATAAAATAAATATTTTCTTATCATATGAATCAATAATTAATTATTTACAAATAATATTACAGAATCACATTTATGACAACCAGGCAGTTCCCAGGAAAGAAGGGGCTTTTCAATAAGGATTTCTCTTTACTGGCGCGCAATTAGATGACCAAACCTCTCCTTAGACAGAACTTTCTAGACATTACCAATAATGTTATCTAATAATATTATTCAAATAATATGAATTATTGATCTGATAAAGGAAAATACTGTGCAGCAACAATTATTGAAACAACAATAATATAAAATATTAATGCAGCAATTATTAAATTAATAAAATATTGAACAGTAACTACTCTAACAATTATTGAGTAGTGCCTTCTTACGTAAGAATTAATAATTGGTGCAATACCGTGTGCTACTGTATTTTAACCACAGGGTATTCCAACAGTATTAACGGTAACAACTACGCCGTTATTTATAAATAACTTATACTTGTCGTTTTCTTCATTCAATCGCTTTTCGTTATGGGGCCCACACAAGGCTGCGCCATCGTACGAATATTTCCCGACAGCAAGAATATTCCACGACTAAACGAATATTCCCCGACAAAATAAATATTTTATAACCACTTGCTTATTTTGCAAAATTTGCATATTTCACCCATAACCAAAGTATTATATCAAATTAACCCCTTATTATTCACAATAATATTTAGAGAAAATTTGATTTTATTCATTAATAAGTTGGGGTCTTACATTATGTGTAATTTAAAATATTTATAAAATGAAATAAATATTTTATTGATGAAATTGTTGTTTTGTAATTTAAAATATTTCTTAAAATAAATAAGTATTCTATTTATGTGGTTGATATGTGTGAATTAAATTTATTAGATAACACTCTAATAAATATTTTATTGATGTGGTTATTATTAATAAATATTTATGAATTAAATTTATTAGATAATATTCTAAATTAAATTAATTTATAATTTAGAGAATTGTAATATAACATGAGATGTTATGTTGTTGTTTTGATTTAATAATTTAAGAGTATATGTTAAATTATTAAATAAAATTATAATGAGATTATAACTTTGTGATATTTGGATTAAGTGGAAAAATTTGTTTAGTATGTGGAAATTGGTTATTTAACTAATGTTGAATAAGAAGGTATAAATATGAGATTTTAAATTATAGTGTAAGTGGTTTATTAAAATAAAATTAAAGTAATTTTAATTGATTTAACCAAACAAGGTTTAGAATATTAAGTCTTTATTTTAAAGAGTTTTTGCCAAACAAAGCCTTATGGCTTTTGATTTTTTAATTTTTATTATAATAAATAAAATAAATTAGATAAATCAAATAATAAATATAACATAATTATAGCATATACATTAATAATTTGTAATTGGTATTATATTAAGTCTGCGTATTAAGCCATATCAGTTTATTTTAGTTTACGTATACTTTTATTTGCTAAGCGTAAGAATTACAGAGACTGGGAGAAATTTAATAGAGATTGAGAGGAAACCTAAGAATTTCACTGTAACTTCAGTGTTTGGCAAGGATTATCAAGCTAATTGAAGGTATTACTCTCATACCTATAGTAGTATTATATATATATATATATATATATATATATATATATATATATATATATATATATATATATATATATATATATATATATACACACACACACACACATATTTGAGTTTACGGCATGAAGTTTTAAGTTCTGTGAATTCTATTTCTTTTAAATTGTTGGTAGACAACTAAAATATGATGATTGTATGTGTTGGTTATATTTGAGTGGTATGTAAACAAGGAATTGGTATGCTAATTACAATTAAAAGTAGAAAAATAATGACAGTATTTGTATTTTTCATATAGCTTGTGAAAATACCAATTTTAGTGGTCAATTAGTATGATAAACTGTAAATTGAGTCTTGTATATGCTAGTTCGTTAGGAAACGAAGATAACGTAGTTTGAACGAAGTGATTTGGTATAAAACTGAGATTACAGTGATGATTTTTGTAAAGGATGTCAAAAATTGAGTTTTTATAAGAAAACATGAAATTTAGAAATTTAATTAGTTGAATTTGTTGTTAAATTGTTCTAAGTGGTTGATTATGTGAGGAAACATGTTTGTGATAGTTATACATCAATTTTTTGTGTTAAATTCACTATTTTGTGGGTGAAATTCGTGTTAGTTGGGCTAAAATCGGCTACTGTTCACTGCTGTCTCTGGTTCTGTCTGTGCACGGCGCAGCTGTGCCGGTGCCAAGACCAGAAATGACACAGCTGCGCCGGTCCCAGGCTTGTGTATGGCACAGCTGCGCCATACCCTGTGTAAGACCCCGAATTTTATGAAATAAAAGTATTCAATTTTTCTTATAATTACGATTCAGTAACTGGTTAAATTGATAAAAAGTTAAAGTTAAAGGTGATATATGACTTTTTTTCAAAATAAGCAAGTGGTTATAAAATAATCATTGTTGTCGGGGAATATTCGTTTGGTCGTAGAATATTCTTTCTGTCGGGGAATATTCGTACGACGGCGCAGCTATTTGTGGGCCCCATAACGAATAACTGTCGGATGAAGATAACGACAAAAATTGAGTTTTTATAATTAACGGCGTAGTTGTTACCGTTAATACTGTTGGAATACCCGGTCGTTAAAATACAGTAATACGCGTTGTTACACAGTAGCACACGGATTGCACAGTATTTTTGAATTATTGATTCTTACGGAGGAAGACACTACTCAATAATTGTTACAGTAGTTACTGTTCAATATTTTATTTTATTGATTCAATAATTGCTGCGTTGATATTTTATATTATTGTTGTTTCAATAATTATTACTGCACAGTATTTCACATTATCGTATCAATAATTCATAATATTTGAATAATATTATTAGATAACATTATTGACAATGTCTAGAAAGTTCTGTCTAAGGAGAGATTTGGTAATCTAATTGCGTGCCAGTAAGGAGAAATCCTTATTGGAAAGCCCCCTCTTTCCTGGGAACGGCCTGGTTGTCATAAATGTGATTCTGTAATATTATTTGTGAATAATTAATTATTGATTCATATGATAAGGAAATATTTATTTTATGTGGATATAAACGAGGGATATATTTTTGTGGTTAAAAATGAAGAAGTTAATGTTGAGGTTTTTATCCGTATTTTTGTCGGAATGGAGGTATTAAAAATCAGGATTTTTGAGATATTTTACGGGGGTTATAATTTTTAATCCGACCGTTGGATCGTGGTAATTTTTGGATATGTTATACATATATAAGTTGAGTATATGCCCACAAATTTTGAACCGTTAAAAATGAACGTATGATTTATTATGAATTTTACGAGATGACTGGTTCAGAAATTGTTGAATTTTCGGAGTTTATCATTTTGATGGAAAATTCTAGAATTGGTGGGCCCCACTTGTGGTTGGTGAAGAAATGTGCTGAATTATATTTCAAATGTGGTGGGTGGGAATAGTAGCAGGTAAAGCCATCAGGTTACAGGTCAAGTCTACTAAAATTTTCCTATAAATAGAGGGCTAAGTTAGAATTGAAAATCACACCAGAAACATAAGCTTTCTCTCTTTCTCTCTCTATATTATGAAGCATATTTTGTAAGTATTTAGATACTTTGAGAGTTGTTATTCAGTGCAAGTTTCCTTCGGCTTTGCATTCCAGTCAGAAATACTGCTCTTTTGATGTAAGGGATAGTAAGGGATAGTAAGAGATTTTAAGGGTTGTTATGATTTTCAGTTTCGTAATTTTTCTAAACTTCAAAAATTCTGGAAAAATTTGAAATGATATTTTGATGAGTTTTCTTGATTGTGTCCAAAAATGGTGATTTTTGGATGTATAGATTAAGAGTTATGAATTTTATAAGAAAAGACTATTTTGAAAGTAACCGCTTATAACTTCTTGTGGTTAACTCCAAAATTGATGAAATTTTTATTGGAAGTACATGTATATGATAGGAGTATACTCTGTGAATTTCAGAATTTTTAGATAAAAGTACAATTTTTGATAAATGTCTAAATATTCGGCTGTTTTGGCCATATGAAAAATAGTAAATGACTTTTAAAAATTCTGAGAAAAATATATGTTCACTATGGGACTATATTATGTTAAATCCCAGAAAAAAAATATTTTTGGAACTGATTTGGTATTTTTCATGAAAATGGTTTAGTTATGAATAAAGGAATTAAATATGTTATGTGAAGGAAGAAAATTGGAAAATATGATTTTATGGCTTGAGAATCATATATGAGGTATATGCAGATTTTTGATGAGGGTTTTGATTATTGGTGATAAAATCTTATGAGTTTGGTATTTTAGAATGATTAAATACATTATTTAGTAAAGTGTAAACAATTTAAATAAATTGTTTATAAGCTTAAGAAATATTATTCGTTTAATATCATTATACTGAAATACTGGTATGGATTTAATTGTGGAATTTCTACCTTTTTGTGTCGGGTTTACTATTCACGAGTTACTATTCACGAGTTACTATTCACGATAAAAATTGGTTTCTTTTTCTAACCAAATTATAGTTGATTTACGAATATTACTCTTGAGATTAAAACTAGATGTTGATCATATTATTTTTTATTATTATATATAACATTTTTATAACCCTAATGATGATATTTCTCTTTGACTTGAGTGTAAAGATGGGTAAATTTTTGGTATGATCATGACTATGGGTTATCTTTGGCCAGTAGTGCAAAGTTAAATCGTTGATTGGTATGATCATGACCATTGAATTTATAAGTGAATATCTTTAGCTTAAGTGCAAAGGTGAATTGATCAACATGGTTATAATTATTGTTTATATAAATTCTGAAATGATTATATATTTCTTTGAGATATTAATATCTTTGGTCTGTAGTGCAAAGATGAAATATTGATGAATATCTTTGGCCTGTAGTGCAAAGATGAATTGTTGATGAATATCTTTGGCCCGTAGTGCAAAGATGACATGTTGTTGAATATCTTTGGCCAGTAGTGCAAAGATGAACAGATGTTGAGATAAACATGACCAACTGATGATACAAATGAATATCTTTGGTCATAGTGCAAAGATGAAGTTATTAGTATGATTATGAACAAGAAATGTGATTTGGTGTAACCATGATCTTTGATGTTTCAGGTAAAGATAGGTGATGAAAATTATCTTCGTCCTGGATGAGAAGAGGAATTTAGAACTACAATTATGATTATGAGTTATTCATATGATTGTGGACCAGAATTGTTGATTGATGTTACAGGGATAAAACATTGTTGATGAATTTTTAACATGGAGAAGATAATAGAATTTATAGTTTATTTGACTCTTCTAATGGATTGCTCGTTCCGCTGCAACTATGGTTGAAATTTTTATCATTTACCATATGTTCTAAATCTCTGATTTATTATTGATGAAGGCTATTGATAATTTAATTATCTTTAGTCATGATATTCTTTACTGAGCTAGTTGTGCTCACCCTTTTGCTTCACAATTCCTTTTAGGTAATAAGAGTGTAGCTGGGTCGAGCGAGGGTAACGGGAAAATAGAACGGTGGTCTCTAGCTGTGGATGTTCTCCCGAAGCAGTATAGAAAAGTTCATTTAGTAGTTTTATTTGGTGAATCCAATAGGGTAAGGTGTACCCAACGTTGGAAGGGTGGTTTGCCACTATCATACGAGATGTCTAACGACATACAACCTCGTGTCATCATAAGACAGGGATGTGCTCATCCACTTGCTGAGTATATTTACGAGCACTACCTATATAATCTTGGTGTTTGTTTGAAGTATAATTCTCAACTAGAGACAATAGAGATAGTTATATGTCAAGAGAAGACTCACCATTGGAAAGAACATGAAAGTAATCTTCTCATTTTTTTTTGGAGTCTATTGGGTCAACCAAGGATAATTCTGTGGACATATGATATCTATCATAACCTGGAAGCATGTCCTCCCATGTACCAAGGTTTTCTTGAGCACTTCCCAAATATTCTAATTTCTAAAACAGTCTTTGACTATACATTTATGTAAGGTGCCACTGTGAGGTGTTGTCCACGGTTGGGACATGTGTCACATTTGGTATATATTTGTATCCAAACTCACAGCATATGTGTTGTTGTATTTTGCACGACAATTGTTGTAATAAAGTTACAGTTGTTTTCTGTACCATGTATTTGGCGACTCAGAATAGGTTGGATGGAATGGACCTATTTTGGGGTCGTTACACCCTGTCTTGAGACAGTTAGTTCTGCTGCTACTGTAGACCTTGAAATACCACTATAGCTTGGTCTAAGGTTATGTTCAGGTGTCAAACATGTATCAAAGAGGTTCATTCAGTACCGTGTCATGTCATTGATAATTTCAACTTTGTAAAATGAATTAGAAGCTATGAGCGTGATATGTTAGAACTTAGTGTATATAATGAATAGTAAACAAGTGTTGTGAAGGTTAACACTTGAAATTTCTGATATTTATCTAGTAGCATAAGACTTGTACTAAATTAAAAAGTTTAGCTAGAAATGGGTGTTATGTTGAAAGTGGATGTTAACATATCTAATATATATTGTGATTGCACTAAAATATGTAGGATATTGGAGTACGTGAATTGTAATTGTATAGCTTACGCAAAAGGCAAGTTCCCTAACCTTTGCTACTTTATTATTCGGCAAGGTTACTTTTCATTTTTATGCTATACTTATGCAAATTTTCTATCTCTAATCTCTTGTTTAACGATTTATTGTCATGCGAGTTCCTTAACCCTCATTTATTGTTGAGCAAGTTAGTTAATCTTTATTTCTTTATTCCAAACAAGATTACTTTGGTTATTCAAAGTCTGTAATGTTGTTGTAAGAAATGTGTTTATTCAACTACTAATAACTGTTGTTTGATCTTCGTTCTCCAATGTCATTGTACTATCTTACATTATTGTACCGAACTCTAATTTGCCTAGCGATTCTTTACCAATTCAACTAATCCTTAGTTGATAAATATTCTAAACTCTAAATTACCCTTGAAGTCAACCCAAACCAAACTTCCTTTGGTTTGCTTATGTACTCACACAATTTTGAAAGCATGTTGTCGATGATAACATTTGTTGAATTTAGAAACTGTTAATACTCTAACTCTTATTAATTCATCGATATACCTTGTTCATTAAGATATTATAATCAAACTCTTGAATAGTTATTGGTCTCTATCTGATTCAACCAGTACTTGGTTGATGAGCATTCTAAAGATCTAAAATTTCTTTGAAGTTAATTCCCAACCAAACTTCATTTGGTTCGGAACCTGATAATCTAAGCTGAGATGAACAACCCTATATTAGGGGATTATTTTAGAGCTACGCAATAGCGTTAAAATGTTTGCGCAATACATAGTACAAAGGGCTGATCACCTGGAGTACGGGATGATGGTCCATATAGTCATTTAGACTGTTAAAGGTTATAGTAGAAACATCTGTTAACCTAGGACATAGATGATGATTATAGTCTTTTAGATTGTTAAAGGTTAAAGTAGAAATACTTGAAACCTAGAGTATAGTTCGTGGTCTTGTGACCCTCAGTGTATTCTTTGATGTCGATATCTATTGTTAACTTAAATGTTCATTATTCCTTTGAACTCATAGCTGTTGAATTAAAGTTTATTATTCCGGTAAGATTATTTTACCATTGAAAGCTCAGTTAATTGTCATTCATTAAACGTTATTGTATATTATCCTTCTTGTGGGTAATTGTTTGCTCACTCTTGCACAAAACAATGCAAATGAAGTTAAGAAGTTTGAAGAGTTTTCTACAAGCAAGGGAAAGGGCACGATGCTTGATTAGACGACGTTTTGTTTACCTTTTATTTATGAAACTTATGTAATAGATTTAATTATTATCATGTTTTAATTTTCCGCTGATAATTGTAATAAAGGTTAGATGACCTGGGATTTATTTTAGATTATGTAACCCTTTAATAGGAGATTGATTGTTTAAACTTTTGAGTTTAATTATATCATTTGTTTATGGGTAGTTAGTTATGATTTAATTGGATAGTGAACACCAAATCAGTAGAATTGAGGTACCCGGATCTGGGGGTGTCACAACCCCAACACGAAAAGGTAAAAATTCTACAAGAAAATTTATATTTCGTGAATAGTACTCGTGAATAGTATCGTATTCGTGAATAGTGTCGTATACGTGAATAGTAACCTCGACATGAAAAGGTAAAATTTTCATAATAAAATTCTTACCAATATTTCGGTATAATGATATTGAAAGAAATAATATCATTTAAGAAAAAAATAACATCCCTTACCTCAAAAGGGCAGTACTTCTGACTGGAATATCGGATATAATGCTAAAGAAAACTTGTACCGTATAGCAACACTCAAGATATCTAAATATTCACAAAAATACGCTCGATAATATAGAGAGAGAAAACTTCAGTTTCTGGTGTGATTTTCAATTCTAACCTAAGCACCCTATTTATAAGAAAATGCTTAGAACACTAAAGCATAAAATTTAATAAAATAATATTATTTATTAAATTTTTTTCACGCCCACCTCTTGAAATCTAAATTCTGCACATTTACAACACATGTGGTGTAACGACCCTAAAAATCATACATCTCAATTATCGACTTTGGCCGTTAATAACACGTCTAACTTCTGATTTTACATCATTATTCGATGTTAAACTTAATAATATCCGGAATAATTTAAACTTTTCTATTTTCTTACTTTAAGTCCCTGAATCAAAATCTTTATCATTTACACATCTCTGAATAAATTTTATTTTTGTGATTCACTTCATCAAAGTTATTATATAGAATCTTACATTTTAATTCGATAACCTTTACATATCAGATAACTTAAACTTGACAGTTTATCATTACATAATCATTGTAACTTATCAAGTACATTTCTCAAAACCTTTATCTTTACCTACCTTTAAACCATACTTAGCTTACTCACCTTATCAGAGATAATAAATAAAACTTACATCCAGGTTCAATACCTTTTCATACAACAAACAAAACTTAAATTTATAACTCAACATCTATTAAACATCATACATTATTCAGAACCCTAAACATGGTTTAAATAATAATAATTCAGCCAAAGTGTATAAATCTTCGAGTATCACATCTGATTCATATCTTTCAAATAGCACATAACTTTACCTTGAATTGTTAACCTGCAAAAGTGGTTATTTGCAAAGTTGAGCTCGACAGCCCAGCAAAATCTAACAGTTTTCATTCATCACGTAACACGTAATAACATGCTCAACATATATCTCATAAACATTGGACTAACATAACATACATGATGCAGTTCATATAACAAGTATAAAGATTGAGTTCCTTACTCAATCAGCATGCTTTAGTCAATCAACATAGTCATAAATTGACTTTAACATTTCATACATTCAACATATATATAACACATCATGTTCTTTGTAATAAAGATTTAAAACAGTTAATCATCAAGTTCACATAGCAAATAGGAACTGAAAGACTTGCCTTGATCGTTGTTTACCAATAATAATTTAACAGCTTACAGTTATCTGCACTTCACTTGCCCTACACAATTATATAATCATACACATCAACTATTAGTCACATAGCAACGCATAGTAGTTGTAATGTAAACTTTATTCTAAATCTCATAAGTCTGATGACATCCAACTTTGGATATGCTGTAAACATCATATTAACCTATTTTTAAAAGTAATTGGACACCCATTTCGGATAAAATAGACAGTCCAAAATAGTGTTCAAAAAGGGGCGTTCAAAACTGTTTTTCATTCTTTTCCAGCTTTACCCTCTCTCGCTAAAATAGTCATAACTTTTTCGTTTCAAAACATTTTTGAGTGATTCTTGAGGCCACGCGAAGCTAACTTCCGGGACTAGAACTTTTATTCTTTGACATTTTCCAAATTCTAAACAAAAAATTCTAAAAAATTAGTTCAAGGTGACTGCCCCGAGTTGGTTAGATAGTTTTGACGCGACTACTTTGAATGGTCATAACTCTTTGCTCCGAAGTCAGAATTAGTCTGTTCTGGAGTCTATGGAAAGCTTATTCAGTCTAATATAACATACCAAAAGCCCAGAATTTTCTAAATAATCTAGCTAATCCCGAATTTTCATTTTTAGATCAGCAGTCCACTAGTTTTTCGGACTTCTCGTTTTAGCATCCAAAACTCGCCTCGACTCGTTCCAACTTAACTTTCTTTACAAATAAATCTTATTTAACATAATCACACTCGTCTAAGGTCTCGGCTCCATATCTCTAATTATAATTCTTAGAACTCGTTTACATAATAAATTCCAAGCCAAAATAAACATAGTAAACTAACTAGTTTACTAACAAAACTAACTAAACTTCTAAAATTTAAACTTTAACTAACAAACTAAATACAATATTTAAAATAATAACATTACCAAAAATTAAATAAGAAACATACTCAAAAATACGAGTTCCACAAACTGAATACGCACTTTCACGTCAAAATTTAACTAAGAAGGTCTTTATAAAAAGTACTCCCACAACAAAGTTTTTCTCAAAATTGGAGGCCTAACTGTTCGTGAATGAAACAAAGGATCAAGCCCTTCTATTTCTAGGTTTAGCAAAGGGTAAAGTTCTCAATTTAGTTGATGTGGGACTTGGTTTATACTAATTCTAATTTGTTTATACTAATTTTTCCTATTTTCAACATGTTAAGTGTATTCATTCATCACGAATTCGTTTCTTTACCAATTCCATTCGTTCAAGTTGCGTTGTTTTCGCTTTATAGAGGAGAACAACAATCATCCATCAATTTAAAGTTTTCATCATGAATTCATCATCAACTTTAGTCCCAAAGTACACCAAAACATACATTACAATCAAAACTCAAATTCCTCTTCTTTAGTATAAATACATGAACTTGATTTCTGAAAAATCGTTTTTAGATGACCATTATGAAATTATAAAATCTAATAACATATATAACATCATAACCCACATAAACTACAAATATAAACTAGATTATGTACTTTTAATTCCTTAAGAAATAAAATTAACCTTATCAGTAAAATTATAATTTCTATTCAACCATTATAATCATAATATTATTTAACAAATTCTCACACCTCTAATTTAATTATTTAATTAAATTAGAATACCATCATTATACTCGCGTAATAAAATACGTATAAATTTCATCTATTTTATCATACTTAAATAAACTATCTCATAACAATTTTCATCAAATATTTATTTAATACTATAAATATTCATTTTATTCCATAAAGTTTTCAACTAAAATATTTAATGTACTTAATAAATATTTTACTCTCATTATACTAACATTTACATTTTCATGCAATATATTACCTTCTCACTTTATTAAATCAATTATACTTGTATTAATTCACTATTTTAATTAAGTGAATTGTTCACACTATTTATGAAACTTAACTCATAATAATTTTCATTGCCCACAAGGCATAATAATTAAAATTATATTATCTCATAATATAATTTCAACTTAATTAAATTAACTAATATTATTTAATTTCTTTAATAGTTTAATTAACTATTAAATCTCACATTCTCCAACATATGAATATATAATTTTCTTCATACCAAATCACATAATTCAAAATATATACACCTCATAATAAGAATTTTAATTATTAAATTCTTATTTTAATAACTTATGAAAATTCGGGTTGTCACATCATTCCCTCCTTATAAGGATTCCGTCCTCGGAATCAAAGAAACCTCTCTTACTCGGTTTTCACCAAATCTCTTTTCAAAATTTATCGTTGAATATATTCAATACATTACCTTAATATAGGTTTTATATTTCCTACTACATTCATTTCTTCAACAAATTTCAGGTTTTTATTTCATAACTTTTACTTGAACTCAATTATATTTTGAGTATTATATATTCTTTAACACATTCATTTCTTTTTCTAAGGATCGTTATCATAAACACTCGGGATATTACATGTGGAGCCCACCCAATTGCAAAAACCGTTTTTCTTAAAATAAATATTTTAAACTCCAAAAATTAATTATTCTGGAACTTCAATAATTCATAATAAATAGTCATTTTATTAGAAAAAATCAAATCTTATGTCAATTCCATAGGAAATTTAATTCTCTAAAACTTCGTAGCTTTAAGTTTTTCTAAATTCTAAATAGAAATTGACCAAAATCCACATACGGACGATTTTGCAGGCTATAATCAAATTCAGTCAAAAATGGAGTCCACAAATATGTTTAACATGTTTTTAGCATTTATTCTAACAAAAATATTCTTCCTTCTCATTTATTCATATATCGCACATTCATTATAAAAATATCACCGTTATTATATTATTATATTATCACATTATACATTTATAATGTAATATAATAATATAGATAAAATATCAATTTTTAATAATTGTCACTTTTCTAAAAATTCCTCCATTCCGACAAAATACTGATAAAATATCTCAGCATTAATTCTTTCATTTATAGCCACATAAAATAAATATTTTTATATCATTTTTATCAATAATAAACTATTTACAAATAATATTACAGAATCACAATAATGACAATCAGGTCATTCCCGGGAAAGAGGGGGTCTTCCAGTAAAGATTTCTCCTTACTAGCGCGTAATTAAATAACCTCAACTAGACAGAACTTCCTTAGACATTGTCAATAATACTATCTAATAATATTATTCAAATAATATAAATTATTGATCTGATAATTTGAAATATTGTGCAATGTCAATTATTGAATCAACAATATAAAATATCAACGCAGTAAATATTGAATCAATAAAATAAAATATTGAACAGTAATTACTGTAACAATTATTGAGTAGTGCCTTCTTACATAATAATCAATAATTGGTGTAATACCGTGTACTACTGTGCAATACCGCGTATTACTGTGTTTTAACCATCAGGTATTCTAACAGTGTTAACGGTAACAACTACGTCGTTATTTATAAAAATTTATACTTGTCGTTTTCTTCATCCGCCATTATTTATAAAAAACTAATACTTGTCGTTTTCTTCATCCGACAGTTTTCCATTATGAGGCCCACAAATAGCTACGCCGGCGTACGAATATTTTCCAATAGCAAGAATATTCAATGACCAAACGAATATTTCCCGACAACAATGAATATTTTATAACCACTTACTTATTTAAAATATTTACGTATTTTATCCATAACTAACCACATTAATCGAATCAACCCCTTACTATTTCAAGATAATAAATTAAGGAAATTCTATTTTATTAAAAAAAAAATAATTTTGGGGTCTTACAACCTCCCCTCCTTATGAAATTTCGTCCTTGAAATTGATGTACGTACCTGGTGTTTCGAAAAAAGGTGAGAGTACCTCGCTTTCATTTCCGACTCCAACTCCCAGGTCATTTCCTCAATAGCACGGTTCCTCCACAAAACCTTGACTTTTGGTATAACTTTGTGCGTAGGACATGCTCCTTCCTATCCAAGATCTTGACAGGTACCTCCTCATACGTTAAATCTTCAGTTATCTCGTCTGGTTCTAACTCAATAATGTGGTTCGGGTCTTTCACATATTTACGTAGCGTGGATATGTAAAAAATATTATAAACACGAGATATACTTGGCGGTCAAACGAGTCTATAGGCTACATTTCCTACTCGATCGAGAATTTCAAATAGACCAACAAATCGAGGGTTGAGATTTCTTCTCTTCATCAACTCTTACTTCTAGAATAACGCCTTCTTGCACCTTCTTCTTTCTATTCATCAACTCCAGTGTGTAGCTTGAGCGGTTTTAACTTTATCGATTAAAATCGATTCTACTCATATATCATCACATGGGTCACTAGAGTCTTTAACTCTATCTCTATCATTTATAAGTCATACAAAATAAATCTTTGTGTTCGACAATATCGCACTCGTACCCGTATACGATCTTCTACTCAACACGTCAGCTGTCACGTTTGCTTTTCTAGGATAGTATTGGATGGTATGATCGTAATCTTTCAACAGCTCGAGCCAACGTCGTTGCCGCATGTTGAGTCCTTGGAAGCTCTTCTCACATTCCTTGCTCCATTCGAATTTTGTATCTTTTCGAGTCAGCTGAGTTAATGGAGTAGCGATTCGAGAAAATCCTTTCACGAATCTCCGATAATAACCAGCTAAGCCTAGAAAACTACGTATTTCGATTACTGACTTAGGTTGTTTTCAATTGTGACTCATATCTCAATCTTGGATAACACGTCACAATGGCACCTATCAGTTTACCACCGCACGAATATGACGTCCCCTACGGAGAGTCTGGCTTTGGTGCATTCCATAAAGGAAGTCACCAGATAGAGGCTAGGGTATTGACTTCTGTAGTTGAATTTTTAACTCCTGAAGTTTAATAGGAGTAATTCGATATGAGATTTTAGAAATGAGTTTTGTACCGGGTTCAAAGTCGATACAAAATTCAATATCACACTCTGGGGGTAGGCCAGGAAGTTCTTCAGGAAATATGTTAGAAAATTCACTGACAACAGAAATATCATTCAAATCTGACATATTTTTGTTTAAATCCATGAAATGGTCTAAGAAAGCTTGACATCCTTTTTTCAATAAACAAATAGATTTATGGCTTGATATGACAATGATTGACTTTAATGGTTTGGTTGCTTGAAATCGTACAACAGGTTGGTTAGGAATATAAAAACTAATAACCTTACGAAAATAATCAATTTTAGCATGATGACTGGTTAACCAATCAATCCCTAAAATCACATCAAATTTTCAAAGAAATGAGATCAACAGGTAATATGATGGAGCCAACCTGAATCAAGCAAAATTTATAAACAGTGGATGTAACAAAAGTTTCTCCTAACGGAGTTTCAACAGATAAGTCAAAGTCTAATTTCTCATGAGTCAAGTTCAAACGTTGAGCACAAGTAGGAGAGATAAAAGAATGAGTAGAACCGGTATCTAATAAGGTATAAACTTCACAAGAGTTTATGATTAGCTAACCCGTGATAACTTCGTCTGGGTTACTCACATTTTGGGCAGTCACGACAAACGCTCTTCCAGGAACCGCTGACTTTGACTTGTCCGGGACAGCCTTTGGAGTCATCATCCCCGCTGGACTTGGTTTCGCTACAGGACAATTTAGAGCTATATGAACGTCTTTTCCACAACTAAAATATACCTTGGAAGGCTGTGAACAGTTTGGACTTATGTGTCCCTCCTCTCCGCATCTGTAGCATCTAGCCGGCGGTCTTTCTCCTCCTCTAGAATTTGTTGTTGGTGATGGTCCCGACGTCTAACCGTCATTATTGAATCTACTCTTTCTGAAATTTTCTCTTGACTCACATTTCCTATTATCTTGGTCATGATTACCACTGAAGTGATTACCATTTTTGGCATGGTAATTTCCTCCACGATGATTATCATTGTCCCGATGGTCGTTGCCACTAGTATGATTATTATCGTGTTGTTGGTTGCCTGGTTGAACAGACTCATTATCTCGCTCTAATAATTGAGCTCTATTCACACCATCTGAATATAGAGAAAATTTGTGAGAAATGAGGTATTAATGAATTTCGAGTTTCAAACCTCTCAGAAACATCCACGTCATACGTTCTTCATTCTCTACTAGATGAGATGCAAACCTGGATAACTCCGCGAAATTAGCCTCATACTAGGACACAGTCATGTTGTTTTGTTCCAGTCTAATAAATTTTACCTCCTTCATATGACGAATACTTTCAGGAAAGTACTTGTTATTGAACAGTTTTTGAAACGCTTCCCAAGACATATTGAGTACGGCAGGCTGGGTACGCTTCACAGATTTCCACCAGTAATCTGCCTCGCCACGGAACATAAAGGTGGCGAATGGAACTTTTTATTCCTCCGTGCATCTCAAGACATCAAATATCTTGGTAATTTGCTTAACCCACATTTCTGCCTTGATCGGATCCGACTTTCCCAAAAACTCTGGTGGTCCCAACTCTTTGAACTGTTTAGCTGTGACAAGTCGCTCGTTGCTATTACTTTCACCCGTATTTTGTATACGAGTCTCCCTTGTTTAATTTTGCATGAACTGCAAAAAGCTTGTAAACATCCCATCATTCATCGTTTGACTAGTGGTGTTGTTTACAGGAGGAATATTGCCTTCCTGATGCACATTATCCTGGTTGGTGATTAGAGGTGTCTCAACTGTAAGACCTCAAATTTTATGAAATAAAAGTATTCAATTTTCTATTTTGGTAAATAGTTAAATTGATAAAAGTTTAAAGTTAAGAATGATATTTAAAAATTTTGCAAAGTAAGCAAGTTGTTATAAAATATTCGTTGTGTCGGAAAATATTCGTTTGGTCAGGGAATATTCTTTTTGTCGGAAAATATTTGTACGACGACACCATCATTTGTGGACCACACAACAGAATAACTGTCGAAGTTAGGAAACGACAGAAATATCTTTTTATAAAAATAACGGCGAAAGTTTTACCGTTAAACTGTTGAACTACCCGGTAGTAAAAGAACAGTAATACGCATGGTTGCATAGTAGCACACGGTATTGATTATTGATGCTTACGTAAGAAGCCACTCAGTTTATACAATTATTACTACAGTAGTTGTTGCATAATATCTCTCATATTATTGATTCAGTTATTATCACAGTATCATCTGCATAATATTTATTATTATTAAATTAATAATTGAGACGACAAAGTTATTCATATTATTATTTACAATATTGACGATGTCTTAAAAGTTCTGTCGTGGAGAGGTTTGGTTACCTAATTGCGCGCCAATAGGAAGAAATCCTTATTGGAAAGCTCCCTTTTTCCTGGGAATGATCTGGTTGTTAAATATTGTGAGTTATAATATTAATGATGAATAAGTTCGAGTTGATTAAAGATAAAAATAATATTTTCATTATGTTAGGATTATTTGTGTTAGTGGAAATCGATATTTATTTCGATAATAATTGATGTTTGGAGGTTATATTGACCAATCGGGTAATTAATCGGATAAATGAATAATTAATTGCTATTAGTTCACATGCATATAACTATTTGCTCACATGAATGGAACTATTAATTCACATGCATTACTATTAGTGGAGGTGGTGTAAGATTGATAATACTTGCATGACTAAATTAAAAATAGAGGTATAGATGAAGGTACTATACTGTAATTATTTTTTTCACATGTATAGAACTATTGATTCACATGATTTTACTATTGATTCACATGATATACTATTAGGGGAGGTGGTGCAAGTTTGATAATATTTGCAGGACAAAATTAAAAATGAAGAAAAAGATGAAGGTATTATACTATAATATTTTGAGGCCCAAAACGTGCAATTATCAAAACTATATTTTCTTATAAATAGAAGCTCATTCTTCTTTCATTCTCACCAATTCACTAAGACTCACAAGAGCATTTATAGAGAGAGAAGCTATAGAGAGAAAGAAGAAGAGTATTCTGCTACTTCACTATTCTAGTATCCAGTCTTCTTCTGAGGTAAGGGGTATTATTTATTTCATATTCAGAAGAGATATTATTTTTCGTATTCATATGAATATTATTTACGTTCAATATTCGTAAGGAATATTATCTTCGTTCAATATTCGTTGGAATATTATTTTCGTTCAACAGTCGTAAGGAAAAGATATTATTTTTCGTATTCATATGAATATTATTTACGTTCAATATTCGTAAAGAATATTATCTTCGTTCAATATTCGTTGGAATATTATTTTCGTTCAACAGTAGTAAACGGTATTATTTATTTCATATTCAGAAGAGATATTATTTTTCGTATTCATATGAATATTATTTACGTTCAATATTCTTAAGGAATATTATATTCGTTCAATATTCGTTGGAATATTATTTTCATTCAACAGTCGTAAGGGGTATTATTTATTTCATATTCTGAAGAGATATTATTTTTCGTATTCGTATGAATATTATTTTTGTTCAATATTCGTAATGAATATCATCTTCGTTCAACATTCGTAGGAATATTATTTTCGTTTAATAGTCGTAAGGGGTATTATTTCTTTCATATTCGTAAGGGATATTATGTTTTTCAGTATTCATAAGGAATAATATTTTCTTCCATACTCTGTAGTATGTGAGTAATATTATTTCGTCTCGTATTCCTGATTATACTCTTATTCTGTTAAAGTATTGCTTCTATACTCCATGAAATTAGTAGAATATCCTTGATATTTGTGCTTCATCCAGTATCTTTTCATAAAAATATTATTCTGAGATTTCTTGATAATTATTGATCTTTTCATGTCGGAATACTATTCACGAGTTACTATTCATAGGTTACTATTCACCTGGTTACTATTCCCTCAAATAATATTCACTCAGGTATTCGGGGCACTTTTCGTGCCAGAGTACTATTCATGGGTTACTATTCACCCGGTTACTATTCACTCGAATATTATTCATTCGGGTATTTAAGGCACTTTTCATGCCGGGATACTATTCACGAGGTACTATTTCCGAAGTACTATACTATTTACCCGAAAAATATATTTCTTTTCTATCCAAATTATTTTTGATACATGAATATTATTCTTGAATTTTACTCAACAAAGTAGTATCATGTTGACAATTTGAATATTTTTAAACTCTGGATAAATTTAAAGTAATTAATATTTATCCTTGATTTCGTTTGATTAATGCTTATATCATTGTCATCATCCTCACGTTTATATTGTGATAAAAGTCATATGTGGCTTACGTGCATAGATGAACTATTGATTGGTATGATTATGACCAGGGATTATTCGGTATAATCATGACCGTAATGTTACAAATGATGTGGTAAAAGTCCTCATTGGCCCGTAGTGCATTGATGGACAGTTTTTGGTATGATCATGACTATAGATTCTCTTCGGCCAAGGGTGCAAAGATGAATTATTTTATGGCGTGATCATGACCGTTGATAAAACACGAATATCCTTGGCCCGTAGTGCATGGATAATTTGTGGTCGTGATACTAATGAATATCCTTGGCCCGTAGTGCATAGATAATTCAATGATGTGAATTGTTGAGCTAAGTCTCAGCAACAGTTGTTGGTATTATCATGACCATGGGTTTTCTTCGGCCAAGGGCGCAAAGATGAATTGTTGTTTGGCATGATCATGACCATTGATGAAAACACGAATATCCTTAGCCCGTAGTGCATGGATAATTCGTGGTCGTGATACTAATGAATATCCTTGGCCTACGTGCATGGATAATTCAATGATGTGGATTATTTATTAAGCTGAGTCTCAACGATAAAATTTATGATAAACTTTTAATTCGTAAAAGATAGTAGATATCATGCTCTACTTGACTCTTCTAAAATACAGTTGTATGTCTTTGGCCTGTAGTGCAAAGATGAATTGTTAATGAATAGCTTTAGCCCGTAGTGCAAAGATGAATTTATTAGTATGATTATGAACAGGAACTGTGATTTGGTATAACCATGATCTTTGATGTTTCAGGTAAAGACAAGTGATGAAAATTATCTTCGTCCTAGGTGCGAAGAGGAATTTAGAATCACAATTATGATTATGAGTTATTCACATGATTGTGGACAGGAATTGTTGATTGATGTTACAGGGATAAAACATTATTGGTGAAATTTTAACATAGAGAAGATAATAGACTTTATGGTCTATTTGACTCTTCTAATGGATTGCTCGTTCCGTTGTAACTATGGTTGAAAAGTTTTATCATCTACCATATACTCTAAATCTCTGATTTATTACTGACGAAGGCTATTGATAATTTAATTATCTTTAGTCATGATATTTCTTACTAGGCTAGTTGTCCTCACCCTTTTGCTTCACAATTTATTTCAGGTAATAAGAGTGTAGCTGGGTCGAACGGGGGTAACAGGGGATTAGAACGGTGGTCTATAGCTGTTGAGGTTTTTCCTAAACAGTATGGAAATAATTTTATTGAGAACTTTAGATAAGTGTGTTGTATTTTGTACGTCATTTAATAGTTATATTTGGTGAATCAAATAGGGTGAGGCGAAGCCAATTTTGGAAGGGTGTTTTGCCACTATCATACAAGATGTCTAATAACATACAACTTCGTGTTATCATAAGACAAGGTTGTGCACATCCACTTGCTGAGTATATCTACAAGCACTACCTATATAATCTTGGAGTTTGGTTGAAATATAATTCTCAATTGGAGACAATGGAGATAATTATATGTCAAGAGAAGACTCACCATTGGAAAGAACATGATAGCAATCTTCTCGTTTTTCTTTGGGGACTATTAGGTCAACCAAGGATAATTCTGTGGACATATGATATCTATCATAACTTAGATAATTGGCCTCCCATGTACGAAAGTTTCCTTGAGCATTTTCCAAAGATTTTAATTTCTAAAATAGTTATTGATTGTACTTTTATGTAAAGTACCATTGTTAGGTGTTGTGGTCGAGACACCATCAGAGTTACATATATTTATATTAAAACTCACAGCTTATGTGTTATCGTACTCTGCACGACAGTTTAACAGTTGTATAAATGAAGTTTGTACTTGATTTATTTAGTGTGATATCTGGCGACTCAGATTGGGTGATGTATACCTATTTTGGGGGCGTCACATCAACGGTCCCATTCACTCCCTTATTAACATTTTCAACTGTCATTCTCAAATATTGTCACAAAACAAGGGTTAATTAAATAAATTAGCATATCACATATTAACCCTATACTCCGATTGACCCATTAAATACCAAATAAGCTTAGGTAGGACACACTAGCGAAGGATTTACTCGTCTCTCCCCTCCTAGTTTTATTCTCCTATCTCTGCCAGAGATCATATCCCTAAGCTCTGATACCAACTGTGACGCCCCCAAAATAGGCCCATTCCACCCAACCCATTCTGAGTTGCCAAATACATGGTACAGAAAATAACTACAACTTCATTAATACAATTGTCGTGCAAAATATGATAACACATATACTGTGAATTTAAATACAAATATTGTCTTCTAGACAGTATTCAAACTCAAATAAGTTCTCATTATAATTATTGATAAACTATTTTACATTATAGTGAGGACTACAAAAATAACAATCTTGAACCATCACTCCACACCCCGACTAGTTCCCGCTATATTCTCGCCTCCTGAGAAGAAAAATAGAACAAAAAGGAAAAGGGTGAGCTCAACTAACCCAGTAAAAAATATTATGACTAAGATAATGTACAACAAATTATCCTTAGTCTTCAACAGGGAAAAATATGATAGAATATAATAGACAACAAGTTTTAGATCAATATTCGTAGCAGAAATAACAATTCATTAGAAGAGTTAAGTAGATAATGAAGTCTACTATCTTCTATGATTTAAAAGTCCATCATCGATATTTTATCCCTGTGACATCAATCAATATACATCTTAAATCAAATATTTATCTTTGCACTACGGGCCAAAGACATTCATTCGTATCCCCAGTTGGTCATGTTCATCTCAACACATGTTCATCTTTGCACTAGGAGCCAAAGATATTCATTATGTAATCGTTCATCTTTGCACTACAGGCCAAAGATATTCAATTATATCACCATTTAGGACTGAGAATGATGAAAATATTTTTAAAAAAAATGAATCCAGTGAGATAAAAGAACAAAGATTAGGGATTCGTACTTTAGTTTATCCAAGTTCAAAAATACTCCACAATAATCAATTGTGGAGCAAAATTCAAGAATGAAGATCAAAAAATGGATACAATCAAAGATAGTAGCCATAATAGACATCTTGGACAAAGAATAGAAAATTTTATTTTTCTGTGAATAGTGTCATATTTGTGAATAGTGTCGTATACGTGAATAGTAATTTCGACACGAAAAGGCAAATATTCCACAAGAAAAATTATACTTCGTGAATAGTACCGTATTCATGAATAGTATCGTATACGTGAATAGTAACCTCGACATGAAAAGGTAAAATTTTCATAATAAAATTCTTATCAATATTTCGGTATAATGATATTAAAAGAAATAATATCATTTACGAAAAAAATAACATCCCTTACCTCAAAAGGACAGTACTTCTGATTGAAATATTGGATATAATGCTGAAAAAAACTTGCACCAAATAGTAACACTCAAGATATCTAAATACTCACAAAAATACTCTCGATAATATAGAGAGAAAGAAAAAAAAACTTCAGTTTCTGGTGTGATTTTCAATTCTAACCTAAGCACCCTATTTATAAGAAAATGCTTAGAACACCAAAGCAGAAGATTTACTAAAATAATAATATTTATTAAATTTTTTCACGCCCACCTCTTGAAATATGAATTCAGCACATTTACAACACATGTGGGGCCCACCCAATTGCAAAAAATATTTTTCTTAAAATAAATATTTTAAACTCCAAAAATTAATTATTTCGAAACTTCAATAATTCATAATAAATAACCATTTTATCAGAAAAATTCAAATCTTATGTCCATTTCATAGGAAATTTAATTCTCTATAACTTTGTAGCTTTAAGTTTTTTCAAATTCTAAACAGAAATTGACCAAAATCTACATACGGATAATTTTGTAGGCTATAATCAAATTTCAGTCAAAAATGGGTCTACCAACATGTTTTTAGCATTTATTATAATAAAAATACTCTTACTCCTCATTTATTTATATATCGCACATTCATTGTAAAAATATCACCGTTATTATATTATTATATTATCACATTATACATTTATAATGTAATATAATAATATAGATAAAATATCAATTTTCAATAATTGTCACTTTTCTAAAAATTCTTCAATTCCGACAAAATACTGATAAAATACCTCAGCATTAATTCCTTCATTTATATCTACATAAAATAAATATTTTCTTATCATTTTTATCAATAATTAATTATTCACAAATATTATTACAGAATCACAATAATGACAACCAGATCGTTCCTAGGAAAGAGGGGGCCTTCCAGTAAAGATTTTTTCTTACTGGCGCGTAATTAAATAACATCTCCTAGACAGAACTTCCTTAGACATTATCAATAATGTTATCTAATAATATTATTCAAATAATATAAATTATTGATCTGATAATTTGAAATACTGTGCAATGACAATTATTGAATCAACAATATAAAATATCAACGTAACAATTATTGAATTAATAAAATAAAATATTGAACAGTAATTACTGTAACAATTATTGAGTAGTGCCTTCTTACATAAGAATAAATAATTGGTGTGATACCGTGTGCTACTGTGTAACACTACGTATTACTGTGTTTTAACCACCGGGTATTCCAACAGTGTTAACGGTAACAACTACGTCGTTATTTATAAAAACTCATACTTGTCGTTTTTTTCATCTGCCGTTATTTATAAAAAACTAATACTTGTCGTTTTCTTCATCCAACAGTTTTCTGTTATGGGGCCCACAAATAGTTGCGCCTTCATACGAATATTTCCCGACAGCAAGAATATTCAACGACCAAACGAATATTCCCCGACAACAATGAATATTTTATAACCACTTGCTTATTTAAAATATTTGCACATTTTACCCATAACTAACCACATTAATCGAATCAACCCCTTACTATTTCAAAATAATAAATAGAGGAAATTCTATTTTATTAAAAAAATAATAATTTTTGGGTCTTACACCAAATGTATTCCCAAATTTTTCATCATGCTCTTGTGAGGGAGGTTCACCAAAAGGATGATAGTGAAATGTGGTTTATGTTCGGGGAGAAAAGGATCAGGTTTGGTTTGCTAGAGTTTTGTCTGATTTCTGGTTTAAGATGGCAGGGTGAGGATGACGTATCTACATACAAAGGTATGGAGAATCTGCTGGTGAAAAAGTTTTTTGGGGACGAGGCTGTGACGCGTAGTAGTATAGGGAGAGTATATCGGGAGGCAGTTTTTGATAATGATGATGAGGCTGTTAGGATGTCAATGTTTATGTTGGTGTTTAATTTCATACTATCCATTGTTTCTGATAACTATGTGGATAGGGCAATGATTAATTTTTTATGTTTTGGCGATGTTAGTAGTTATCCTTGGGGAAAAGTCGCATTTGAGCAGACAAAGTACTCTTTGTCCAATGCTTTGAAGGGGCGTTTGAAGAAGGGAAAGAATGGTGGTTGGATATACAATTTCTATAAGGAGCATTATACCAAATTGTACAAGTTGAATGGGATTCCTTATGTATTCCAAGTTTTCTTGTTTGATACCATTCTGACATTCAAAGCCCAGGGAATATGTAATGACGAGCATCCTTCGGATGTTCGATTATTTAGATGGAAGGAATTAGTAAAGCCACCCACAAATGACAAGCTGAACGATCTAGTATTTGGTTCTGGACAGGTATACATGTTACTAATAAGAATATAGTTGGTTTCCTTTAGTTATAGAGTTGGTTTACTGATTATATTTTGTGCAGGTTACTATTAACAATATAGTTGGTTACCTTTATATACACATTTTGTTACTGATTATATTATATGCATGTTACTAATAACAATGTAGTTGGTTACCTGAATATACACAGTTGGGACTGATTATATTTTATGCAATTTACTAATAACAATGTAGTTGGTTACCTTTACATATATAGTTGGTTACAGATAATATTATATGTAGGTTACTAATAACTATACAGTTGGTTACCTTTACATATGTATTTGGTTACTGATAATATTTTATGATTCTCTATGTATTGATTTTTTTATTTTAATTGTACAATGTTTGTTAGATGTTATATTAAAGTGTACTTAATGTTTTTCAGCTGAGGATAAAAAGCTTGATTCCCACGACTAAGGAGAAGGATCGGCTGGATTTGGAGCGGTGTTCACTTTTTCGATGGGAATGATGTTGATAAGAAGGTGGAAAAAAATCTGAAGGTTGACAACGTTGGATTTTCTATATCTGACGTTCAAGATGCAATTGATGCACGATTTAGGCTGTTGGAGAAGAAAGTGTCTGAAATTAAGAAAGACATTAGAAAATTGCGAACTGATATTAGGGATGAAATGTAGATGTTACATGTTCAGATATGCAGGGACTTTAAGTTCATTATTAGAGAGGAGTTACGCGAGATCAAAGGCGCTGGGGATGACAAACAATATGATGATGATTCTGATGATAATTTTTATTCTGATGATGCTGGTGGTGATGATGATGATGATGATGATGTTGATGATGATGCTGATGAGGATGGTGATGGTTTTAAAGGGAAGGATAATGAAGATGATGATGAGGATGGTGATGATGGGTCGAAAGTTGATGAAAAGAAAGATGAGTATGAAACTGAAGCTGTTAAAGAGGGTGAACATGATGTTATGATGGAAGAGCCCCACACTGATGAGGATGACGATGATGGTTCAAAATTGAACTTGAATGATGATGGTGACGATGGGGTGAAAGTCGTTGAGAAAAAGGATGAGATTGAAACTGAAACTGTTAAGGAGGTCGAACATGATGTTACGGTGGAAGAACCCCATGAAATAAAAAATAACGATGATGAAGAAAATGTCAAGGTTAGATGGGGTGAAAGTCGTTAAAGTGTTTGTTACTGTTTTGTTTTGTGTTTGCTACTATTTGATTATGGTTATTATATTATTATTTGTTGGTTATCAGGTAACTATTTACAATTCAGTTGTTCATTAGAATGTTAATTATTAATTGTTCAAGCTTGATTTGGGTCGTATGTATACTAATATGGTAATTGTTAATGTTAGCGTGTATACTAATATATTTTTATATTGAAGGACTGACAAATTCCCAGGAAAGAATGACAAAATTGAACTTGCATTTATATTTGGGGATGTCCCAATATCCTCAAAAATGTGGTTCTACAAATTGAAGACTCCTGGACAATGGTTAAACGACGATGTGAGTTCTTTTTTTTCTTCAAATTATGTTGTTCTAGTTATGGTTACATTATTTAGTTGGTTTAGTAAGTAGTGTTAACAGTGCTGGTTACCTTCATTACAGAATTACATTTTTCAGCAACTATTAATATCTTATGGATTTTTTTTTGGTTCAGCACATCAATATTGCATTATATTATTTCCGTAAATTAGTCAGACACTCCGACAGTGTTCAAATAAGGGCAACAACCACAGACTGTTGGTTTCATGGCAAGATGATTGCTTTTTTTGAGGAATACACAAGTAAAAATGCAAATAAGAGTATCCAGTCTGGGGAGGGTGATGTTGGTGAATACATTCATGGGTTGCTCATAGATGTGAACACACCATGGATCAATGTTGACTACGTATTGTTCCCCATTCACATGTCATCACTGGATCTCTGGTTTTTGCTGACATTTGATGTGCATCGGAGACAGTTTACAATTCTCTACAGCCAAATGGGAGAACAATGCAGATAAAAATTATGGATGTTTGTGAGCCTTATATCTTCATTCTACCGACAATATTGCGTAAGAGTGGTTTTTGGAGGGATAGGTCTGATATTGACTTTAGTAGTGAACCGTATCGTAACAAGGATAAAGATGATATAATTGAATTGGAATTTGCAGAGGGGTTCCTGAACAAGTTGAGGGGTAAGGTTTACATTGTTTACTTTTCTTTAATTATTACATCTATGTTGATTTTTGTTTTGATTTTATTTTTCCTTTGTCTTTTTGTATAGTGATTGTGGGATGTTCACGATTTGTTTTGCTGAGAATGTTATTCACCAGAAGTTTGCTGAAACTCCTAGTTCATTCCCCATTTCGCAGTATCAGAAGAAATTATGCACAGACCTCTACATGCATGCTAGCAACAAACAGTTAGAGGGATATGAGACTGATAGAGAATTTTCAGCAAGATTTGTGCCAGATTTTGATTAGTTCGGTTGTCGTTGTCCTGTCCTTCTGAATTGTGTTTCGTATTTTGGTTTTTGTTGGATATCCATAACTATTTTTTATGGTTGGTGAGTCTATGATGTTTATTGGAGCTGGGGATTACATATTTGATTATATTACCAGTAATGATATGACATTGTTTGTTGGTTCGTATTTGTTACTTCTAAGTTGTGTCTGATACATTGTTTGAAAGGTGCAGTTGGTAACCAAACATGCATAGAAAGGTAACCATTTTATTTTTTGGTAGTAACAAGATAGTTACAAGCTTGTATCAGGACATATATCAAGTGTTAAATGTACATGTGAAAGTATACATAGGTTTCCTAAACTGGGTTGGATATACAAGTTGTTTATGTTTTTGTTACCATTAAATACTATTCTGGTTACTTTTATATAACTATTGGGTTACTTCTTTATTATATTTTGGTTACTGTTATCTTATGGTTTTGGCTACTATTATTGTGCCATCAATGTGAGATTTTGGTTAATTTTATTTTTTATCCTGGTTAATATGTAATTGTTTAGTATATGTGGATTGCCTAAAATGGGTTTTATTACATGATGTTTCTGTTTTGGTTACCATTAAAACCTGTTCTGCATATAGAGGTAACCATTTTATTTTTTGTGAGTAACCAAACTTACATAAAATTGGTTCAGAACAGTATCCATCTGCTATTTCAGTTGAAATGTTAGGTTGGTACCCAAACCTACATTTATGGTAACCATTTTTGTTTTTGTTAGTAACCAAATAATTATAAGTTTGTATCATGAATGTTATAAAGTGTTAAATGTATATGTTTTATTTATACCATGTCATCATGATGGAATAAGAAACTCCAATTAAGAGTTCTCATTTATATATATGATGGTCACTTATAATCTCATATTAAAATAAAAATAGTTTGAGAGGTGCAGTTGGTATCCAAACCTGAATATAAGGGTAACCATTTTAGTTTTTGTTAGTAACCAAATAATTTAAAACTTATATTAGAACAGTTATCAAGTGCTTAATGTACATGTAAGGGTTCCCATTTATCTACTTGATGGATACTTTTAAATTACCTAATTATAAAAGTTATTTGAAAATGGTCCATTTAGTAACTAAATATGAATATATAGGTAACCATTTTATTTTAGATGGGTAACCAAATTTACATAAAAATATTTCAGAACAGTTACCAATTGTTCAATGTATATGTTTGCTTTATATTGACAACTCATGATGGAATCAGAAATCAAAATATTAATCAATAATAATTTTGGTTACTGTACACCATTAAAAATATTACCAACCATGTGGTTAATGGTTACTAACAGTAAACAATTATATATTATTGTATTTACACTCTTTTTTGTTTATGTACTATATCAGACCTTTTTTGGTCTTAAAATCGGTGGATTATTGCATGTTTTCCTGTTGTGTCCTTTTTTTTGGCACCTGCTGCATTTGTTTTGAATTTTATTTTCAGATCTATGCTTGTACCTCCCTATCTTTGGTCTTTCCACTGGTCTTCTTGTGTTCGGTGGTTTTACACATATGTTTATTACTTCTTCTGGTACATCTCAGTTCTCTTTGTCATCTAACGGCAGTATGGAAGCTGAATATGTGTCCACCAAAGTTGTTTTAGAGTAATGTTTTGAGCAAAAATCATAATAGCTCAAATTCCGCAAACTAATAACAGCAGCAACGTGCGGACAAGGCATCTCATGGTACTGAAATTTACGGTATGTGCATGTCCTTTGTTCGATATCCACAATATATTGTTTAGCGACATCGTAAGTAGTAAAAATTACTAAGTTTGATGTCTCAACCTACAACATAAATTAAGTGTGTCGTTAGTATGCATAAATATTTAGTTTGTTTACATCGAAATAATGGCAGTTATATGTAATGTTGGTAACATTGTCAACATATACAGGTAACCAATAGTGAACAAATAGGTTTCTATAAAATGCAAATGCAACTTATGATGTTATAATTTAAATTTTGTATTAGTTACCTTAAGTTTCTTTGATTTAATGATATTAGATTGCAACCTTCCCTCAGTTGTTGTGGAAAGTGTAGTGAATGTTGATATGGCTGCTTGTTTGTTTGTGAAATACCATCTTTGAACCATACAACATAGGCATTCAATCATTGACGCAATTGGAAGATCACTGATCAACTTGATTGCATTGTTAATAGATTCGGCAGTGTTTGAAGTCATTGTCGAGTACCTGCTTATAGTCCCATGGAGCCTTGTCCACTTCTCCAACTTGACATCTTCCTCCAAATATGTCCTTATTCGAGGATCAATCGCATCAAGTTAAGCCATTTGTTTGTTGAATTGTTCAATAGTGTAAGCTCTACAAGCCCCGTTGTATGCCTGTTTGAGTTCTTCTCCTCTCTTTCTGAATCTGTTTTTTATAATTTTTTAATACATAGTATGTACATGAACCATGCATGACATCCAAAAACACAAAATTCAGTCCCTGTATAATGGCTTCATGTCTATCTGAAATAATGCATTGGCTTTCCCTAACTCCACAAGCAATTCTCAAATTTATGAAAAACCATCTCCAAGATAATTCATTTTCGCTGTCAACCACTGCAAAAGTAATTGGAACAATGTTTCTGTTTGCATCATATGTGCTAGCTATCAAGAGTGTCCCCCCATAAGTAGATTGTACGAACGTGCCATCGATTACAATGATTGGAAAGCAATGGTGTCATGCTTGAATGGATGCTCCAATGGCAAAGAATAAATACTTGAAACGACCATTTGTTTCCAACTCCAGGGCTGTGACGAAACCTGAAATGAAATTTCAGCAATATCATTATAATTACAAGTAGCATACAGTATCCAAACTTGTAGTAGATGGTAACCATTTATATGGTTAATGGTATCCAACTAATTACCATATTAATGTTTCCAATACAGTGCATATGGTGTCCAGAATATCATTAATTTGTATTCTTTTGTGTATATATTTATCATACACAAAAAATTAATTTAACACGATTTTATTGTACAGTATAGTACAGTTAGCAACTAAACCTGCATAATAAGGTAACCAAGTCAGTTGATTTGGGTAACTAACTAATTATGAAAAACCAATAAACTGTTTTAAAGTGTTACATGGATTTGTTTTCTTCAACATGTGCAACCATGATGGGATTAATGAGTAGTCGTGTGACGCCCCCAAAATAGGTATACATCACCTATTCTGAGTCATCAAATACATGGTACAAAATACAAATAAAACTTAATTATACAACTGTCGTGTAAAATACGACAAAACATAAACTGTGAGTTTTAATACAACATTTTCTTCTAAACAATATTCAAATTCGAAATAAGTCCTCAATACATTTATTTTCACACTATTTTATAGAATAGTGAGGACTACTAATGCTATCCTCTGAACCGTCACTCCGTTTCCCGACTAGTCCCCCTCTACATTCTCATTTCCTAAAGAGAACAATGAAAAAAAGGGTGAGCTCAACTAGCCCAGTAAGAAATATTATGACTAAGATAATGCAGAATAAATTATCATTAGCCTTCAACCGTGTTAAACTGATAAAATATAACAAACATCAAGTTTAACTGCAGCGGAACAAGCAATCCATTAAAAGAGTCAAGTAGAGAATAAAATCTACTGTCTTTTATGATTTAAAAGGTTTTTCTTCACTTTTATCGCTGGGACTCAGCTTAATAAATAATCCACATCACCCCTACACTACAGCCAAGGATATTCATTAGTATCATAACCACAAATTATCCATGCACTACGGGCCAAGGACATTCGTGTATTCATCAATGGTCATAATCATGCCAACAACTGTCCATCAATGCACTACGGGCCAATGAGAACTTTTACCATATCATTTGTAACATTACGGTCATGATTACACCGAATAATCCCTGGTTATAATTATACCAAGTCCATCTATGTACTACATGCCACAGATGACTTTCAACAAAATATAAACATGAGGATGATGACAATGATATAAGAATTCAATAAAACAAGTTCAAGAATTAATTATTCCAGGAACCAATAACGTCCAAATTGTCAACATGATACTACTTTATGCTGTAAAATTCAAGAATGCTCAGAAGAATATTTTCATAAAAATATACTGGATGAAGTGCAAATATCAAGGATATTCCACTAATTTCATGGAGTATAAAAGCCTAAACTTTAACCAACTGAGTATAATAAAGAATGGAATAACAAAAGAAATCATCAGGCATGCGATAAACTGCACAGACAGGTTATTCTAATAAAATAATAAATAACGGAACCAGGTCATGCGTAAACGCACCGACAGGATATTCCGACAGAATACTAAATAATGGAACCAGGTTCGACGTAAAAGCACAGACAGGATATTCTGACAGAATAATAAATAATGGAACCAGGTCCGGCGTAAAATGCACAGACAAGATATTTCGACAGAATAATAAAAAATGGAATAACAGAAGAATTTCGCCAAGTATAGGGTAGCCCGCGTATACAGGTTATTCCAACAGAATAATAAATAATGGAATAACAGAAGTTCTCTTCATGAATACAAAAGAAATAATACCCCTTACCGTAAAAGAAACTGAATATAGGAAAAGAAAGGTAGCAGACTTCTCTTCTTCTTTCTCTCTATAATTTTCTCTCTCTAGAGTTTCAGTGAATTCGTAAGAAATAATGAAGGAATGAGCTTCTATTTACAGAAAAATGGACTGCATAGTAACTAATTCATGAACGGTCCATATTGATTTACTTTAATCGGACGGTCCATAATTAAAGTAAAATCTTTTAAATAAAATAATATATATATATATATATATATATATATATAAACCCACTCACAATTTATATATATATTATAATCACACACATGCCAATTATATAATCCTCCACCCACTAACACAACACACCACTTGATAAAAATTCTCCCACCAAAACCCACTACCACACACACACTCCTACACACACGAAAACACACAGAAAAGTCAAATATATACATATATATATATATATATATATATATACTTTATAACTTTCATCCGATAATTTTGAAAAATGGGTAAATAAGGATCCAAATAATAAGCAAAACTGAGTGACTTCTCACGTAAGTATCAATAATCAAAACCGTGTGCTACTGTACAACTATGTGTATTACTGTACTTTTAACACTGGGTGTTTCAACAGTTAACAGTAAAACTTCCGTCGTTATTTTCATAAAGTATTTTTATCGTTTTCTTAATCCGACAATAATTTCGTTGTGGGGTCCACCAATAATTTTGCCGTTGTACGAATATTCCCTGTTAAAACGAATATTTCCCGACCAATCGAATATTATATACCAACTTGCGTACTTTGTAAAATTTATAAATATTACCCACAACTATAACATTATATCAAATTTACTCCATAATATTTAAAAATGATATTTATAAAAAAAATCATCTTTATTTAAAAAGTTGGGGTCTTACAACCTCCCCTTCTTATGAAATTTTGCCCTCGAAATTAGGGTACGTACCTGGTATGTCGAAGAGGTAAGGATACCTTAATTTTATTTCAGATTCTAACTCCCAAGTCATTTCCTCAACATCGTGGTTTCTCCACAAAACTTCGACTTGAGGTATAACCTTGGAGTGTAGAATATGTTTCTTCTTATCCAAGATTTAAACAAGAACCTCTTCATACGTCAAATCTCCCACTATTTCGTCCGGTTCTAACTCAATAATGTGGTTCGGGTCTTCCACATATTTATGTAACATGGATATGTGAAAAACGTTATGAACACGAGACATACTTTGCGATAAAGCGAATCTATAGGTCACAGTTCCTACTCGGTCGAGGATTAAAAATGGGCCAATGAATCGAGGATTGAGCTTTTCTCTCTTTCCAAATCGCGTAACTCCTTTCCATGGAGCAACACGTAAGAACACATGATCTCCAATATCGAATTCCACATCCTTTCGATGAAGATCAGCATAACTCTTTTGACGATCTTGTGAGGTTTTTATACGTTGTCGGATCGTTTGAATCTTTTCCGTAGTCATACGTACCAACTCCGGTCCCAACAACGTTGCTTCACCCACCTCACCCAAGTATACTGGAGAACAACACTTTCTTCCATACAACGCTTCGAATGGAGCCATGCCAATACTTGCTTGATAGCTGTTGTTGTAGAAAAACTCCACTAATGGTAAGAACTTGTCCCAACTTCCCTTGAAGTCAAGGACACAGAGTCTTAATAAATCTTCAAGAGTTTGAATAGTCCTCTCTAATTGTCCGTCCGTCTGAGGATGATATACCGAACTAAATCGTAAATTCGTGCCATAGCTTTTTGTAAACTAACCCAAAATCGTGAAGTGAATCTTAGGTCACGATCAGAAACTATGGATACTGACATACCATGCAATCTTACAATCTCGTTTATGTATATACGAGCAAGACATTCAAGTGAATAAGTTTCTTGTATAGGTAAGAAGTGAGCAGACTTGGTCAATCTATCAACAATGACCCAAATTGCATCTATGCCTTCAGAAACCTTAGGAAGATAACAAAATCCATGGTAATGTGCTCTCACTTCCATTCTGGAATTTCAAGTGGTTGCAATGGACCTTTTGGTACTTGATGCTCCTCCTTGACTCGTTGACACGCTAGACACCTTGAGATAAACAGCGATATCTCTCTCTTCATATTACCCCACCAAAATGTATGTCGAAGATCATGATACATTTTGGTACTCCCAGGATGGATTGTAAACGGTGTGTTGTACGCTTCCATCATGATTTTATACTTTAAATCAGGGTCGTTAGGAACACAAAGTCTGGAGTTGACTCGAAGTATTCCTTCTTCATCGATTCTTGCTTCCTGCATAGCACCTTCTTGCACTTTCTTCCTCATACGCATCAGCTCTAAATCTGTAACTTGAGCAGCTTTAACTTTATCAATTAAAGTCGGTTCTACTCGTATACTCGACATCATCACATGGGTTCCTGGAGTCTTTATCTCTATCTCCATCCTTTGCAAGTCATACACAATGGGCCTTTGCGTTAACAATATTACACTCGTACACGCATACGATCTTCTATTCAACACGTCAGCTACCACGTTCGCTCTTCCATAATGATATTGAATGGTAAGATTGTAATCTTCAACAGCTCGAGCCAACGTCTTTGGCGCATGATACGTTCATTTTAGTTGAAGAAATATTTGAGGGTTTAAGAAATGGGTTTTGTATTGGGTCAATACAAAATTCGATTTCACGCTCTAGGGTAGGCTAAGAAGTCTTCAGGAATACGTCAAAAAATTTATTAACGATAAAATATCATTCGAAACTGTAACCCTCATCCAAGACTTGGATAGCACGTCACATTGATACCTATCAACTTGTCATCGTCATTCACGACGTCGCTTACAGAAAATCTGGCTTCGATGTATTCCACATAAGAAAGTCATCAGCTAAAGGCTTGGGGCTCTTTACTTATGGCTTGATATGACAGTGATTGAATTTAGTGGTTTGGTTGCTTAAATTCGCATAATAGGTTGGTTAGGAATATGAAAGCTAACAACCTTACAAAAAGCATGATGAGCAGTTAACCAATCATTTCCAAAAATCACATCAATACAAGTATTTTCAAAGAGATAAGATCGACAGGTAACGTGAACAAGATTTATAAATAGTGGAGGTACCGAAGGTTTCTCCCAACTGAGTTTAAACAGATATATCAAAGTCTAACTTCTCCGGAGTTAACTTCAAACATTGAACACAACTAGGTGAAATAAAAGAGTGAGTAGAACCGGTATCTAACATGGTATAGACTTCGCTAGAGTTTATGATAAGCTTACTCGTAATAACTTTATTTAGGTTCCTCACTTGTTGGGAAGTCATGACAACCGCTCTCCTTTGAACTAGTCGGCTTTGACTTGTCTGGGGTAGCATTTGGTGTCATCACTATCGTTGGAATTGACTTTTTTATAGGGCATATTCTACCCTCAACTGCTTCATCGTACTCCTGATTCATGATCTGAATCATCAATCTTCGATCCATATCGAATTGAGATTGACCACTCTGTACAGGGTAACTCAAAACTCGATGTTGGGTTCTTCCAATTGTTGTCCAAAAAGAGAAATGTATATCATCTATTTTAGCCTTTTTGGATCGGATGTCTCTTTTTACAATATCAACATGTCGTGCGGCTTTTACCCACGCATCCTTCATTCTTACTCGTTCAGTTGTTTTTTCTTTTAGCTGATCCTTGATATTTGAATTCTCAGATTCTAACCTTAATATCCTACACTTTGCCAAAGCGTGATTTTGTTCGAGCATCACATATCGGGTAACACAATTTTGAATTGTTGCACCCCTTTGTTCTACAACCGCTTGTCGTTCCTTAACCTGTTCTTCTAACTCACGAATACGATCTTGCAATTCTACATTTTGATCAAAAATTTCTTCTAATAAATTCTTTTCAGGTTCCTCTTCTTCCTCACTCTCAACTGCTTCCTCTGTGACTAGCTCGAGTGCAACTATTAATTCTTCCCTCACCACATGGATATCTCTAATTCCTTCTTCGCCTGATATTACATTATCCTGGTTGGTGATTAGAGGTGTCTCCACGGTCTCATTCACTCCATTGTTGACATTTTTAGCTGCCATTTTCAAATACTGCCACAAAACAAGGGTTAAAAAACATATCACATATTATCCCTATACTCTGACCGACCAATTAAATAACAAGTAAACATAGGTAGATTATACAAGCGAAGGAATTTCCCGTCTCTCCCCTCCTAGTTCTTGTCTCATATCTCAGCCAGGGATCATATCCCTAAGCTCTGATACTAACTGTGATGCCCCCAAAATAGGTATACATCACCTATTCTGAGTCGTCAAATACATGGTACAAAATACAAATAAAACTTAATTATACAACTGTCGTGTAAAATACGACAAAACATAAGCTGTGAGTTTTAATATAACATTTTCTTCTAAACAGTATTCAAACTCAAAATAAGTCCTCAATATATTTATTTTCACACTATTTCATAGAATAATGAGGACTACTAATGCTATCCTTTGAACCGTCACTCCGTTCCACAACTAGTCCCCGCTACGTTCTCATTTCCTGAAGAGAACAATGAAAGAAAGGGGTAAGCTCAACTAGCCCAGTAAGAAATATTATGACTAAGATAATGCAGAATAAATTATCATTAGCCTTCAACAGTGTTAAACTGATAAAATATAACAAACATCAAGTTTAACTACAGCGGAACAAGCAATCCATTAAAAGAGTCAAGTAGAGAATAAAATCTACTATCTTTTATGATTTAAAAGGTTTTTCATCACTTTTATCGCTGAGACTCAGCTTAATAAATAATCTACATCATCCCTGCACTACGGCCAAGGATATTCATTAGTATCACAACCACAAATTATCCATGCATCACAGCCAAGGATATTTGTGTATTCATCAATGGTCATGATCATGCCAACAACTGTCCATCAATGTACTAGGGGCCAGTGAGGACTTTTATCACATCATTTGTAATATTACGGTCATGATTACACCGAATAATCCCTGGTTATAATCATACCAAGTCCATCTATGCACTACATGCCATAGATGACTTTCAACAAAATATAAACATGAGGATGATGACAAGGATATAAGAATTCAATAAAACAAGTTTAAGAATTAATTAATCCAAGAACCAATAACGTCCAAATTGTCAATATGATACTGCTTTGTGCAGTAAAATTCAAGAATGCTCAGAAGAATATTTTCATAAAAATATACTGGATGAAGCGCAAATATCAAGAATATTTCACTAATTTCATGGAGTATAAAAGCCAAAAGTTTAACCAACTAAGTATAATAAAGAATGGAATAACAAAAGAAATCACCAGGAATGCGATAAACCGCACAGACAGGTTATTCCAACAGAATAATAAATAACGGAACCAGGTCATGCGTAAACACACCGACAAGATATTCCGACAGAATACTAAATAATGGAACCAGGTCCGACGTAAACGCACAGACAGGATATTCTGACAGAATAATAAATAATGGAACCAGGTCCGGCGTAAAACGCACAGACAGGATATTTCGACAGAATAATAAAGAATGGAATAACAAAAAAATTTCACCAAGTATAGGGTAGCCCGCGTATACAGGTTGTTCTAACAGAATAATAAATAATGGAATAACAGAAGTTCTCTTCATGAATACAAAAGAAATAATACCCCTTACCATAAAAGAAACTAGATATAGAAAAAGAAAGGTAGCAGACTTCTCTTCTTCTTTCTCTCTATAATTTTCTCTCTCTAGAGCTTCAGTGAATTCGTAAGAAATAATGAAGGAATGAGCTTCTATTTATAGAAGAATGGACTGCATAGTAACTAATTCATGAACGGTCCAAATTGATTTACTTTAATCGGACGGACCATAATTAAAGCAAAATCTTTTAAATAAAATATAATATATATATAATAATACATGTTGAATTTTACCAAAAAAAACAAAACTGCCAACTTTTCATCCTAATTCTTCCCACTTATTTGCAACTTGCAAGATATATATATATATATATATATATATATATATATATATATATATATATATATATATATATATTGTGAAACCCCAGATTTTATAAATAAAGATTTAATTTTTTGAAATATTTGTTTTAAATATTATGGTGTGAATTTAAGATAATGTTATAGTTGTGGGTAGTATTTATAAATTTTGCAAAGTATGCAAGTTGTTGTATTATATTCGATTGGTTGGGAAATATTATTTTTGTCAGAGAATATTCGTACGACGGCACAATTATTGGTGGACCCCACAACGGAATTATTGTCGGATTGAGAAAACGACAAAAATATTTTATTAAAAATAACGACTGAAGTTTTACCGTTGATACTGTTGAACTACTCGGTAGTAAAAGTATAGTAATACGTGTGGTTGCATAGTAGCATACAGTATTGATTATTAATGCTTATGTGAGAAGTCACTCAGTTTGATTCAATTATTGTCAATTAATAATATGAATTATTTAGCGATAATAAAATTTTATTTTATTCGTATTATTAACGTAATAAAACAGAAACATCTTTTTATATAAAACAGAATACTTTATTAAAGTTATTCTATAAATAGAATATATTATATTTTATTTAAAAGATTTTTCTTTAAATATGGACCGTCAAATTAAATTAAATCAATCTGGACCGTTCATGGATTAGTTACTATGCATTCTATTTTCCTATAAATAGAAGCTCATTCCTTCATTATTTCTTACGAATTTACTAAAACTCCAGAGAGAGAAACTATAGAGAGAGTTCTTCTTTTATAATCTTGAGCGTATTTATTTAGAATTTAAGAAAGCTTTGAGCGTAGTGCAAGTTTTCTTTGAGTATATCCTCGCCCTACCAGTCGGAATACTCTTCTTTCAAAGGTAAGGGATATTATTTATTGTACTCGTAAAGGGTATTCTTTCTTTCTTATTCATGAAGAGAACTTCTGTTATTCCATTCTTTATTATTCTGTTAGAACAACCTGTATACGCGGGCTATCCTATACTTGGTAAAATTCTTCTGTTATTCCATTCTTTATTATTCTGTTGGAATATCCTGTCTGTGCGTTTTACGCCGGACCTGGTTCCATTATTTATTATTCTGTCGAAATATCATGTCTGTGCGTTTACGCCGGACCTGGTTCCATTCTTTATTATTCTGTCAGAATATGTTGTCTGTGCGTTTTACGTCGGACCTGGTTCCGTCTTTATTATTCTGTTGGAACATCCTGTCGGTGTGAATTTCACCAGACATGGTTCCGTTATTATTATTCTGTTGGAATAACCTGTCTATGCGAAGTACCGCATGCATGGTGATTTCTTTTGTTATTCCATTGTTTATTATACTCAGTTGGTTAAAGTTTTGACTTCTATACTCCATGAAATTAGCAGAATATCCTTGATATTTGCACTTCATCCAGTATCTTTTCATAGAAATATTCTTCTGAGCATTCTTGAATTGTACTCTACAAAGCAATATCATGTTGACAATTTGGACGTTATCAGTTCCTAGATAAATTAATTCTTGAACTTGTTTTATTGAATTCTTATATCATTGTCATCATCCTCGTGCTTATATTATATTGAAAGTCATCTGTGGCCTGTAGTGCGTAGATGGACTTGGTATGATTATGACCAGGGATTATTCGGTATAATCATAACCGTAATGTTACAAATGATGTGGAAAAAGTCCTCATTGGCCCGTAGTGCATTGATGGACAGTTTTTGGTATGATTATGGCTATGGATTCTCTTTGGCCGTAGTGCAGAGATGAATTGTTTTATGGCATGATCAGGATCGTTGATGAAAATATGATTATCTTTAGCCGTAGTGCATGGATAATTCGTGGTCGTGATACTAAAGAATATCTTTGGTCGTAGTGCAGGGGTGATTCGATGATGTGGATTATTTATTAAGCTGAGTTTCAGCAATAAAAGTCATGAAAAATCTTTTAAATCATAAAAGATAGTAGATTTTATTCTCTACTTGACTCTTTTAATAGATTGCTTGATCCGCTGCAGTTAAACTTGATGTCTATTGTATTTTATTAGTTTAACATTGCTGAAGACTAATGATAATTTATTTTACATTATCTTAGTCATAATATTTCTTACTGGGCTAGTTGAGATCACCCTTTCTTTCACTGTTCTTTTCAGGAAATGAGAATATAGTTGGGACGAGTCGGGAAACGGAGTGATGGACCAGATAATAGCATTAGTAGTCCTCACTATTCTATGTAATAGTGTGATAATAATTGTAATGAGGACTCCTTTTGAGTTTGTATAATCTCTAGTAGACAGTATTTGTATTCAAACTCACAGTTTATGTTTTGTCGTATAGTACACGACAGTTGTATTAGTAAGTTGTATTTGAATTCTGTACCATGTATCTGGCGACCCAAGATGGGTGATGTATACCTAATTTTGGGGGTGTCACAGTTGGTATCAGAGCTTAGGGATATGATCCCTGGCTGAGATGTGAGACAAGAACTAGGAGGGGAGAGGCGGGGAATTCCTTCGCTAGTATGACCTACCTAAGTTTACTTGTTATTTTATTGGTCGGTCAGAGTATAAAGATAATATGTGATATGTCAATTAACCCTTATTTTGTAACAGTATTTGAAAATGGCATCTGAAAATGTTGAGATAAGCAATGGAGCACAGGAGACCGTTGAGTCTCCACAGATCAATAATCAGGATAATGTGCAACAGGATGGCGATAATCCTCCTGTAAACAACAACACTGATCAATTGACGAACGACGGTACGTTTAAGAGCTTTTTAGAATTCATGTAACATCAGGAGAAGGCGGCTCCTATTCATAATGCAGGAGGAAACAATGTCAACCCACGGTTGGTCACCGCTAAGCAATTCAAGGAGCTGGGACCACCGGAGTTTTTGGGAAAGCCAGAACCACTTAAGGCGGAGACGTGGTTAAAGTAGATCACCAAGATATTTGATGTCTTGGGATGCTTCGAGGAGCAAAAGGTTCCCTTTGCCACCTTTATGTTGCGTGAAGAGGTAGATCACTGGTGGGAATTTGTAAACCGTACCCAGCTTGACGTACTCAAGATGTCTTGGGAGAAATTCCAGGAGCTGTTCAACAACAAGTACTTTCCCGAAAGCATTCGTCACATGAAGGAGGTGGAAAGTTGGAGCAAAACAACATGACCGTGTCGGAGTATGAAGCCATGTTTGCCGAGTTGTCCCGATTTACATCCCACTTGGTTGATAATGAGGAGAGAATGTCGCAAATGTTTCTAAGAGGTTTGAAACCTGAGATACGTCAATATCTTATCTCTCATAAACTGTGTTTGTATTCAGATGTTGTTAATAGGGCTCAGTTATTGGAGCGCGATAACGAGTCAACCCAACCAAAAGAGAGCAGTCGATAAAATGATAATACCGGTGATAACAGTCATCAAAGAGATAACAATAAGCATGGAGGGAATCAACATGTCAGAAATGGTAACTACTTCGGTGGTAATCATGGCCAAAACAATAAGAATGGACATTTCAAGAAGAGAAGGTTCAACAATGACGTGAAGACGTCAGCACCAGCACCCGTTTTAAAGGAAGAAGAACAATCACCGGTCATATGTTTCAAATACGGACAGGAGGGACACATCCGTCCAAACTGTACGCAGCAATCTAAAGCGTGTTTTAATTACGGAAGAGAAAGTCACTTAGCTCAATTTTGTCATATGGTGAAGTCAAGTCCAGCTGGGATAGTGATGCCAAAGGATGTCCCAGATAAGCCAAAATCGGTAGTTTAAGAGAGAGCGTTTTTTTTTCGTGACGAGGAACCTGAATAAAATTATCACGTGTATGTTAGTCATAAACTCTTGCGAAGTCTATACCGTGTTAGATACCGGTTCTACTCACTCTTTTATTTCACCTAGTTGTGTTCAATGTCTGAACTTAACTTCGGAGAAGTTAGACTTTGATATATCTGTTTAAACTCAGTTGGGAGAAACCTTCGTTACCTCCACTATTTATAAATCTTGTTCAAATTAACACTTTCACGTTACCTGTCGATCTTATCTCTTTGAAAATACTTGCATTGATGTGATTTTTGGAAACGATTGGTTAACTGCTCATTATACTTTTCGTAAGGTTGTTAGCTTTCATATTCCTAACCAACCTATTATGCGAATTCAAGTAACCAAACCACTAAAGTCAATCATTGTCATATCAAGCCATAAGTAAAGAGCCCCGAGCCTTTCGCTGATGACTTCTTTATGTGGAATGCACCGAAGCCAGACTTTCCGTAGGAGACGTTGTGAATGACGATTGCAAGTTGATAGGTATCAATGTGACGTGTTATCCAAGTCTTGGATAAGGGTCACAGTTTTGAACGATATTTCTATTGTTAATAAATTTTCTGACGTATTCTTGAAGACTTCTTAGCCTACCCCAGAGCGTGAAATCGAATTTTGTATTGACCCCAGTACAAAACCCATTTCTTAAACCCTCAAATATTTTTTTCAACTAAAACGAACGTATTATGCGCCAAAGACGTTGGCTCGAGCTGTTGAAGATTATGATCGTACCATTCAATATCATCGTGGAAGTGCGAACGTGGTAGCTGACGCGTTTAGTAGAAGATCGTATGCGAGTGAGATGTTGTTAACACAAAGACCCATTTCGTATAACCTACAAATGATGAAGATAGAGTTAAAGACTCTAGGGACCCACGTGAAGATAACGAATATACGATTAGAATCGACTTTAATCGATAAAATTAAAGTCGTGCAAGCTACAGACCCAGAGCTGATGAATACTAAGAAGAAGGTTCAAGAGGGCGTTATTCTAGAAGCAAGAATCGATGAAGAGAGGAAATCTCAACCCTCGATTTAATTGGCCAATTTGAAATCCTCGATCAAGTAGGAACTGTGGCTTATAGACTCGTTTTACCGCCAAGTATGTCGCGTGTTCATAATATTTTTTTAACGTATTGATGTTACGTAAATATATGGACGACCCGAACCACATTATTAATTTAGAACCGGACGAGATAGCGGATAATTTAACGTATGAAGATGTACCTGTTAAAATCTTGAAATGTATTCAACACTCAAAGGTTATACCTCAAGAGTTAGAATTTGACGAAGTGTCCTCATCTGTTCGGCATACCAAGTACGTACGAAAATTTCAAGGGCGAAATTTCATAAGGAGGGAAGATTGTGAAACCCCAGATTTTATGAATAAAGATTTAATTTTTCGAAATATTTTTTTTAAATATTATGGTGTGAATTTAAGATAATGTTATAGTTGTGGGTAGTATTTATAAATTTTGCAAAGTATGCAAGTTGTTGTATTATATTCGATTGGTCGGGGAATATTATTTTTGTCGGAGAATATTCGTACGACGGCACAATTATTGGTAGACCCCACAATGGAATTATTGTCGGATTGAGAAAATGACAAAAATATTTTATTAAAAATAACGGCGGAAGTTTTACCGTTGATACTGTTGAACTACTCGGTAGTAAAAGTACAGTAATACGTGTGGTTGCATAGTAGCATACGGTATTGATTATTAATGCTTATGTGAGAAGTCACTCAGTTTGATTCAATTATTGTCAATTAATAATATGAATTATTTAGCGATAATGAAGCTTTGTTTTATTCGAATTATTAACGTAATAAAACAGAAACATCTTTTTATATAAAACAGAATACTTTATTAAAGTTATTCTATAAATAGAATATATTATATTTTCTTTAAAAGATTTTTCTTTAAATATGGACCGTCAGATTAAAGTAAATCAATCTGGACCATTCATGGATTAGTTACTATGTATTCCATTTTCCTATAAATAGAAGCTCATTCCTTCATTATTTCTTACGAATTTACTGAAACTCTAGAGAGAGAAACTATAAAGAGAGTTCTTCTTCTATAATCTTGAGCGTATTTATTTAGAATTTAAGAAAACTTTGAGCGTAGTGCAAGTTTTCTTTGAGTATATCCTCGCCCTACCAGTCAGAATACTCTTCTTTCAAAGGTAAGGGATATTATTTGTTGTACTCGTAAAGGGTATTCTTTCTTTCTTATTCATGAAGAGAACTTCTGTTATTCCATTCTTTATTATTCTGTTGGAATAACCTGTATACGCGGGCTACCCTATACTTGGTGAAATTCTTCTGTTATTCCATTCTTTATTATTCTGTTGGAATATCATGTCTATGCGTTTTACGCCAGACCTGGTTCCATTATTTATTATTCTGTCGGAATATCATGTCTGTGCGTTTACGCCGGACCTGATTCCATTATTTATTATTCTGTCGGAATATCCTGTCTGTGCGTTTACGCCGGACCTGGTTCCATTCTTTATTATTCTGTCAGAATATCTTATCTGTGCGTTTTACGCCGGACCTGGTTCCGTCTTTATTATTCTGTTGGAACATCTTGTCGGTGTGAATTTCACCTGACCTGGTTCCTTTATTATTATTCTGTTGGAATAACCTGTCTATGCCAAGTACCGCATGCATGGTGATTTCTTTTGTTATTCCATTCTTTATTATACTCAGTTGGTTAAAATTTTGACTTCTATACTCCATGAAATTAGTAGAATATCCTTGATATTTGTGCTTCATCCAGTATCTTTTCATGGAAATATTCTTCTGATCATTCTTGAATTGTACTCTACAAAGCAATATCATGTTGACAATTTGGACGTTATCAGTTCCTAGATAAATTAATTTTTGAACTTGTTTTATTGAATTCTTATATCATTGTCATCATCCTCATGCTTATATTATGTTGAAAGTCATCTATGGCATGTAGTGCATAGACGGACTTGGTATGATTATGACCAGGAATTATTCAGTATAATCATAACCTTAATGTTACAAATGATGTGGAAAAAGTCCTCATTGGCCCGTAGTGCATTGGTGGACAGTTTTTGGTATGATTATGGCTATGGATTCTCTTTGGCCGTAGTGCAGAGATGAATTAATTTATGGCATGATCAGGACCGTTGATGAAAACATGATTATCTTTAGCCGTAGTGCATGGATAATTCGTGGTCGTGATACTAAAGAATATCCTTGGCCGTAGTGTAGGGGTGATTCGATGATGTGGATTATTTATTAAGCTGAGTTTCGGCGATAAAAGTTATGAAAAATCTTTTAAATCATAAAAGATAGTAGATTTTATTCTCTACTTGACTCTTTTAATGAAATGCTTGATCCGTTGCAGTTAAACTTGATGTCTATTGTATTTTATCAGTTTAACATTGTTGAAGATTAATGATAATTTATTTTGCATTATCTTAGTCATAATATTTCTTATTGGGCTAGTTGAGCTCACCCTTTCTTTCACTGTTCTCTTCAGGAAATGAGAATATAGTTGGGACGAGTCGGGAAACGGAGTGATGGACCAGCTGATAGCATTAGTAGTCCTCACTATTCTACGTAATAGTGTGATAATAATTGTAATGAGGACTCCTTTTGAGTTTGTATACTCTCTAGTAGACAATATTTGTATTCAAACTCACAGTTTATGTTATGTCGTATTGTACACGATAGTTGTATTATTAAGTTATATTTAAATTCTGTACCATGTATCTGACGACTCAAGATGGGTGATGTATACCTAATTTTGGGGGCGTCACACACACACACACACACACACACACATATATATATATATATATACACACACATACATTTATAAACCCACTCACAATTTATATATATATTATAATCACACACATGTCAATTATATAATCCTCGACCCACTAACACAACACACCACTTGATAAAAATTCCCCCACCAAAACCCATTACCACACACACACTCCTACACACACGAAAACACACACACACACAACAGTCAAAAGTATATATATATATATATATATATATATATATATATATATATATACTTTATAACTTTCGTCCGATAATTTTAAAAAATGGGTAAATAGGGATCCAAATAATAAGCAAAACTGAGTGACTTCTCACGTAAGCATCAATAATCAAAACCATGTGCTACTGTGCAACTATGCGTATTACTATACTTTTAACACCGGGTATTTCAACAGTTAACAGTAAAACTTCCGTCGTTATTTTCATAAAGTATTTTTGTCGTTTTCTTAATCCGACAATATTTCTGTTATGGGGTCCACCAATAATTTTGTCGTTGTACGAATATTTCCTGTTAAAATGAATATTCCCCGACCAATCGAATATTATATACCAACTTGAGTACTTTGCAAAATTTATAAATATTTCTCACAACTATAACATTATATCAAATTTACTCCAGAATATTTAAAAATGATATTTATAGAAAAAAAAAATCATCTTTATTTAAAAATTTGGGGTCTTACAACCTCCCCTTCTTATGAAATTTTGCCCTCGAAATTAGGGTACGGCTTGGTATGTCGAAGAGGTAAGGATACCTTAATTTCATTTCAGATTCTAACTCCCAAGTCATTTCCTCAACATCGTGGTTTCTCCACAAAACTTTGACTTAAGGTATTACCTTGGAGCGTAGAATATGTTCCTTCTTATCCAAGATTTGAACAGGAACCTCTTCATACGTCAAATCTTCCTCTATTTCGTCCGGTTCTAACTCAATAATGTGGTTCGGGTCTTCCACATATTTACATAACATGGATATGTGAAAAACGTTATGAACACGAGACATATTTGGCGGTAAAGCGAATTTATAGGTCACAGTTCCTACTCGATCGAGGATTAAAAAAGGGTCAATGAAACGAGGATTGAGCTTTCCTCTCTTTCCAAATCTCATAACTCCTTTCCATGGAGCAACACGTAAGAACACATGATCTCCAATATCGAATTCAACATCCTTTCGATGAAGATCAGCATAACTCTTTTGTCGATCTTGTGAGGTTTTTATACGTTGTCGGAACGTTTGAATCTTTTCTGTAGTCATACGCACCAACTCTGGTCCCAACAACGTTGCTTCACCCACCTAACCCCAGCATACTGGAGAACGACACTTTCTTCCATACAACGCTTCGAATGGAGCCATGCCAATACTTGCTTGATAGCTGTTATTGTAGGAAAACTCCACTAATGGTAAGAACTTGACCTAACTTCCCTTGAAGTCAAGGACACAGAGTCTTAATAAATCTTCAAGAGTTTGAATAGTCCTCTCTGATTGTCCGTCCGTCTGAGGATGATATGCTGAACGAAATCGTAAATTCGTGTCATAGCTTTTTATAAACTAACCCAAAATCGTGAAGTGAATCTTGGGTCACGATCAGAAACTATGGATACTGGCATACCATGCAATCTTACAACCTCGTTTATGTACATACGAGCAAGACGTTCAAGTGTATAAGTTTCTTGTATAGGTAAAAAGTGAGCAAACTTGGTCAATCTATCAACAATGACCCAAATTGCATCTATGCCTTGAGAAACCTTAGGAAGATAACAAAATCCATGGTAATGTGCTCCCACTTCCATTCTGGAATTTCAAGTGGTTGCAATGGACCTTTTGGTACTTGATGCTCCTCCTTGACTCGTTGACACGCTAGACACCTTGAGATAAACAGCGATATCTCTCTCTTCATATTACCCCACCAAAATGTATGTCGAAGATCATGATACATTTTGGTACTCCCATGATGGATTGTAAACGGTGTGTTGTGCGCTTCCATCATGATTTTATATTTTAAATCAGGGTCGTTAGGAATACAAAGTCTGGAGTTGACTCGAAGTATTCCTTCTTCATCGATTCTTGCTTCCTGCATAGCACCTTCTTGCACTTTCTTCCTCATACGCATCAGCTCTAAATCTGTAACTTGAGCAGCTTTAACTTTATCAATTAAAGTCGGTTCTACTCGTATACTCGTCATCATCACATGGGTCCCTGGAGTCTTTATCTCTATCTCCATCCTTTGCAAGTCATACACAATGGGCCTTTGCGTTGACAATATTGCACTCGTACACGCATACGATCTTCTACTCAACACGTCAGCTACCACGTTCGTTCTTCCACAATGATATTGAATGGTACGATCGTAATCTTCTGTAAAACCCCAACTTTTTGAATAAAGATGAATTTTCTACAAATATTATTTTTGAATATTATGGAGTAAAATTGATATAATGTTATAGTTGGGGGTAATATTTATAAATTTTACAAAGTAAGCAAGTTGTTATAAAATATTCTTTTGGTCTGAGAATATTCTTTTTGTCAAAAAATATCCGCACGATGGTACAATCCTTGGTGGACCCCACAACAAAATTATTGTCAGATTGAGAAAATGACAAAAATATTTTATTAAAAATAACGGCGGAAGTTTTACCGTTGATACTGTTGAACTACTCGGTAGTAAAAGTACAGTAATACGTGTGGTTGCATAGTAGCACACGGTATTGATTATTAATGCTTATGTGAGAAGTCACTCAGTTTGATTCAATTATTGTCAATTAATAATATCAATTATTTAGCGATAATGAAGTTTTTTTTTATTCGTATTATTAACGTAATAAAACATAAACATCTTTTTATATAAAACAGAATACTTTATTAAAGTTATTCTATAAATAGAATATATTATATTTTAATTAAAAGATTTTTCTTTAAATATGGACCGTCAGATTAAAGTAAATCAATCTAGACCGTTCATGGACTAGTTACTATGCATTCCATTTTTCTATAAATAGAAGCTCATTCCTTCATTATTTTCTTACGAATTCACTGAACTCTAGAGAGAGAAACTATAGAGAGAAACTATAGAGAGAAAGAAGAAAAGTATTCTGGTACTTAACTACTTCTTTATTTCAGTTCTTCTTTAAAACGGTAAGGGGTATTATTTCTTTTGTATTCATGAAGAGAACTTCTGTTATTCCATTATTTATTATTCTGTTTGAATAACCAGTATACGCGGTCTACCCTATACTTGGTGACATTCTTCTATTATTCTGTTGGAACATCCTGTCTGTGTGTTTTACACCGGACCTGGTTCCGTCTTTATTATTATTCTGTTGGAACATCCTGTCTGTGTGTTTTACACCGGACCTGGTTCCGTCTTTATTATTATTCTATTGGAACATCCTGTCTGTGTGTTTTACACCGGACCTGGTTCCGTCTTTATTATTATTCTGTTGGAACATCCTGCCTGTGTGTTTTACACCGGACCTGGTTCTGTCTTTATTATTATTCTGTTGGAATATCCTTGATATTTGCGCTTCATCCAGTATATTTTTATGAAAATATTCTTCTGAGCATTCTTGAATTTTACTGCACAAAGCAGTATCATATTGACAATTTGGACGTTATTGGTTCTTGGATTAATTAATTCTTAAACTTGTTTTATTGAATTCTTATATCCTTGTCATCATCCTCATGTTTATATTTTGTTGAAAGTCATCTATGGCATGTAGTGCATAGATGGACTTGGTATGATTATAACCAGGGATTATTCGGTGTAATCATGACCGTAATATTACAAATGATGTGATAAAAGTCCTCACTGGCCCCTAGTACATTGATGGACAGTTGTTGGCATGATCATGACCATTGATGAATACACGAATATCCTTGGCTGTGATGCATGGATAATTTGTGGTTGTGATACTAATGAATATCCTTGGCCGTAGTGCAGGGATGATGTAGATTATTTATTAAGCTGAGTCTCAGCGATAAAAGTGATGAAAAACCTTTTAAATCATAAAAGATAGTAGATTTTATTCTCTACTTGACTCTTTTAATGGATTGCTTGTTCCGCTGCAGTTAAACTTGATGTTTGTTATATTTTATCAGTTTAACACTGTTGAAGGCTAATGATAATTTATTCTGCATTATCTTAGTCATAATATTTCTTACTGGGCTAGTTGAGCTCACCCTTTCCTTCACTGTTCTCTTCAGGAAATGAGAATATAGCTGGGACGAGTCGGGGAACAGAGTGATGGTCCAGAGAATAGCATTAGTAGTCCTCACTATTCTGTGAAATGTGTGATAATAATTGTAATGAGGACTCCTTTTGAGTTTGTATAGTCTCTAGTAGACAGTATTTGTATTCAAACTCACAGTTTATGTTTTGTCGTATAGTACACGACAGTTGTATTAGTAAGTTGTATTTGAATTCTGTACCATGTATCTGGCGACCCAAGATGGGTGATGTATACCTAATTTTGGGGGTGTCACAGTTGGTATCAGAGCTTAGGGATATGATCCCTGGCTGAGATGTGAGACAAGAACTAGGAGGGGAGAGGCGGGGAATTCCTTCGCTAGTATGACCTACCTAAGTTTACTTGTTATTTTATTGGTCGGTCAGAGTATAAAGATAATATGTGATATGTCAATTAACCCTTATTTTGTAACAGTATTTGAAAATGGCATCTGAAAATGTTGAGATAAGCAATGGAGCAAAATAATATGACCGTATCGCAGTACGAGGCTAAGTTTGCGGAGTTATCCTGGTTTTCATCCCATTTGGTCGATAATGAGGAGCGAATGACGCGAATGTTTCTAAGAGGTTTGAAACCCGATATACGTCAATACCTCATTTCTCATAAACTTTGTTTATATTCAGATGTTGTGAATAGGGCTTAGTTATTGGAGCGCGATAATGAGTTAGCACAACCAAAAGGTAACGACCAACAACACGATAATAATCATACCGGTGGCAACGGCCATCGGAACAACGATAACCATCGTGGTAGAAATTATCATGACCAAGATAATAGAAGTGGAAATTTTAAGAAGAGAATGTCATTTAGCTTGATTTTATCGTGTAGTGCGGTCAAGTCCAGCTGGAATAGTGATGCCAAAGGATGTCCCAGACAAGCCAAAGCCGATAGTTTAAGTGAGAGCGTTTATTGAGGAACTCGAACAAAGTTATTACGGGTAAGCTTATCATAAACTCTAGCGAAGTCTATACCTTATTTGATACCGGTTCTACCCATTCTTTTATTTCTCCTACTTGCGCTCAACGATTAAATTTCTACTCCGGAGAAATTAGACTTTGACTTATCTGTGGAAACTCCATTGGGAGAAACCTTCATTACATCCACTGTTTATAAGTCTTGTTTGGTTCAAATTGGTACCCTCATATTACCTGTCGATCTTATTTCATTGAAAATACTTGCATTTGACGTGATTCTAGGGATTGATTGGTTAACTACTCATTATGCAAAAATTGATTATTTTCGTAAGGTTGTTAGCTTTCATATTCCTAACCAATCTGTTATGCGAATTCAAGCCACCAAACCATTAAAATCAATTATTGTCATCTCAAGCCATAAAGCTATTCGTTTATTGAAAAACGATTGTCAAGCTTTCTTAGCTCATGTCACAGATCTAAACAAAAATACGTCAGTTTTGAATAATATTTCAATTGTTAATGAATTTCCTGACGTATTCCCTGAAGAACTTTTTTGCCTATCCCAGAGCGTGAAATTGAATTTTGTATCGACCTTGAACCCGGTACAAAACCCATTTCTAAAGCCCCATATCGAATGGCTCCTATTCAACTTCAGGAGTTAAACACCCAACTGCAGGAATTGTTAGACATTGGCTTTATTCGTCCTAGTACTTCTCCTTGGGGTGCTCCTGTTCTATTCGTGAAGAAGAAAGATGGGAGTATGCGACTTTGTATTGATTATCGGGAGTTGAATCATGTCACCATCAAAAATAGGTACCCGTTGCCACGTATTGATGACCTGTTTGACCAGTTGCAAGGAGCCAAATTCTTTTCAAAGATTGATCTTCGTTCCGAATATCACCAATTGAAGATTAGAACCGATGACATTCCAAAGACAGCTTTCAGAACTCGGTACGGGCATTATGAATTCCTAGTCATGTCCTTTGGATTGACTAATGCTCCTGCTGCCTTTATGGATATGATGAACCGATTATTCAAGAAATATTTGGATCACTTTATGGTCGTCTTTATTGATGACATCCTTATTTATTCCAAAAGCCGTGAAGATCATGAGCAACACTTGAGGCTGATACTCCAAAAGCTTCGTGAATATAAGCTTTATGCCAAGTTGAAGAAATGCGAGTTCTGACTTGAGGAAGTAGCATTCCTTGGGCACGTGGTATCAAGTCATGGAATATCTGTTGACCCAGTAAAGATTGAAGCTATTCAAAGCTGGGAACAACCTAAATCAGTGACCGAAGTACGTAGCTTTCTCGGCTTAGCTGGTTATTATCGGAGATTCGTAGAAGGGTTTTCTCGAATCGCTACTCCACTAACTCATCTGACTCGGAAAGATACAAAGTTCGGTTGAAGCGAGGAATGTGAGAAGAGTTTTAAAGAACTCAAGAGGAGACTCATTTCAGCACCTGTTCTGACAATACCATCTGGTTCGGAGGGATTTGTCATCTACAGTGATGCTTCGGGCGAAGGGTTAGGATGTGTTCTCATGCAACATGGGAAAGTCATAGCATATGCCTCACGACAACTCAAAGAATATGAGAGGAATTATCCTACTCATGACCTAGAGTTAGCAGCTGTGGTCTTCGCACTTAAAATTTGGAGGCATTACTTATATGGGGAGAAGGTGGAGATCTTTACGGATCATAAAAGCCTCAAATATTTCTTCACTCAAAAGGAATTCAACATGCGAATGTGGTAGCTGACGTATTGAGTAGAAGATCATATGCGGGTACGAGTGCAATATTGACAACACAAAAGCCCATTTTGTGTGACTTGCAAAGGATGGAGATAGAGTTAAAAACTCCAGGGACCCATGTGATGATGGCGAATATACGAGTAGAACCGACTTAAATTGATAAAGTTAAAGTTGCTCAAGCTACAGACCCGGAGCTGATGCGTATGAGGAAGAAAGTGCAAGAAGGTGCTATGCCGAAAGCAAGAATCGATGATGAAGGAATACTTCGAGTCAACTCTAGACTTTGTGTTCCTAACAACCCTAATTTAAAGTATAAAATCATGATGGAGGTGCATAACACACCGTTTGCAATCCATCCTGGGAGTACCAAAATGTATCATGATATTCGTCATACATTTTGGTGGAGCAATATGAAGAGAGAGATAGCGATGTTTGTCTCAAGGTGTCTAGCATGTCAACGAGTCAAGGCGGAGCATCAAGTACCAAAAGGTCCATTGCAACCACTTGAAATTCCAGAATGGAAGTGGGAGCACATTACCATGGATTTCGTTATCGGTCTTCCCAAAGTTTCTCAAGGCATAGATGCAATTTGGGTCATTGTTGATAGATTGACCAAGTCTGCTCATTCCTTACCGATACGAGAAACTTATACACTTGAACGTCTTGCTCGTATGTACATAAACGAGATTGTAAGACTGCATGGTATGCCAGTATCCATAGTTTCTGATCGAGACCCAAGATTCACTTCACGATTTTGAGTTAGTTTATAAAAAGATATGGGCACGGATTTACGATTTAGTTTGGCATATCATCCTCAGACGGACGGACTATCAGAGAGGACTATTCAAACTCTTGAAGATCTATTAAGGCTCTGTGTCCTTGATTTCAAGGGAAGTGGGGACAAGTTCTTACCATTGGTGAAGTTTTCCTACAACAACAGTTATCAAGCAAGTATTGGCATGGCTCCATTCGAAGTGTTGTATGGAAGAAAATATCGTTCTCTAGTATGCTAGGATGAGGTGGGTGAAGCAACGTTGTTGGGACCGGAGTTGGTACGTATGACTACGGAAAAGATTCAAACGATCTGGCAACGTATAAAAACCTCACAAGATCGACAAAAGAGTTATGTTGATCTTCATCGAAAGGACGTGGAATTCGATATAGGAGATCATGTGTTGTTACGTGTTGCTCCATGGAAAGGAGTTACGAGATTTAGAAAGAGAGAAAAGCCCAATCCTCGATTCATCGGCCCATTTTTAATCCTCAATCGAGTAGGAACTGTGGCCTATAGACTCGCTTTACCGCCAAGTATGTCTCGTGTTCATTACGTTTTTCACATATCCATGCTACGTAAATATTTGGAAGACCCGAACCACATTATTGAGTTAGAACCGGACGAAATAGCGGAAGATTTGACATATGAAGAGGTTCCTGTTCAAATCTTGGATAAAAAGGAACATATTCTACGCACCAAGGTTATACCTCAAGTTAAAGTTTTGTGGAAAAACCACGATGTTGAGGAAATGACTTGGGAGTTAGAATCTGAAATGAAATCAAGGTATCCTTACCTCTTTGACATACCAGGTACGTACCCTAATTTCGAGGGCGAAATTTCATAAGAAGGGGAGATTGTAAAATCCCAACTTTTTGAATAAAGATGAATTTTCTATAAAAATTATTTTTGAATATTATGGAGTAAAATTGATATAATGTTATAGTTTGGGGTAATATTTATAAATTTTTCAAAGTAAGCAAGTTGTTATAAAATATTCGTTTGGTCGGAGAATATTCTTTTTGTCAGGAAATATCCGTATGACGGTACAATCATTGGTGGACCCCACAACAGAATTATTGTCAGATTGAGAAAACGACAAAAATATTTTATTAAAAATAACGGCGGAAATTTTACCATTGATACTGTTGAACTACTTGGTAGTAAAAGTACAATAATACGTGTGGTTGCATAGTAGCACACAGTATTGATTATTAATGCTTATGTGAGAAGTCACTCAGTTTGATTCAATTATTGTCAATTAATAATATGAATTATTTAGCGATAATGAAGTTTTGTTTTATTCGTATTATTAACGTAATAAAACAGAAACATCTTTTTATATAAAACAGAATACTTTATTAAAGTTATTCTATAAATAGAATATATTATATTTTAATTAAAAGATTTTTCTTTAAATATGGATCGTCAGATTAAAGTAAATCAATCTGGACCGTTCATGGACTAGTTACTATGCATTCCATTTTCCTATAAATAGAAGCTCATTCCTTCATTATTTTCTTACGAATTCACTGAACTCTAGAGAGAGAAACTATAGAGAGAAACTATAAAGAGAAAGAAGAAAAGTGTTCTGCTACATAACTACTTCTTTATTTCAGTTCTTCTTTAAAACGGTAAGGGGTATTATTTCTTTTGTATTCATGAAGAGAACTTCTGTTATTCCATTATTTATTATTCTGTTGGAATAACCTGTACACGTGGTATACCCTAAACTTGGTGACATTCTTCTATTATTATGTTGAAACATCATGTCTGTGTTTTACACCGGACCTGGTTCCGTCTTTATTATTATTCTATTGGAATATCCTTGATATTTGTGTTTCATCCAGTATATTTTCATGGAAATATTCTTCTAAGCTTTCTTGAATTTTACTGCACAAAGCAGTATCATGTTGACAATTTGTACGTTATTGGTTCTTGGATTAATTAATTCTTAAACTTGTTTTATTGAATTCTTATATCATTGTCATCATCCTCATGTTTATATTTTATTGAAAGTCATCTATGGCATGTAGTGCATGGATGGACTTGGTATGATTATAACCAGGGATTATTCGGTGTAATCATGACCGTAATGTTACAAATGATGTGGTAAAAGTCCTCATTGGCCCGTAGTACATTGATGGACAGTTGTTGGCATGATCATGACCATTGATGAATACACGAATATCCTTGGCTGTGATGCATGGATAATTTGTGATTGTGATACTAATGAATATCCTTGGCCGTAGTGCAGGGATGATGTGGATTATTTATTAAGCTGAATCTCAGCGATAAAAGTGATGAAAAACCTTTTAAATCATAAAAGATAGTAGATTTTATTCTCTACTTGACTCTTTTAATGGATTGCTTGTTCCGCTGCAGTTAAACTTGATGTTTGTTGTATTTTATCAGTTTAACACTGTTGAAGGCTAATGATAATTTATTCTGCATTATCTTAGTCATAATATTTCTTACTGGGCTAGTTGAGCTCAACCTTTCCTTCACTGTTCTCTTCAGGAAATGAGAATATAGCTGGGACGAGTCGGGGAACGGAGTGATGGTCCAGAGGATAGCATTAGTAGTCCTCACTATTCTATGTAATAGTGTGATAATAATTGTAATGAGGACTCCTTTTGAGTTTGGATACTCTCTAGAAGACAATATTTGTATTCAAACTCACAGTATATGTTTTGTCGTATTGTACACGACAGTTGTATTAGTAAGTAGTATTTGAATTCTGTACCATGTATCTGGCGACCCAAGATGGGTGATGTATACCTAATTTTGGGGGCGTCACATCTTCAACAGCTCGAGCCAACGTCTTTGGCGCATGATACGTTCATTTTAGTTGAAGAAATATTTGACGGTTTAAGAAATGGGTTTTGTACTGGGGTCAATACAAAATTCGATTTCACGCTCTAGGGTAGGCTAAGAAGTCTTTAGGAATACGTCAAGAAATTTATTAACGATAAAATATCATTCAAAACTGTGACCCTCATCCAAGACTTGGATAGCACGTCACATTGATACTTATCAACTTGTCATTGTCATTCACGACGTCGCCTACAGAAAGTCTGACTTCAGTGTATTTCACATAACGAAGTCATCAGCGAAAGGCTCGAGGCTCTTTACTTATGGCTTGATATGACAGTGATTGAATTTAGTAGTTTGGTTGCTTGAATTCGCGTAATAGGTTGGTTAGGAATATGAAAGCTAACAACCTTACTATAAGCATGATGAGCAGTTAACCAATCGTTTCCAAAAATCACATCAATGCAAGTATTTTTAAAGAGAATAGATCGACAGGTAACGTGAACAAGATTTATAAATAGTGGAGGTAACGAAGGTTTCTCCCCAACTGAGTTTAAACAGATATATCAAAGTCTAACTTCTCCGGAGTTAACTTCAAACATTGAATACAACTAGGTGAAATAAAAGAGTGAGTAGAACCGGTATCTAACATGGTATAGACTTCGCTAGAGTTTATGATAAGCTTACTCGTAATAACTTCATTTGGGTTCCTCACTTGTTGGGAAGTCATGACTACCGCTCTCCTTTGAACTACTCGGCTTTGACTTGTCTGGGGTAGCATTTGGTGTCATCACTATCGTTGGAATTGACTTTTCTATAGGGCATATTCCACCCTCAACTGCTTCATCGTACTCCTGATTCATGATCTGAATCATCAATCTTCGATCCATATCGAATTGAGATTGACCACTCTGTACAGGGTAACTCAAAACTCGATGTTGGGTTCTTCCAATTGTTGTCCAAAAAGAGAAATGTATATCATCTATTTTAGCCTTTTTGGATCAGACGTCTCTTTCTACAATATTAACATGTCGTGCGGCTTTTACCCACGCATCCTTCATTCTCACTCGTTCAGTTGTTTCTTTTTTCAGCTGATCCTTGATATTTGAATTCTCAGATTCCAACCTTAATATCCTACACTCTGCCAAAGCGTGATTTTGTTCGAGCATCACATATCGGGTAACACAATTTTGAATTGTTGCATCCCTTTGTTCTACGACCGCTTGTCGTTCCTGAACCTGTTCTTCTAACTCACGAATACGATCTTGCAATTTTACATTTTGATTAAAAATTTCTTCTAATAAATTCTCCTCAGGTTCCTCTTCTTCCTCACTCTCAGCTGCTTCCTCTGCGACTAGCTCAGGTGCAACTATTAATTCTTCCCTCACCACATGGATATCTCTAATTCCTTCTTTGCCTGATATTACATTATCCTGGTTGGTGATTAGAGGTGTCTCCACGGTCTCATTCACTCAATTGTTGACATTTTCAGCTGTCATTTTCAAATGCTGCCACAAAACAAGGGTTAAATAACATATCACATATTATCCCTATACTCTGACCGACCAATTAAATAACAAGTAAACATAGGTAGATTATGCTAGCGAAGAAATTTCCCGTCTCTCCCCTCCTAGTTCTTGTCTCACATTTTAGCCAGAGATCATATCCCTAAGCTCTGATACCAACTGTGATGCCCCCAAAATAGGTATACATCACCTATTCTGAGGCGTCAAATACATGGTACAAAATATAAATAAAACTTAATTATACAACTGTCGTGTAAAATACGACAAAACATATGCTGTGAGTTTTAATACAACATTTTCTTCTAAACAGTATTCAAACTCGAAATAAGTCCTCAATATATTTATTTTCACACTATTTCATAGAATAGTGAGGACTACTAATGCTATCCTCTGAACCGTCACTCCGTTCCCCGACTAGTCCCCGCTACGTTCTCATTTCCTGAAGAGAACAATGAAAGAAAGGGGTGAGCTCAACTAGCCCAGTAAGAAATATTATGACTAGGATAATACAGAATAAATTATCATTAACCTTCAACAGTGTTAAACTGATAAAATATAACAAACATCAAGTTTAACTGCAGCGGAACAAGCAATCCATTAAAAGAGTCAAGTAGAGAATAAAATTTACTGTCTTTTATGATTTAAAAGGTTTTTCATCACTTTTATCGATGGGACTCAGCTTAATAAATAATCCACATCATCCATGCACCACGGCCAAGGATATTCATTAGTATCACAACCACAAATTATCTATGCACTACGGGCCAAGGACATTCGTGTATTCATCAATGGTCATGATCATGCCAACAACTGTCCATCAATGCACTACGGGCCAATGAGGACTTTTACCACATTATTTGTAACATTACGGTCATGATTACACCAAATAATCCCTAGTTATAATCATACCAAGTCCATCTATGTACTACATGCCACAGATAACTTTCAACAAAATATAAACATGAGGATGATGACAATGATATAAGAATTCAATAAAACAAGTTTAAGAATTAACTAATCCAGGAACCAATAACGTCCAAATTGTCAACATGATATTGTTTTATGCAGTAAAATTCAAGAATACTCATAAGAATATTTTCATAAAAATATACTGGATGAAGCGCAAATATCAAGGATATTTCACTAATTTTATGGAGTATAAATGCCAAAACTTTAACCAACTAAGTATAATAAAGAATGGAATAACAAAAGAAATCACTAGGCATGCGATAAACCGCACAGACAGGTTATTCCAACAGAATAATAAATAACGGAACCAGGTCATGCGTAAACGCACCGACAGGATATTCCGACAGAATACTAATTAATGGAACCAGGTCCGGCGTAAACGCACAGACAGGATATTCTGACAGAAAAATAAATAATGGAACCAGGTCCGGCGTAAAACGTACAGACAGGATATTTCGACATAATAATAAAGAATGGAATAACAGAAGAATTTCACCAAGTATAGGGTAGTCCGCGTATACAAGTTATTCCAACAGAATAATAAATAATAGAATAACAGAAGTTCTCTTCATGAATACAAAAGAAATAATACCCCTTACCGTAAAAGAAACTGGATATAGAAAAAGCAAGGTAGCAGACTTCTTTTCTTCTTTCTCTCTATAATTTTCTCTCTCTAGAGTTTCAGTGAATTCGTAAGAAATAATGAAGGAATGAGCTTCTATTTATAGAAGAATGGACTGCATAGTAACTAATTCATGAACGGTCCAGATTGATTTACTTTAATCGGACGGTCCATAATTAAAGCAAAATCTTATATATATATATATATATATATATATATATATATATATATAATACATGTTGAATTTTAACAAAAAAATAAAACTGCCAACTTTTCATCCGAATTCTTCTCACTTATTTGCAACTTGCAAGATATATATATATATATATATATATACACACACACACACACACACATTTATAAACCCACTCACAATTTATATATATATATATATATATATATATATATATATATATATATATATATATATATATACTTTATAACTTTCGTCCGATAATTTTAAAAAATGGGTAAATAGGGATCTAAATAATAAGCAAAACTGAGTGACTTCTCACGTAAGCATCAATAATTAAAACCGTGTGCTACTGTGCAACTATGCGTATTACTGTACTTTTAACACCGGGTGTTTCAATAGTTAACAGTAAAACTTCCTCCGTTATTTTTATAAAGTATTTTTGTCGTTTTCTTAATCCGATAATAATTTCGTTGTGGGGTCCACCAATGATTTTGCCGTTGTACGAATATTCCATGTTAAAACGAATATTCCCCGACCAATCAAATATTATATACCAACTTGCGTACTTTACAAAATTTATAAATATTACCCACAACTATAACATTATATCAAATTTACTCCATAATATTTAAAAATGATATTTATAGAAAAAAAATCATCTTTATTTAAAAAGTTGGGGTCTTACAAGTCGTATGGATTTTCTCTCACATTTTCTAACGCTTTCTCCTTTGATCTCCATGCTTTTTAATAAGAGATAGACACATTATAATATGTCATCATGTCCTCCACAATATCTGTTGGTGTGTTTATTTTCTTTAGATTTGTTAATTTAAGCATTATGCATTCACTAACCAACTCACTATTTGCATGTCTGTGGTTTCCCAACAATACGTTGACTGAACACGTGTGGATGTCATTGAATTCTCTCACCTTGAACATACTGGTTTTTCGAAACATTGATACTCTCATCTTTCATTTGCAATTTTCATTATCTATGCACACTAGCACAAAGTCTCTACAATATGTTCGCTCAACTTTGTGTTGTCTATTTTTCCTGATTGAATGCAGCCTCATTACTTGTGATAGAATTTTTTTGTCTTTGTAAGTTTGATGTAATTTTACTTCACGATCATTCGGATCTGTTATTACATCATCAGATCGTTCTTTTGTGTATAATCTGTCATGTTGTCTGTCTTGTTATTGTTCAATAACTTCCATAGCAAGCTGATCAGCATATTACATTCCAATTTGGCAATCTTGTGTTGCTAGTGGAACTAGTTTTGAATTCCATTGTGTTGATCTGATTGGTGTTATATAGTTTCTTATACATTTATCAAGTTCTGCAAGATTGTTGTGCGTCCCCTTCTATGTTCATTATATATAATCAGTGGGAACTTGCCTTGTTCATCAGATTTTCTGCTGACTTCCATAAAGAATCTAAAGGTTGCTTCATCTGATATACTTATCGGTGGAATGTCGCTTCTAATTTGAAATTTAATTGACAATGTTGTTGTGTTTGTGTCTAGGCGTAATGCACTGCATATCAAGTTTTGCATTTCTCTGAACTAACTAGTTGATTAAACTAGTAGGCCGGTAACTTAAAATTTGTTGTATTGGTTACTGTCAGTCCACGTTCCGTTGAAATAAAGTACAACTGGAATCATCTCCATTGTCTGACAACTGAATAAACATTGTAAAGTAACCAAATAAATATTAAACAGTAACCAAACTACATAATCTTAGTAACCAGATCATAAACCACATTTTTACATGCATCTAACAATGAAAACAATCAGTATAATGATATTGTTACCAATAAAATTATAACAATTGTATGAAGGTAACCAATGTATTTAATAAATAACCATCTATATAAAACAAATCAGTATAAAACACACTAAAAGTATACAGTAACCAAATCATCAGTATACATTAATTAAATCCATATTAGGCAGTAACCAACATATATCTACTTAGTAACAAGAATATAAAACATATTTTCATTGCATTTTACAGTAAAAAACAACCAGTATAATGTGTTTGTTACCAACTAAAGACTAACAGTTGTATGAATGTAACCAATGTAGTCAGTAAGTAACCATCATTATAAAATAAACAAGTATAAAACACATTAATATTATACAGTAATCATAACAACAATATACAGTAACCAAATTTAGATTAGACAGTAACCAACATATATCTATTTAGTAACCAGAACCTAAACACATTTTTCATTGCATTTTACAGTCAAAAACAACCAGTATAATGCGTTTGTTACCAACTAAAGACTAACAGTTGTTGAAGGTAACCAATGTAGCTAATAAGTAACTATGAATATAAAAAACATCAGTACAAGTGTACATTAATATTTTCAGCAACCAGATAAAAATTATACAATAACCAATTAAATAGTATACAACAACCAATATATATAATCAGATTAACAGTTGCATGAATGCAACCAATGTAGTCAATAAGTAACCACCATTATAAAAGAAACAATTATAAAACACAATAACATTATACAGTAACCAAATAAACACCTTATAGTATCTAAATACTTATTAGACAGTAACCAAGATATATGTACTTAGTAGCCAGAATATCAAAAATATTTTTACATTCATATTACAACCAAAACAATCAGTAATGACTTTGTTACAAATGAAAGACTAACATATGTATGAAGGTAGCCATTGTAGTTAATCAGTAACCATCAATATAAAAAAAACAGTATAAAACGCAGTAATATTATGCAGTAACCATGGTAATATTATACAGTAACCAAGTCAGCATTATTACTAACCAATTCCAGATTACACAGTAACCAAAATATATTTACTTGGTAACCATAACATAAAACATATTTTCCATGCTTTTTATAGCAAAAACAATCAATAAAAAAACATCAATACGTTCTTAAAGATCCAACAGTTGTAGGAAGGTAACCAATGTATCTAATAAGTAACCATCAATATAAAAAATATTAGTAGAATATACATTAAAAGTATACAGCAACCAAATAAACATTGTATAGCAACCAAATCAATAATAAACAGTAACCAATTTTTATGTACTTAGTAATCAGAATATAAAACATATTTTAGTACATGCATTTTGCAATCAAAACAGTCAGTATACTAACTTTATGACCAATTAAAGAGCAAAAAACTTAAGAAATGTAACCAATATACGAATATGTAGTAACCACGGGGTAACTATATGCATATAAACTTTAAACTCAAATACCTCAGTATATAAATCTGTAACGAAACAATCAACAATTAATAATCAGTACAGTACGTAAGTTTGTGGTTACTGATCTTGAAGTTGTTGTTGATCTTTTTCGATATTCTCCAATCCCAGAGTTACATCGCCGTCAGAGAATTCATCTTCTCCGATGTCGTTGCTCTGTTTTTTCGATGTCAAAGTTGCCTTTTTTCTTCATTACCTTGAATTTAGGATCGGTTAGTTACAAATATGAAAGTCGGTAACTGACGTGTAGGGAGTTAATGCTCCGTAATTTAGTAACGTATTATTGTATTGTGTTATTTTTGTAATTATTTTGTGGATGTATTATTTTTATAAATACTTTTTAATTGTTGTATATTAGTGTTAAGAACCCGTAAGTTAATCCAATCTTAGACTTGTAATTTATTGGGTCTTTAACACTAATATACAACAATTATAAAGTATTTACAAAAATAAAACATCCACAAAATAATTACAAAAATAACGCAACACAATAATATGTTGCTAAAGTTACGGAGCATTGACTCCCTACACGTCAATTACTAACTTTCATATTTCTAACTAAAATGTCCTAAATTCACACTGATGAAGAAAGCAGACAACTTTGAGATCAGAAAAAACATAGCAATGACATATCAAAGAAGACAAATTCTCCAACGAAGATGCAAATCTGAGATCGGATAATAACGGAGAAGATCAACAGCAACTTCAAGATCAACAGCAACTTCAAGATCAGTAACCAGCCTCTGTAACAACTTTAATTGTTGATTGATTCGTTACAGATTTGTATACTGAGGTATTTGAGTTTAAAGTTTATATGCATATAGTTACCCCGTGGGTACTATATACTCGTATATTGGTTACCTTTCTTAAGTTTTTCGCTCTTTAATTGGTCACAAAGTCAGTATACTGACTGTTTTGATTGCAAAATGCATGTAAAAATATGTTTTATATTCGGGTTACTAAGTACATATAAATTGGTTACTGTTTATTATTGATTTGATTACTGTATAATATTTATTAGGTTGTTGTATACTTTAAATGTATATTCTACTGATATTTTTTATATTGATAGTTACTTATTAAATACATTGGTTACCTTCCTACAACTATTGGATATTTAAGTACATATTGATGTTTTTTATATTGTTTGTTTTTGCTGTAAAATGCATGAAAAAATATATTTTATATTATGGATACTAAGTAAATATATGTTGGTTACTCTATAATTTGGATTTGGTTAGTATATAATGCTGACTTGGTTACTGTATAATATTACCATGGTTACTGCATTATATTATTGTGTTTTATACTAATTTTTTTATATTGATGGTTACTAATTAATTACATTAGTTACCTTCATACATCTGTTAGTCTTTAATTTGTAACAAAGTCATTACTGATTATTTTGGTTATAAAATGAATGTAAAAATATTTTTTATAATCTTGGTTACTAATTACATATATCTTCGTTACTGTCTAATATGTTTTTAGATACTGTAAGGTATTTATTTGGTTACTGTATAATGTTATTGTATTTTATAATTGTTTCTTTTATAAAGGTGGTTACTTATTGACTACATTGGTTACCTTCATACAACTGTTAATCTGATTATATATATTGGTTGTTGTATACTATTTAATTGGTTACTGTATAATATTTATTTGGTTGCTAAATAATATTAATGTATACTTGTACTGATGTTTTTTATATTCATGGTTACTTATTAACTACATTGGTTACCTTCATACAACTGTTAGTCTTTAGTTGGTAACAAACACATTATACTGGTTATTTTTTACTGTAAAATGAAATAAAAAATGTGTTTATATTCTGGTTACTAAATATATATATGTTGGTTACTATCTAATCTAAATTTGGTTACTATATAATGTTATTATGATTACTGAATAATATTAGTGTGTTTTATACTGGGTTTTTTTATATTGATGGTTACTTATTGACTACATTGGTTAACTTCATACAACTGTAAGTCTTTAGTTAGTAACAAACTGATCCGGTTGAAGAGCAAGCATGTCAGTTTATGAAAATATTTGATAGATTTGATCCAATTTATGAAAAGATTTGATCCAGTAGTAATTTGGTAATTTCTGTCAAGTTTGGAGTGTCGAATTTTGGCGTTTTCGGGGCCTAATTTCTTTAGAAACGGGTCAACGATCAAAAGTGACTCGCTTTGCTCGTGAACTGCGGGATTTTTTGATCAAATTCTATCATTTAGGCCTTTAAAATTGCATGTAAAAATGTGATTTATGTTCTGGTTACTAAGATTATGTAGTTTGGTTACTGTCTAATATTGATTTGGTTAACTTTACAATGTTTATTCAGTTGTCAGACAATGGAGATGATTCCAGTTGTGCTTTATTTCAACGAAACATAAACAAAAAGAGTGTAAATACAGGAATATATAATTGTTCACTGTTAGTAACCATTAACCGCATGGTTGGTAACATTTTTTATGGTGTACAGTAACCAAAATTATTATTGATTAATATTTTGATTTTTGATTCCATTATGAGTTGTCAATATAAAGTAAACATATACATTAAACAATGGTAACTGTTCTGAAATATTTTTATGTAAATTTGGTTACCCATCTAAAATAAAATGATTACCTCTATATTCATATTTAGTTACCAACTGGACTATTTCTAAATAACTTTTATAACTATGTAATTTAAAAGTATCCATGGGCTAGATAAATGAGAACCCTCACATGTACATTAAGCACTTGATAATTGTTCTAATATAAGTTTTTAATTATTTGGTTACTAACAAAAACTAAAATGGTTACCCTTATATGCAGGTTTGGATACCAACTGCACCTCTCAAACTATTTTTATTTTAATATGAGATCTATAAGTGACTATCATATATATAAATGAGAACTCTTAATTGAAGTTTCTTATTCCATCATGATAACAGGGTATAAATAAAATATATACATTTAACACTTTATAGCAGTCCTGATCCAAACTTATAATTATCTGGTTACTAACAAAAATAAAAATGGTTACCATATGTGTAGGTTTGGATACCAACCTAACATTTCAACTGAAATAGCTGATGGATACGATTCTGAACCAATTTTATGTAAATTTGATTACTCACAAAAAATAAAATAGTTACCTCTATATGCAGATTTAAATACCAATTGTACAATTTTCAGATAATTTTTATAAGTATGTAATTTATAAGTATACATCAGCTAGATAAATAGGACACTCTCACATATACATTTAACACTTGATATTTGTCCTGATACAAGCTTGTAACTATCTGGTTACTAATAACAGTAACCATAGTGTAACATAATAAAATAGTAACCACATAATTATATTATAGTAACCAAAACAGGATTTAATGGTAACCAAAACAGAAACATCATGTAATAAAACCCAGTTTAGGCAATCTATGTATACTAAACAATTACATATTAACCAAAATAAAAAATAAAAGTAACCAAAATCCCACATTGTGGGCACAATAATAGTAGTCAAACTATAAGATAACAGTAACTAAAATATAATAAAGAATTAACCAAATAGTTATATGAAAGTAACCAGAACAGGTTTTAATGGTAACCAAAATAGAAATAACCTGTATATCCAACCCAGTTTAGGCAACCCATGTATACTCTCACATGTACATTTAACACTTGATATATGTCCTGATACAAGCTTGTATACCAATAAATAAAATGGTTACCCTTCTATGCATGTTTGGTTACCAACTGCACCTTTCAAACAATGTATCAGAAACAATTTAGAAGTAACAAATACAAACCAACAAACAATGTCAAATCACTGGTAATATAATCAAATGTAAAACCCCAACTTTTTGAATAAAGATGAATTTTTTATAAATATTATTTTTGAATATTATGGAGTAAAATTGATATAATATTATAGTTAGGGGTAATATTTATAAATTTTACAAAGTACGCAAGTTGCTATATAATATTCGATTGGTCGGGGAATATTCGTTTTAACAGGGAATATTCGTACGACGACACAATCATTGGTGGACCCCACAACGGAATTATTGTCGGATTGAGAAAACGACAAAAATATTTTATTAAAAATAACGGCGGAAATTTTACCGTTGATACTGTTGAACTACTCGATAGTAAAAGTACAGTAATATGTGTGGTTGCATAGTAGCACACGGTATTGATTATTAATGCTTATGTGAGAAGTCACTCAGTTTGATTCAATTATTGTCAATTAATAGTATGAATTATTTAGCGACAATAAAGTTTTGTTTTATTCGTATTATTAATGTAATAAAATAGAAAAGCTTTTTATATAAAATAGAATATTTTTATAAAGTTATTTGTTTTATTAGGCTAATAGTAAAATCTTTTTAAATAAAACAGAACACTTTTATAAAGTCATCTGTTTTATTAGACAATAATTAGAATATATTATATTTTATTATGCATAGTGTTTACATAGTAAAATCTTTTATAAAGTTATTCGTTTTATTAGATTATAAATAGAATATATTATATTTTATTTAAAAACCGTCAGATTAAAGTAAATCAATCTGGACCGTTCATGAATTAGTTACTATACAGTCCATTCTTCTATAAATAGAAGCTCACTCCTTCATTATTTATTACGAATTTACTGAAACTCTAGAGAGAGAAACTATAGAGAGAGTTCTTCTTCTATAATCTTGAGCGTATTTATTTAGAGTTTAAGAAAGCTTTGAGCGTAGTGCAAGTTTTCTTCGAGTATATCATCACCCTACCAGTCGGAATACTCTTCTTTCAAAGGTAAGGATTATTATTTGTTGTACTCGTAAAGGGTATTCTTTCTTTCTTATTCATGAAGAGAACTTCTGTTATTCCATTCTTTATTATTCTGTTGGAATAACCTGTATACGCGGGCTACCCTATACTTGGTGAAATTCTTCTGTTATTCCATTCTTTATTATTTTGTTGGAATATCCTGTGTGTGCGTTTACGCCGGACCTGGTTCCATTATTTATTTTTCTGTTGGAAAATCCTGTCTGTGCGTTTTACGCCGGACCTGGTTTCGTTTTTATTATTATGTTGGAATATCTTGTTTGTGCATTTTACGCCGGACTTAGTTCCGCTTTTTTTATTCTGTTGAAATATCATTTCTGTGCATTTTACGCCGGACATGGTTCCGTCTTAATTATTCTTTTGGAATATCCTGTCTGTGCGTTTTACGCCGGACCTGGTTCCGTTATTTCGTATTCTGTTGGAATAACCTGTCTATACGAAGTACCGCATGCATTGTGATTTCTGTTGTTATTCCATTCTTTATTATTCTGTTGGAACATCCTATCGGTGCGAATTTCGCCTGACCTGGTTCCGTTACTTATTATTCTGTTGGAATAACCTGTCTATACGAAGTACCGCATACATGGTGATTTCTTTTATTATTCCATTCTTTATTATACTCAGTTGGTTAAAGTTTGACTTCTATACTCCATGAAATTAGTGGAATATCCTTGATATTTGCGCTTCATCCAGTATCTTTTTATGGAAATATTCTTTTGAGCATTCTTAAATTTTACTCTATAAAGCAGTATCATATTGACAATTTGGACGTTATCAGTTCCTAGATAAATTAATTCTTGAACTTATTTTATTGAATTCTTATATCATTGTCATATATGCCCTGTAGTGCACAGATGGACTTGGTATGATTATGACCAGGGATTATTCGGTGTAATCATGATCGTAATGTTACAAATGATGTGGAAAAAGTCCTCATTAGCCCGTAGTGCATTGACGGACAGTTTTTGGTATGATTATGGCTATGGATTCTCTTTGGCCGTAGTGCAAAGATGAATTATTTTATGGCATGATCAGGACCGTTGATGAAAACATGATTATCTTTAGCCGTAGTGCATGGATTATTCGTGGTCGTGATACTAAAGAATATCCTTGGCCGTAGTGCAGGGGTGATTCGATGATGTGGATTATTTATTAAGCTGAGTCCCAGCAATAAAAGTCATGAAAAACCTTTTAAATCATAAAAGATAGTAGATTTTATGCTCTACTTGACTCTTTTAATGGATTGCTTGATCCGCTGCAGTTAAACTTGATGTCAATTGTATTTTATCAGTTTAACATTGTTGAAGACTAATGATAATTTATTCTGCATTATCTTAGTCATAATATTTCTTACTGGGCTAGTTGAGCTCACCCTTTCTTTCACTGTTCTCTTCAGGAAATGAGAATATAGTTGGGACGAGTCGGAAAACGGAGTGATGGACCAGATGATAGCATTAGTAGTCCTCACTATTCTATGTAATAGTGTGAAAATAATTATAATGAGGACTCCTTTTGAGTATGGATACTCTCTAGAAGACAATATTTGTATTCAAACTCATAGTTTATGTTTTGTCGTATTGTACACGACAGTTGTATTATTAAGTTGTATTTGAATTCTGTACCATGTATCTGGCGACTCAAGATGGGTGATGTATACCTAATTTTGGGGGCATCACAGTTGGTATCAAAGCTTAGGGATATGATCCCTGGCTGAGATGTGAGACAAGAACTAGGAGGGAAGAGACGGGAAATTCCTTCGCTAGTATGACCTATCTAAGGTTATTTGGTATTTAATTGGTCGGTCAGAGTATAGGGATAATATGTGATATGTTAATTAACCCTTATTTTGTGGGAGTATTTGAAAATGGCATCTGAAAATGTTGAGATAAGCAATGGAGCATAAGAGACCGTTGAGTCTCCACAAATCAATAATCAGGACAATGGGCAACAGGATGGCGATAATCCTCCTGTAAACAACAACATTGATCAATTGATGAACGACGGTACGTTTAGGAATTTTTTAGAATTCATGCAATATCAGGCGAAGGCGGCTCCTGTTCATAATGCAGGTAAAAATAATGGCAACCCACGGTTGGTCACCGCTAAGCAATTCAAGGAGTTGGGACCACCGGAGTTTTTGGGAAAGCCAGAACCACTTAAGGCGGAGACGTGGTTAAAGCAGATCACCAAGATATTTGATGTCTTGGGATGCTCCGAGCAGCAAAAGGTTCCCTTTGCCACCTTTATGTTGCGTGAAGAGGCATATCACTGGTGGGAATTTATAAAACATACCCAGCCTGACGCACTCAAGATGTCTTGGGAGAAGTTTCAAGAGCTGTTCAATGACAAGTACTTTTTCGAAAGCATTCGTCACATGAAGGAGGTGGAATTTATCAAGTTGGAGCAAAACAACATGACCGTGTCGCAGTACGAAGCCAAGTTTATCGAGTTGTCTTGATTTGCGTCCCACTTAGTTGATAATAAAGAGAGAATGACGCGGATGTTTTTAAGAGATTTGAAACCGGAGATACGTCAATATCTTATTTCTCATAAACTGTGCTTGTATTCAGATGTTGTTAATAGGGCTCAATTAGTGGAGCGCAATAACGAGTCAACGCAACCAAAAGAGAACAGCCGACAAAATGATAATACCGGTGATAACAGTCATCAAGGCGGTGACAATAAACATAAAGGGAATCAACATGCCAGAAATGGTAACCACCTCGGTGGTAATCATGGTCAAAACAATAAGAATGGACATTTCAAGAAGAGGAGATTCAACAATGATGGAAAGACGTCAGCACCAGCACCCGTTATTAGGGAAGGAGAACGACCACCTATCATATGCTTCAAATGCGGAGGGGAGGGACACATCAGTCCAAACTGCGCGATGCCGTCCAAAGCATGTTATAATTGTGGAAGAGAAGGTCACTTAGCCCGATTTTGTCGTTCACCGAAGACAAGTTCAGCTAAGATGGAGGCACCAAAGGCTGTCCCAGAAAAGTCAAAACCGGTAGTTTAAGAGAGGGCATTATTTTTTCGTGACAAGGAACCTGAATAAAATTATCACGGGTATATTAGTCATAAACTCTTTTGAAGTCTATACCGTGTTAGATACCGGTTCTACTCACTCTTTTATTTCACCTAGTTGTGTTCAATGTTTCAACTTAACTCCGGAGAAGTTAGACTTTGATTTATCTGTTGAAATTTCGTTGGGAGAAACCTTCGTTACCTCCACTATTTATAAATCTTGTTTGATTCAAATCAACACTTTCACGTTACCTGTCGATCGTATCTACTTAAAAATACTTGCCTTTGATGTGATTTTAGGAATTAATTGGTTAACTACTCATCATGTTTTTTTTGTAAGGTTGTTAACTTTCATACTCCTAACCAACCTGTTATGCGAATTCAAAGTAACCAAACCACTAAAGTCAATCATTGTCATATCAAGCCATAAGTAAAAAGTCCTGAGCCTTTATCTGGTGACTTCCTTGTGTGGAATGCACCGGTAGACTTTCTGTAGACGACGTCGTGAATGACGATGGCAAGTTGATAGGTATCAATGTGACGTGCTATCCAAGTCTTGGATGAGGGTCACAGTTTTGAACGATATTCCTATTATTAATAAAGTTCCTGACGTATTCTGAAGAACTTCCTGGCCTACCCCCAGAGCGTGAAATTGAATTTTGTATCGACATTGAACCCGGTACAAAACCCATTTCTAAAACCCCATATCGAATGACTCCTATTGAACTTCGGGAGTTAAAGACCAAACTGCAGGAATTGTTAGACATTGGCTTTATTCATCCTAGTACTTCTCCTTGGGGTGCTCCTGTTCTATTCATGAAGAAGAAAAATGGGAGTATACGACTTTGTATTGATTATCGGGAGTTGAATCATGTCACCATCAAAAATAGGTACACGTTGCCACGTATTGATGACCTGTTTGACCAGTTGCAAGGAGCCAAATTCTTTTCAAAGATTGATCTTCGTTCCGGATATCACCAATTGAAGATTAGAACCGATGACATTCCAAAGACGGCTTTCAGAACTCGGTACGGGCATTATGAATTTCTAGTCATGACCTTTGGATTGACTAATGCTCCTGCTGCCTTTATGGATATGATGAACCGAGTATTCAAGGAATATTTGGATCACTTTGTGTTCGTCTTTATTGATGACATCCTTATTTATTCCAAAAGCCGCGAAGATCATGAGCAACACTTGAGGCTGATACTCCAAAAGCTTCGTGAATATAAGCTTTATGCCAAGTTGAAGAAATGCGAATTCTGGCTTGAGGGAGTAGCATTCCTTAGGCACGTGGTATCAAGTCATGTAATATCTGTTAACCCAGCAAAGATTAAAGCTATTCAAAGCTGGGAACAACCTAAATCAGTGACCGAAGTACGTAGCTTTCTCGACTTAGCTGGTTATTATCGGAGATTCGTAGAAGGGTTTTCTCGAATCGCTACTCCACTAACTCAGCTGACTCGGAAAGATACAAAGTTCGGTTGGAGCGAGAAATGTGAGCAGAGTTTTCAAGAACTTAAAAGGAGATTCATTTCAGCACCTGTTCTGACAATACCATCTGGTTCGGAGGGATTTATCATCTACAGTGATGCTTTGGGCAAAGGGTTAGGATGTGTTCTCATGCAATATGGGAAAGTCATAGCCTATGCCTCACGACAACTCAAAGAATATGAGAGGAATTATCCTACTCATGACCTAGAGTTAGCAGCTGTGGTCTTCGCACTTAAAATTTGGAGGCATTACTTGTATGGAGAGAAAGTGGAGATCTTTACGGATCATAAAAGCCTCAAATATTTCTTCACTCAAAAGGAACTCAACATGCGACAACGACGTTGGCTTGAACTGTTGAAAGATTATGATCATACCATCCAATACCATCCTGAAAAAGCGAACGTGGTAGCTGACGCATTGAGTAGAAGATCATATGCGGGTACGAGTGCAATATTGACAACACAAAAGCCCATTTTGTGTGACTTGCAAAGGATGGAGATAGAGTTAAAAACTCCAGGGACCCATGTGATGATGGCGAATATACGAGTAGAATCGACTTTAATTGATAAAGTTAAAGTTGCTCAAGCTACAGACCTGGAGCTGATGCGTATGAGGAAGAAAGTGCAAAAAGGTGCTATGCCGGAAGCAAGAATCGATGATGAAGGAATACTTCGAGTCAACTCCAGACTTTGTGTTCCTAACGACCCTAATTTAAAGTATAAAATCATGATGGAGGCGCATAACACACTGTTTGCAATCCATCCTGGGAGTACCAAAATGTATCATGATATTCGTCATACATTTTGGTGGAGCAATATGAAGAGAGAGATAGCGCTGTTTGTCTCAAGGTGTCTAACGTGTCAACGAGTCAAGGCGGAGCATCAAGTACCAAAAGGTCCATTGCAACCACTTGAAATTCCAGAATGGAAGTGGGAGCACATTACCATGGATTTCGTTACCGGTCTTCCTAAAGTTTCTCAAGGCATAGATGCGATTTGGGTCATTATTGATATATTGACCAAGTCTGCTCAATTCTTACCAATACGAGAAACTTATACACTTGAACATCTTGCTCGTATGTACATAAACGAGATTGTAAGACTGCATGGTATGCCAGTATCCAAAGTTTCTGATCGAGACACAAGATTCACTTCACGATTTTGGGTTAGTTTGCAAAAAGCTATGGGCACGGATTTACGATTTAGTTCGGCATATCATCCTCAGACGGACGAACTATCAAAAAGGACTATTCAAACTCTTGAAGATCTATTAAGGCTCTGTGTCCTTGATTTCAAGGGAAGTTGGGACAAGTTCTTACCATTGGTGGAGTTTTTCTACAACAACAGTTATCAAGCAAGTATTGGCATGGCTCTATTCGAAGCGTTGTATGGAAGAAAATGTCGTTCTCCAGTATGCTGGGATGAGGTGGGTGAAGTAACGTTGTTGGGACCGGAGTTGGTACGTATGACTACGGAAAAGATTCAAACGATCCGGCAACGTATAAAAACCTCACAAGATCGACAAAAGAGTTATACTGATCTTCATCGAAAGGACGTGGAATTCGATATAGGAGATCATGTGTTGTTACGTGTTGCTCCATGGAAAGGAGATACGAGATTTGGAAAGAGAGGAAAGCTCAATCCTCGATTCATCGGCCCATTTTTAATCCTCGATTGAGTAGGAACTGTGGCCTATAGACTCGCTTTACCGCCAAGTATGTCTCGTGTTCATAACGTTTTTAACATATCCATGCTACGTAAGTATGTGGAAGACCCGAACCACATTATTGAGTTAGAACCAGACGAAATAGCGGAAGATTTGACGTATGAAGAGGTTCCTATTCAAATCTTGGATAAGAATGAACATATTCTACGCACCAAGGTTATATCTCAAGTCAAAGTTTTGTGGTGAAACCACGATATTGAGGAAATGACTTGGGAGTTAGAATCTGAAATGAAATCAAGGTATCATTACCTCTTCGACATACCAGGTACGTACCCTAATTTCGAGGGCGAAATTTCATAAGTAGGGGAGATTGTAAAACCCCAACTTTTTGAATAAAGATGAATTTTCTATAAATATTATTTTTGAATATTATGGAGTAAAATTGATATAATGTTATAGTTGGGGGTAATATTTATAAATTTTGCAAAGTACGCAAATTGCTATATAATATTCGATAGGTCAGGAAATATTCGTTTTAACAGGAAATATTCGTACGACGACACAATCATTGGTGGATCTCACAACGGAATTATTGTCGGATTGAGAAAACGACAAAAATATTTTATTAAAAATAACGACGGAAGTTTTACCGTTGATACTGTTGAACTACTCGATAGTAAAAGTACAGTAATACGTGTGGTTGCATAGTAGCACACGGTATTGATTATTAATGCTTATGTGAGAAGTCACTCAGTTTGATTCAATTATTGTCAATTAATAATATGAATTATTTAGCGATAATGAAGTTTTGTTTTATTCATATTATTAATGTAATAAAACAGAAAAGCTTTTTATATAAAACAGAATACTTTTATAAACTTATTCGTTTTATTAGGCTAATAGTAAAATCTTTTTAAATAAAACAGAACACTTTTATAAAGTTATCTGTTTTATTAGACAATAATTAGAATATATTATATTTTATTATGCATAGTATTTGCATAGTAAAATCTTTTATAAAGTTATTCGTTTTATTAGATTATAAATAGAATATATTATATTTTATTTAAAAATCGTTAGATTAAAATAAATCAATCTGGACCGTTCATGAATTAATTACTATGCAGTCCATTCTTCTATAAATAGAAGTTCATTCCTTCATTATTTATTACGAATTTACTGAAACTCTAGAGAGAGAAACTATAGAGAGAGTTCTTCTTCTATAATCTTGAGCGTATTTATTTAGAGTTTAAGAAAGCTTTGAGCGTAGTGCAAGTTTTCTTCGAGTATATCCTCGCCCTACCAGTCAGAATACTCTTCTTTCAAAGGTAAGGAATATTATTTGTTGTAATCGTAAAGGGTATTCTTTCTTTCTTATTCATGAAGAGAACTTCTGTTATTCCATTCTTTATTATTCTATTGGAATAACCTGTATACGCGGGCTACCCTATACTTGGTGAAATTCTTCTGTTATTCTATTCTTTATTATTCTGTTGGAATATCATGTCTGTGCGTTTACGCCGGACCTGGTTCCATTATTTATTATTCTGTTGGAATATCCTGTCTGTGCGTTTTACGCCGGACCTGATATTCCGACAGAATAATAAATAATGGAACCAGGTCCGGCGTAAACGCACAGACAGGATATTCCGACAGAATAATAAATAATGGAACCAGGCCCGGTGTAAAATACACAGACAGGATGTTCCAACAGAATAATAACAAGACGGAACTAGGTCCGGTGTAAAACACACAGACAGGATGTTCCAACAGAATAATAATAAAAACGGAACCAGGTCCGGTGTAAAACACACAGACATGATGTTCCAACAGAATAATTGAAGAATGTCACCAAGTATAGGGTAGACCGCGTATACAGGTTATTCCAACAGAATAATAAGAAATGGAATAACAACAATTCTCTTCATGAATAAGAAAGAATAACACCCCTTACCGTTTTAAAGAAGAATTGAAATAAGGAAGTAGTTAAGTAGCAGAATATTTTTCTTCTCTCTCTCTCTATAGTTTCTCTCTATAGTTTCTCTCTCTAGAGTTCAGTGAATTCGTAAGAAATAATGAAGGAATGAGCTGCTATTTATAGAAAAATAGAATGCATAGTAACTAATCCATGAACGGTCCAGATTGATTACTTTAATCTGACGGTCCATATTTAAAGAAAAATCTTTTAAATAAAATATAATATATTCTATTTATAGAATAACTTTAATAAAGTATTCTATTTTATATAAAACGATGTTTCTGTTTTATTACGTTAATAATACGAATAAAACAAAACTTCATTATCGCTAAATAATTCATATTATTAACTGACAATAATTGAATCAAACTGAGTGACTTCTCACATAAGCATTAATAATCAATACCGTATGCTACTATGCAACCACACGTATTACTGTACTTTTACTACCGAGTAGTTCAACAATACCAATGGTAAAACTTCCGCCGTTATTTTTAATAAAATATTTTTGTTGTTTTCTCAATCCGACAATAATTCTGTTGTGGGGTCCACCAATGATTGTGCCGTTGTACGAATATTCTCTGTTAAAACGAATATTCCCCGACCAATCGAATATTATATAACAACTTGCGTACTTTACAAAATTTATAAATATTACCCACAACTATAACATTATATCAAATTAACTCCATAATATTCAAAAATGATATTTATAGAAAATTCATCTTTATTTATAAAAGTTGGGGTCTTACAGTAATCATGACCGTAATGTTACAAATGATGTGGAAAAAGTCCTCATTAACCCGTAGTGCATTGATTGACAGTTTTTGGTATGATTATGGCTATGGATTCTCTTTGGCCGTAGTGCAAAGATGAATTATTTTATGGCATGATCAGGACCATTGATGAAAACATGATTATCTTTAGCCGTAGTGCATGGATAATTCGTGGTCGTGATACTAAAGAATATCATTGGCCGTAGTGTAGGGGTGATTCGATGATGTGGATTATTTATTAAGCTGAGTCCCAGCGATAAAAGTCATGAAAAAACTTTTAAATCATAAAAGATAGTTGATTTTATTCTCTACTTGACTCTTTTAATGGATTGCTTGATCCGCTGCAGTTAAACTTGATGTCAATTGTATTTTATCAGTTTAACATTGTTGAAGACTAATGATAATTTATTCTGCATTATCTTAGTCATAATATTTATTACTGGGCTAGTTGAGCTCACCCTTTCTTTCACTGTTCTCTTCAAGAAATGAGAATATAGTTGGGACGAGTCGGAAAACGGAGTGATGGACCAGATGATAGCATTAGTAGTCCTCACTATTCTATGCAATAGTGTGATAATAATTGTAATGAGGATTCCTTTTGAGTATGGATACTCTCTAGAAGACAATATTTGTATTCAAACTCACAGTTTATGTTTTGTCGTATTGTACACGACAGTTGTATTATTAAGTTGTATTTGAATTCTGTACCATGTATCTGGCGACTCAAGATGGGTGATGTATACCTAATTTTGGGGGCGTCACATCAAATATGTAATTCCATTTACATAAGTTTCAATAAACATTACAGACTTACTAACCATAACAAATGGTTATGGATATCCAACAAAAACCAAAGTACGAAACACAATCCTTTTAATTCTTGATTGAAATTTAAATAAGGTTTATTTCTTCCCATGACATTTATTGCCATGATCTCTTTCCGAGCAACATCAAAAGGCTTGTTTGAAGCAGAATTTCTATTATCTCGATAATAGAACAACATGTATGCTTTCCGATCCAAAACCTTCTTCTCACTAACTCGAACCTGTGAATCAACAAGTGCAATAAAAGTAAATTAAAAACAATCAAAAAAATAAAGGACTATTAGACTATGCAAACTGGTTGTGAATCCGGCAGCGAATCGTGCGGCGCAGCCGGGGAGGGCGAGAGACTTGAAAGATGTGCAGATGGGGTTGAAGTATAAAAGGAAGAGGACAGAGAGAGAAGCGAAAAGGATGACGTGAATTATATGGGAAAAAAGAGAGAGAAACATAGATAAGGGTGATAATCCTAACTTGCCTGGTGCATATGTAATAAATCCATGTAACATGCAGTGTGAGGATCAGGTTTATTGCCGTCATCCAAGGGGCAGAAGGCAGAAGTGGAGAAGATGAAACCATTAACGAGAATAGAGTTTTCAGATATGAATGAGAAAAGTAAGAGGGAGCGAAAACAAAAGTAAGGAAGATAATCGTGGGCCACAATTAAAGGATACCAAAATGTATTAATTTTGTAAATAAATATGAAAAAATATATTATTTTTGTAATTATTTTATTTATACACCATTATTATAATTATTTTTAAAAATATATTAAAATATGTAATTTACCCTAATTTCTTACCTAAACAAACAGCTTAAATGAGTCCGAGTTTTGGCCCAATCAGAACCAATTAAAACCTTTTCAAACACACCCCCGTCCACCGTCAAATTCGAGCCCAATTTAAATACGTTGTCGTATAACATTCCAATTACTTAAAATCTAGTCAAACACCCATTCAGCGTCTCTCTCTATCCTCTCTTTTCCTCTCTCCGGCGCAAAAAACTCTTCACAGTATCGGTCTCGTGCGTAACGTATTTTTTTGTTAAATATATACACAAATATTAACAATAACTTTCTTAATTTGAAATGTAATTTCAAATTTTTTTAGAGTAATTTGTTAAACCAAATCCTTAAACCATCACAAATTCAAAAATCAAATCAAAAATCTCTTATGGTTATGGCCTTTCATGTTGCTTGCCCCATCACTTGGTAAAATTCCCCCTCTGTCTCTAAAATTTTCCTAAATTCTCTCTCTCTAAAATCCCCATTTTCTCTCTCTAAAGCCCTTTTGTTGTTTGGTTTCTCTTGCAGTCGACGAATCTGTTTCTGTTCGCTAGGGTTTCCGAATGGCGGCAAGGGGAAGGATGAGTTCTTGGCGGAGGTAGCTAAGCTTGAGGAGTTTATCAAGGACCCTCGGTTACTTAGGGTTAGGGAATCAACCACTGTACAGGTTGCCGTTCCCAAGGTTGTTACTCCGCCGCCTCCTCCGCAGGCTCCGGTGACTGATGTGGATGGGGGAGATGCGGAGGAGCTGCTGTCTGCACAGACCAAGCGTGCTGCGATGCAGAGGAAGGCTGCTGCAGCGTCTTTGGTGGCGGAGGATTATGCGCGGAGGATGGAGACCGGTGATGTGGAGGTGAGGTTTTTGATTTTGTATTGAATTTTGAGTTTTGATGTTTGAATGCTGTGTGTCGTTGTGGTTTGTTGTTGCTTTTGGTAGTTTAGAACTGTATTGTTAGCTAATTTTTGAATGTCGTGTGGCATTGTGATTTGGTTGTGATTTTGTTAGTTTAGAACTGTTTTAGTTTCTTGGTTGTGATTTTGTTAGTTTAGAACTGTTTTAGTTTCTTGATTGACGCGTGGAATTTGAATTTGTTCTGAAAATTTAGTGGGGGATAATGGGGTTATTGGAATGTGGAGTTATTGTATTTGTTGGGTGATTAAATTGCTGTATTGTCGGTTTCTGTGTGTTATAGAGCTGTAAGGATTGGCCGATAGTGAATGACGTCAATTATAACTTTCTAATGTAATAATTTCTCCAAGCTTGTGCTATGAAAATATTACATTTTGTTATTTAATTTTATACAGGTTAATGTTGTTGGATAATTGATGTATGCTGCTAAGAATTTGTGGCCTTGCGTCTTCTAATTTGATCATTTGTCATAAAACAATGTTATACTGCTGTTGAAATAATCAATTGTAAAGTTTTGGTTTATATTGTCGTATTGTGTCTAACTGGGGCTGGCAGCTATTTGGGCTGAGCATGTAAATCTGACAAATGCATCATTAAAAAATCTATCGATGAGTCTCTTTGTTTTGCAAAAGAAAATGCTTAGTTCATTAAGAATTTAGATATTTTGTTTTAGGCAAATTTAGTAAGAAGGTTCCACTTCTTAAACTACATATTATTTATGTTATAGAAGTTTTTTGATAGGTTAAATCCTGTTTAAACTTACTATTATCAGTCAAATATTCCTTTATTGATGAGGACAAGAGGGGTGAAATATGGGTATGTGGAAACAAAACATTAAATAGCTGTATTACCATGTCGGCTGGTACAGTACAAAACATAGTGATTTTGGGACAATCCGGTACAAATAGAATAGTATAACATTCCAGTCCAAATACTGGCAATACCGATCTGTTCTGATCTTACAGGCTGGGATTTGACAAATTTTAGAAATTCGGACGTTAATAGGAAGATTGGTCTTCCTACGTCAAGATGAAGAATAAGTTGCAATTAACAATGTAGGGGCTTCACATCTACATGCGCATGTGTTACGAGTGAACTTGGAGGTTTGCGTCTGGAGTGGGTGAGCAAGATTGATCATCAGTGGTGGAAGTTCGCAGATTGAGAAACGGGTGGTAAATTTTTAGAGAGAGAGGGTAGAAAGAAAGATGAAGAGAGTTGATGCTGAAACTGTAAAGAGGGTAAATTAATGGTCTGAGTAGAAATGCATGGTGGTCAAGGAGGTAACATGATAATTTGAGCTGGCATGAGCAGCAATTGATTTTAAAGTTCATAGTTTTATTTTAGGGAGACATTTTGGTGCTTTCTTCATCTATACCCAATGAACAACTTGTACACTATAATATTCATATGTACTTGATTATTATTATCAAATTATTTTGCAAAATGTAACCCCAAAAAAGAAGAAAAATAATTTATTATGCAAAAATCTCTCTCACACGCAAATGAAAATTGGTTAAACAATTATTAAATTTTACTTATGAATCATTTATAAATATGTATTAGTTACTAGTGTGTGTGTGTGTGTGTGTGTATAAACACTAATACCTATTTACCGAATCAGTTTATAAATGGAATTGTGTCTGTCAGTTTCCCACATTGCATTGGATTGTTCTTATATTGGTTGAGTTCACTTGGCAAGCCATGAGAATAGTTCGTTAATTCTGACTCGATGATGGCGATTACATTCTTGTACCATGAAACTATGAACATATATGAGATCAATGGGACATTCTTAGAGAGAGATGTGAGTTTAAAATGGAACTAGTGCGGATGTGTCATTTATCACTATCTTATTGGAAATATTGATTAACCTAATAAAGAATGTTGAGGCAGAATTTTGGATTTCTCAAACGTGATATTTTTGTTGGTTTAAAAGACCTAGTAATATCTTGTTGTATTACTATCAGATGTTTTTTTAATAGAGATCTTGACCTTATGGTTGATATTTCATTGAAGAATGCTTTTGTTGAAATAATTATTTTCCAAAATGGTAATCGGTTTTGTATTTAATTATTGATTAATGAGTTTGCCGGAAAGAGTCATTTATATAATAATTTAATATTTGAGTGGGGGTTTTGCCACATTGAATTTTTCTCTATGCTTGTTAGGATTGACACTTTGTGGTTCTCGATAGGTTATTGAGACCTTTTTCTCTTTGTATTGCAATCTGAAATTTGATCTTTTAGGATAATTAAACAAAACATACTCTGTCCCACATTGCTAGCAAAATTTCTTTTAGTTTGTGTGGCATGGATTTTAAGATGAACCAAAAGCACATAATATTTAAATGTATTACTAATCTATAAATCTAAATATGTTTTCGTCATGTCTTAAACTCCGCCCTACACCAAAAAAATGTTGCAAGTAAGGTGGAACGGAGGTAGTAGGTAATTGGATGAATATATTGTTTCATCAGTTGTTTTGGCATATCAATCATGCTTTCTTGTGTAGGGTGTTGTGAAAGATATAGGTGGAGAAGAGCAGGGTCTGTCTAATGTTAAAGTAATGTGCCGGCTTTGCTTTAATGGTGAAAGTGAAGGGAGTGAGAAAGCAAGGAAGATGCTGTCTTGCAAAAGTTGTAGCAAGAAGTATCACAGGAGCTGCCTTAAGGCTTGGGCTCAAAATAGAGGTATGCTTTATGTCCACTACTGTTCTAATGTTGATGTGTTTCAGTTAATTTTTTTGATAAAAAGTTTTATTGCAGATCTATTTCATTGGAGCTCGTGGACCTGTCCCTCTTGCCGAATATGTGAGGTAATTTGGCTGTTTTTAATTTTGTGATATACTGATATTGTCAACTCACTGTATGAAAAGAAAAGGAAAGGAAGAGAGGACTGTCATAAACTTGGTATGCATTTATCATCATCTGTTTATTGCAGAAACCATTTTTGTCAGATAAAATGTGGCACATGTCACTAATCTAAAAATAACATAAAATGGACTGGCCTTATCAGCTGCTCAAACATGAAAAAGTTCATCGTTTTTCTATAACGTGCTCTGATAAACATAATTAGCTATCACTTGGGATGAAAACATCCACAGAAGTTTTTAAGTCAATCTGATTTGACATAATTGTGAGAATTGCTATAAAAATATACTCTAGATAAAATGAAATTGACAGACTCGCATGTTAATAATCTATTTGAATGTTTTTTTTCAAATCTATATCAAGCCCTAATATTTTTCCCTTTATGCTAATAACTCTATGTTTTTAAACATGTTTTCACTGTTTTTACTTCTGTGTTCTAACTGTTATGAAACAAGTTATTGTTTTTGATTGGTTGGCGTGATATTGTCACCTAGAAACCTTGGTTATCGTATACAATCCTTGATATAGAAGGAATTAAATTTCTGTGTTCCAAGAGATGGACTCTTGAAGTAGGTTGTTTAGCATTTACAATGTTAAATTAGAGTAAAGGAGTTCAGATAAGCTAATCCTATGACCACCAACTACTCGTACATTATTTGAAGTTCAGAATTAGATCTTAGTAGCCGAGTGAAGGGTGATAAGGTTGAGGTCAATGATGGAAATGTAGCTGAGTTGATTATCAGATCTAAACAGTTTTTGGGTTGACCGTTTCATGAAAAGATGTTAGTGTATGCACGGGAATTTCACTAGGCAACGGACTCATAATTTCCTAACCTTGCAATGTTGATTTCCATTTTAATTATAAAAGACTAATTAGGTTGCTTACAAAAACGCAAAAGAAAATCAAACATATGGTCATCGCATTTGTCCCTCATCCTCTCTTCTGTCTTCTGATAAGTAGGTCATAGCATACGTATCCATGCTTATCTAGTTGTCACCTAGGCGACACTTAGTCGTCCTTTACCAGCAGGCTTTCAAGTCGCGAGCTCAGCTCGACAGGTCTTCGCCTCGGGCTACTTGAGGACAACTTGGGCCTAAGTCGATCGACTTTGTTACCAGTCGGTTACTAGCTACCCAAGTTGACCCGAACAACAATTTGGGCTTTTAAAAAAAAAAAAAAAAGAAGGCAGCAAAAGTCGCGACCAAATCCCCAAATCGCTAAACCTAAAATTCAGAGAGTGGAGTACCAGGCATCGGCGACTTCGACAAGTGCCCGCGGCATCAGTAAATTCGGCTACTTTTTCATTTTTTCTTGACAGTATAATATTTTTTTGGTCTTTCATACACAATTTTTGTGGAATGATCATTGCTGCAATAATTAGATGGAACACTTATGGCTTTTACAAAAAAAGGGTGTGAATTTTGTACTGCTGAGTGCCGTGCTAGCCAGATTGCCTGGACATATACTTAAGCAGTTCAAATCGCAGTAAATGGTGCTTCTTTTTCAATCGGACCAGATTCCCCCCCCCCCACTCCCCCCAAAAAAGGAAGATAATTGCATTAGAGGAATTTGTTGTGGATTGCTTTTCTTGCATGAATTTTTTCCTCTCATTCTGGAGCATCAGAAGAAGCTACTGTTGAGTCCACTTCCCTCAGCAATTAAATAGGGCGAGACTATCTTCTCCGAATTGTGGTTGGTCAAATAGTTGACTTTGCTGAATATTATCCTATTCTTCCACTACAATTCCCTCAATTTGTGTATTGTATATAATTGAATAATGATGATATATCTATTTATTGTGCTTGTCTACTTGGTGCTTTTGTCTATAGATCAAATTACTCATCTCCCGCATTGCTCAGATATTTATGATTCCTCACTAAATTTTGTTTTTTCAACTTTATCATGGTGTTGCTCTTATCATGATTTATCCTTTTTACTCTAGGTGTGCCGAAGAACTGGAGATCCTAATAAGTTTATGTTCTGCAAAAGGTGTGATGGTGCATACCATTGTTACTGTCAGCAGCCTCCACACAAGGTAGGATTTAATCCTCTATTCCAGCAGTCACATAGTACGATTAGAATGAATTACCTTATATTCATTTTTGGATTATGCAGAATGTTAGCAATGGACCTTATTTGTGTCCTAAGCATACCAAGTGTCACAGCTGTGGATCAAATGTTCCAGGAAATGGTCTTAGTGTAAGGTATAGATTGTTAGCAACAGTTTTGAGTCTTGTGGTTCAAATGTAGTATTTGCTATAATGCATTGATCTTTTAATAGCTGTTTTTATATTTGTGTTCGATGAAGTTCCTTAATGGTTACTTATTAGTGCGGGGAACGTTAAAGTTGATCACGTGGTTCTAAGAACCATGCTTTTATGGATACTTTTTGATTCTGCCTTCTAGATATCTATATTGTCTTACAGACGCCTTGTTAATATTATCTTTTGTTATATCTAAGTCTATTAATGTTTCATTCAACTGCTTTATTTTGTTGTTACTTTGATCTGTCAAACATTTCCTTCTAGGTATTTTACTGGGTTCATAAATAAGATCAAGCGGAGTAATTCTTATAATTTAAATTATTAGCTCAGTAGGTTAAACTTTGTTTGAACATCTGAACTTTATATTAGTTTTCACTTGATTTTGGAGCCTGATGCTGATTGCTGAGTGGGGGCTAAAGTGCAATGTGGATCACTTCTGTGGCAAAATTAGTAAAGGCACTGGGGAGAAATATTGAAGTTGACGTTAAGGGGGTGTATCTAAAGAATCTGGATTATAAGTTTGATTATCACTAATGGTTGTTTCGAGTGTTTGGTACAAAGTCAATATTAATGGGTATACTTTTTCCAATATTTATCCTTTTTCCTAATTGTCCCTATAATAAGTAAAACTTATAATAGTAAGCTACAAAGTAAGACCCATGCTTCGTATCAGGAAATGAGTTAGCTAATTAAATTAAAGAACATGTCGGTAACTCAAGAGTCTAGAAAATCAAAAAAGAAAAAAACAAATCACAACAATAACAAATAAATTAAATACGTACTCCATACATTGCTCATATGCTACCCATGGGTTAAATCATTCTTCCAAAGGAATAGATAAAGTTTACAAAAAAAATACTAACATAAAAATGTGATTTATTTTAAATAATGTTCAATACATTTAATTATTTTTTTGAAGTTCTGGGATATTTATAGTCTTTTGAGTGTATAAGAAAACTAAAATAAATAAATAAACAAAAAGAGAGCGCTTGTGATAAGTAAGGGTATTTGCTTGGTACACCTTTTGTAATTGTGTCAATAAGCGCATTTATGCCCAAATTATTTATTATGAGGGGGAATTTTGGTTAAACAAAGATTTTGAAATGACCAAGACGTGGTAATCTCAAATTGCCACCTCTTTTTCCCACCTCGAGTGAATATGTTGACACTTTACCGGGTATATGTGATTATTGGGAATGTAAGATTACCGGTGTACTGTAAACGGTTTACAAAGATGACCAACCCATAGTATTAGGAACCTGAGATTACCACCTAAGATGACCTGTACCAAACGCCCCCTTATTAGCCACACACTTGACCATATCTCTAGCATCATTTGCCAAACCGAGGACGGTTTTCTATGATTGTCCCGTCTCTGATTTCATCATAAATGTGATGTTTGTTTTAAATGATGACATGTCTTTTCAACTTTTATACTATAAATGCTCCTGTTTAGAGTTTCTTTCTTTTCGAAGGGACCAATCAAGTATGGGAACTTCAATTTCTTTAGGAACCTGAATGATATTTCATATTATTCTTAAGAGTTAGCTTCTTCATTTCATCTTTGAATTCAGCTCACTTGTGATTTTTAAGGATTCATGGATTTGCCTTAGTTATATTGGGGTGCTTCCTACGAAGTCTAGGGGTTTTGGAGATGACAAGGATGGTGAGAGTTAGTGATATGACATGTTTTATGGTCTTTATGGCGTTTTGTCTTTTGAAATCAACTTCTTCCTTCTCGCTTTTTGAAAGAGCAAGTCGTTTATTTGTCGAGTTATGAGCATCCACAAATGGTGTTTTTCGAGGCAATAATATCATATCAGTATGAACTTATTTATTCCTCTAGTGAATTGGGCTTCTAATTAAGAACTTGCATCAATGTATGTTATTGGTGCTTCACTCGATTGTTAATTATTAAATATTGTAGTATACTTTATTGACTTAGACTTCATATTTAGCTTCTAGTATCTTTAGAAGCTAAGGGCAATTCAGAAGTAATATTTAGCACATTTATGTAAATGCGCATGCAACGCGCGCACACAAGCTTGACATGATAGGGCAACGATGGAGAATAAGATATTGAAACAAGGTAGGATAGATTTGGTTGGTGACTCTGTGATGATCACAATAGAGCAGCTCTGAGAAGCACGGTGAACATGCTTTTACAATTAGATACTGACAAAAAATTGAATTTTGCCAAAAAAAAAAGAAGAGAAGTTGACACAATAATAGGCTAACAACTAATCGGATTTGAGATTTTTTCTGTCTTTCATTTTTCTCCATGGTAATAACTCTTTCTTGAGAGACTGAGAGAGTGAATGTGCACTATTGTCTTGTCAAGGATTGAAATGCCTATTCTATTTTTATAATGCATCTATGCTTTATCATTATTTAATTCATTGCTTAGTAAATTTTTCTTTGATTGTCCATATAAAATTATTTATTATGAATTGCATCCATCTCTAAGTGCACAATATCAATCAAGGTAGAACTTTAAAGTTAAGGTGTCTAAATAACCGTGAAATATCAACCAGAACCCATAAAAACCATCACCGTGAATTGAAGAGGTGACTTGTTCAAATTGGTTGGAGTTCAACTTCTTACTACATCTGTTTTTCTTATTAGGAAAAAATCACTTTAGTAGTTGGGCCTTTCTTCATCGTTGGTCTGTAATATTGCAGGTGGTTTTTAGGGTACACTTGCTGTGATGCCTGTGGAAGATTGTTTGTGAAAGGAAACTACTGCCCGGTTTGTTTGAAGGTATTATACATACTATGTTATTTAGAGTTTATGGTATGCTTTAACTTTGACATTAGATAGTGACAGTTGACATTATAAGAATATCTGTGTGCAACTTGATTATTTTCAGTTACAGAGAAATGATAAAACATACTATATAATGAAAAACATGGTTATTGTACATGTCTCACCACTAGTTTATTGCAATTGTTATCTCTACTTGTTAACCACTGGTATTCTCCTTGTGGTGTATGTTATAAATTTTGTTTTGTACTTGATCATAGGTAAAATCGTTGAAGTGTGTATATGGCTTGATGATAATTTTTTAAGTGATATATGTACTCTTGAATTCTTGATAGCTTATATTCAGCTTACCATGTACTTACCAATTAATGTGTGTGTGTTTGTGTGAATCTTGAAATACATGCTATTTGATATCTGCAAGTTAGTTTTTGACCATCTTTCGACTCAAATACTGAAGGTCTATAGAGATTCTGAAGCAACGCCTATGGTTTGCTGTGATATCTGCCAGCGATGGGTGCATTGCCAGTGTGATGGCATCAGGTTTACTCTTTCCCTTGTTCCATATTAAATCACATAGTTTAGCTCATTTTGGTCAGCTTACAAATTATTCTTCCAGATGGGTTGGAATAGTTTCAATAGACAAAGGTAGCTATCCTGTATCATCATTTTAGTGGAAGTAGTGACTTTAATCAGCATACTATATCTTCTTTTTATTTCCACATGAGTTTAGCTTCAGAAATTGAGGGAAAGAATTTCTGTTTTTAAATCCCTTATTTGGGTAATTGCTATGGAATTTGAGAAGTTGTTTTTAGATTTTTATTTTTAGCATTGTCTTGTAATCATGAGAAACTGTTTAACAGTTTCTCTTTAAAGCAGGGTAGTGATGAACCCTATTGTAGTGAGCCCCAGTTAACTCAAAACTTTTACCCACCTTTTCGCTTTTAATTCAATGTTGAAAGCCATGATTTTCATTTGGTAGCTGAATTTCTATAAATCCCTGCTACCTAATGGTTGATGAATTTAAGCAGCACTTGATGACCTGATTACAAAAGTTAGTTTCTGTTTCTCTATCGTCTTTGTCCTTTTAAGTCTCTTGAAAGTACCTATTTTTGGTAGTAGGCAAATAATTGAACAAAAGACACCTACTTAATAGAAGTATAAACAAATTGCATTTATGAATTATGATAAGTTTTCTTTTCTTTCCTTCCTTTCTTTCTTTTTTCTTCTTCTTCTTTTATATAAAAATAATGTAAATGGATATCATAAAAGAGGTATACCCTATTTAGATGTGGATGTGAATTGTGAAGTATAAAGGAGAACACAAAATCAAACTATCCCCTAAACCTTCATGGAAATAGTCAACTAGATGGTAAATACTTCTTGTAAGATTAAAGAAGATTTTATTAGAAAGAAGAGAAATGCAGCCACAATGGACAAGAAATCCACCAAACAACCAAAGAGAAAGGACACTAGTCCTTAACAAAAGTTATATGTTAAAGACTAATATGCATAGATTATAGAATTAGGAATAAACACAAAAAAATAATTGTTTGTTTAATTTATTTTCATGAGACTTAATATCTTCTCCTCTAGTTTGCATACATGCGTGTATTTAAAACCATAAGGTTCAGTTAAAGCTTTTCTACTAGTTATTTCTTTGTAAGAACAAGTTGTTAATCTCTTGTTATAATAAACCGAAGTAGGTGATGTACTTATCTGTGAAATAATAGACGTTTTGAGTGTGATTCCTTACCATAGATTTTTCCCTTCCTGTAGATCATGTATGTATCTTATGCACAAAGTAACCCTGTTTTTTGACCTTCATAATCAAACTGTTTGTCCTCATTACCTAATTTTCACCTTCAGAGGTTTTTTCTACCTGTCACTTTTGCAGTGATGAAAAATATCTGCAATTTCAAGTGGATAATAACCTCCAGTATAAATGTGCTACATGCCGTGGAGAATGCTATCAGGTGTGTTTAAAACGTGATAGTTCTGGCAAACAGTATTGTATCTGTTGCTAATATAATTTTCTTTTCTTTCTCTCAAAATGCCAGATTAGAGATCTTGAGGACGCTGTTCAGGAGCTTTGGAGGAGGAGAGACAGTTTTGATCAGGATTTAATCGCAAACTTGAGGGCTGCTGCTGGATTGCCAACTCAAGAAGAAATATTTTCTATCTCACCTTTTTCAGATGATGAAGAGAATAGCCCTATTGTATCAAAGAACGAATATGGTCGAACCTTAAAATTTTCTCTCAAAGGGTTAGTTGATAAATCACCAAAAAAGAGCAAGGATTATGGGAAAAAGTCTTCAAATAAGAAGTACAGTAAGAAAAAGGGGTATCAGAAATCGATAGTTAGTAAAACTGAAGCACAGCATAATTTTGACGGACTTAGTGATGCCCAATCGATGGGATACAGCACTGGTGATAACAAAGATGAGGATATGCATCCCCATAGAAGTGGAGGGCTTGACATATATCCTTATCCTGTTGCTGGAAGTTTGACCGAAGGGGTAGGCTCAATTAATCATGCAGTTGTTGTGAAACACAAGTCCATTGAAGAGGTTACAGCAAGTAATGAAAATAGGACATTGAGAACAGTCCAACTTAAGAGTAACATACCTCAAGGTGTGGATAATATGGACACTGGAAAACATGTTAGCAAGTCCAAAAGCACCACGGGACCGAAGCTTGTTATACATTTAGGTGCTCGAAACAGAAATCTGACAAGTTCTCCAAGGTCTGATGCATCAAGCTGTCAAAAAGAGCAAGACTTGACAACCTCTAATGGTATGCTTTATTTTTTTATTTTCTATATGCATCTGTTCCTTCCGGAAGAAAATACATGACCAAGTGGCTTTATGTTGAGTTGACCTTAAAAGATTAAAGGACGCCTAAGGAGATCATCTCTAGTATATTTTCAGCATGGTATAGTTTCGCTCATGTTGGATTGTTGCAAACTGCTCTGTCATGTCTTTCCCATAGTTGATGATGGTATTAACCACCAACATGCAATGTGCTTCTCCTTTTTTTGGCATCTGCGTGCATGCTTATAATTGATAAAATATTGTCGTTCTCTTTCATTTATTTATTTTTTAAATAAAATCCAAAAAGTATAGAGAACCCTAGAGGGAATGTTTTATTGGGTAAAACTAGAGGAACTCCCAGAAATTCTTTTTAATAGAAAGAACAAATAATAGGTGATTTGATGCGGTGGAAAATGTTATAGTTTATTTATGTGGAGCAGGTTGCTGTTGCTGGCATGTATGCATATTATTGATTATTGGGAACTTCTAAGTTTTGTTCTTGCACCTTGGAAACTCTAATACTTTGCTAAGGAGTTTAAATTTGAGAGACGGGAATAGAAACTGGAAGAAAGTGCCTTACTTTCTCTTATCTCGATTGTGAGTTTTAATGAAGAGATAAAGGAAGATAAAAGGAGAGTAAATATCCTCTTACTTTCTTCTCCACAATTATCTTGCATGTGAATTGTCACAAGTAGTATTCAGAATATTTTAGTCGTTAATAATTAATAAAGCCGATGACTCTCTTATCTTTTGCATTAGTTGTAAATTGCTGGAGGAAGTTGGTTGTATGGCAGGCTTGTAATTGTAAAATCAGAATCCTCCTAATCTCAATTTCTGTTTCAGTATGCTTCTCTCTCTAGACTCTACCCTCTCTTAAGTTCTGGCTCTCTTCTTCTCAGTTCTCTTTCTTCACCTAAACCTAACCTAAGTCTTTTAAGTGTGAAAAAAATTGGTATCAGAGCCAACGATTCTGCCTACCTATCCTCAAATTCAATATCTAATCTTTACTCTCACTTGGTCTTCATAAAAATTGATTCAAACACTTCAAACTATGTATTCTCACTTCATTAGAAGCATTCACGTCAACAATAGGAACGATATAAAGCTGAATCAAATGTGGAAACAAACTTCCTCTGTGTGGCATTGCTTTAGATAAGTGACTGTGGTTGAGCTTAGTAAAACACAAATCATATTCAGTAGGTGAAATTTCTCATTCTACTAGCTCGCAATAAAGTTTATTCAGCGATCAAGTCCTTGTTCAGATGTAAGCATCATGATTTTTCATCAATTTTATAGTTCGCATAAATTCTGATTCACAATTTAATAAACTGAATAATATCAGTCAAACCTTTAAAATAGCAATCTGATCTGCAAAATATTGATTCTATGAGTATTATCGGTACGCAGAATTTGAAAAAGCAATTCAGTTATAAGATATTTAGATTGCGCAAACTCAAGATGTTTAGTTCTCGAATGTGCTGGAATCAGGGATGTTGACAGTGCAGTAGCTTTCTCATTTCTACCAAGTTATGCTCTTCTTAATGATTCTCTCTCTCTCTCTCTCTCTATATATATATATATATATATGTGAATGAAGTGTTAGAGAATAACAACGCAACGAAAAAAGTAGCAAAGAGAAATTGGGAGAAAAACAATACCGCACAAGACAAAAAATTTACGTGGTTTGCCCAAAGGTTGGGTTACTCCACGATTGACAGTGTCACTATCTCAGAGTATTGTACACAATATAGTGCAGGATCCCCTCCTTATGTAGTGCGGTATAAGAATCTTAATTAATCCCAAAAGTACAAAACTACCCCTCAAATCACAGGCCCAATCACCTTTTTGGTAGCTGTACTATCACCTCTGAGGCTCTGAATCAAAGTCGGATCAGGCTTAATATATGTATTTATATATAAAGCCCTTGTTGTTTTACATTGGGCACAGATAGTTTTAATACTAGAAATGGTCATCAGTGAATATTCTATTTATGGTTGACCACTATTGATGCTTGTATTTTTTGTCAACTCTGTTTATAAATTCCAAAATTTGCAGCTTTTGAGAGAAATGCTTGATACCTTAATCCCTTTTTCTCTATGTGAGCGTGTGTGTTTTCTGCTGTGAATGGTGGGCAGGAAAATGTGTTTTGCAATACTGTCGAGATTGTAGGTGGAGTGACCTCCCTACCATTTTGGACTTTAGAAAGTTGTCCGTTCGTTCCATCTTATTTTATAAACCATTATCCTCCAGTGTTTAAGTGTAACATGCTCCATGTATTTAACAGGCAGCGAAGACGTGGGCCAGCAGAGATTAAGTGACAGATATCTTGACAGGCATGACACCGCAGTTGCACTTGATGATGGAAAAGGTATTGGTTTACCATCTATCAGTTTCTGGGAAAATGTTTGTTACCTGTCATGCTATTTGGTCATCTTTGATAATATATCAATCTATATCTTCCATTGTTAGAGACATCATTTTGGTTTTCTAAATCTTGCAAGGATATAAAATGGATTACCCTGACCAAGTAAAAGGTCCGAAATTCCGTGGAAGGGGGACCAACTTGATCAAAATCAAAAAAGTTAATCCAGATGTTTCTGACTTGAATCCCAAATTTGGCGGAGGGAAACTTTCTGATGGTTATGGAACTGTTTCTCCAGTAAAAACACGTGGTTCATTGGGAAAACAAAGCACTGAGTGGAGCATACCTACAGTAGGCACTGTATCTGAGGTCCCTGACCAAAGAGAGAAGGTATCTTCACTAAAATATGCAGAAGCTAGGCCTGATGTCTATAGTGATGTGAATGATGATAATAATCATCCACCTTCAGTCTCACATTCTTTGCCAAAGGATCCCAAACCTTTGCTGAAGCTTAAATTCAAGAATCCTTTTAATGAGAACCCAAGTTCCTGGGCCCCTCATGGTGAGGATGAGAAGAGTTCTGTTAAGGGCCAAAGATCAAAAAGAAAGAGACCATCGCCTTTAAGGGAGAAAACATTAGCCAAGGAAGAAGATGGTGCCTCAGAAGGGTATGAAGACAACTCAATGGATGGAATAATGGAGGCTAATTGGATACTTCAGAAGTTGGGTAAAGATGCAATGGGAAAGAGAGTGGAAGTTCATCAGCCATCCAACAACTCCTGGTGGGTTTTTCACCAACTTTTCCTTCATTTTTCCTTAAATTATTCATGAAGGCAAGCATATATACATACATCAAAAAATTGATCCATTCAACTGTGCAGTTCTTTATCGCATATGGTGTTTACTCATTTTAAGTCCTCAGTCTCTAAATATCTTAATGATTGATTTACCATTCTCTAATGGCTCTATTTGACTTGGTTGATATTCTTTTGATGTGTTCTTGGCTGAATCCTCAGTTTCTTTCATTCCAGGCACAAGGGAACAGTAACAGAAGTCTGTGAAGAAACATCAATTCTAGCTGTTGCTTTAGACGATGGAAGGGCCAAGACCTTAGATCTTGGGAAGCAAGGAGTTCGTTTTGATTCTCAGAAACAAAAGCGGTAAAAAACATGGAAGTTACTTCTAAATCTTTAATATATTCGCAGGTGTGGAGGCATAAGCAATTACAATGATGAAGTTTGAAAGTGGTCAGGTGGATCACTTAATGCAATTGGGTGACTTCCTCTTGGTGTAGAGTTGTCTGGTCATTGTGGCTGGTATAATTTAAAGCAACTTGTTGTTAGCTTTCTTTACCTGCTGGTTGTTTCTCGATGTAGCATTAGCATCGAAGTTCAGTTTAACTTGGTCTGTGTTAGGGTTTGCTTTTTGTCTCTACCTTCTTGGCTCTAGATTTTTTGAATTCAAGCTTCATGTATGCTTAGTTCTTGGTTTTGCCTCCAAGATGGAAGCTGCTACCTTGTTATGTATCCGGTACAAGTGTTAATGAGCAACTGTGAAAAAGAATCAGAATCTCGAACAGCCCATGGCTGTTAATGGGCACTCATATTTGATGAAACTCTCATGTACTTTTAGCATTTTAGACCTTTATCTTGTTTGTCTCCATAATGCTCCCTCTGTTTCAACATATAAGAGCAAAATAATTTTTGGTTTCGTACTAAAATTTATGAGAAAAATTACTCTTTGTAGTATAAATATACAAATGTCTTATTTCTCAAGAGATGTGCAATGTACTCAAATTTTACATTTTAATTAAGTTGCTTTTATATTTTGGAACATTGGGATTGTTGTTCATAAAGCACACTACATGGTTCTCTAGCCTTAATGGAAAGATTATGAGCCGTATTGGACTTGAGTCTATATCCCTTGTAACCGCAATAATTAATACAACGTTTGAATTAGAGGAATAGAATTGGTGAAATAATGGAATAGAGAAGGGAATGAGATAGTAAGCGGAATGAGTCATTCCGTTCTTGAATGGCTTCTTCAAAGGATTAAAAATTCACATCATTCAAACAGAACAACCAATCATAATTTTTTTCATTCCAAACATAGCATAAAGTATGACCACAATCGAAAATATCGGTACGTTGAACTTGATTATATTATATTTGACATCACAAGTATTAGAAAAAGAAAAATGATATATATTATGATTTTACATGTCAATTTTTTTTATTGCAAGTTAACGTAGATAAATCTAATTCCTATATATATATATATATATATATATATATATATATATATATTGATATTGTGGACCAATTTTATAATTCTATCCAATTCTATATATTGATATACCTCGCAATCGTAATTAATTCGGCAAACCAAGGACCCGAAAAATGCAAAATGGCTTGTTTTTTGGGGGCAAGATAAATGCTATAAGATAAGAAAATTTCTCTATAAAAGGACGAAGATCTCCACCAGATTGAACTATTGACCAAGCTAAAAATTACCTATACACATATCCCTCTAATAAGAATTTGTATGGACTCTAGGAGACTCTTATATAGGTTGTTCAAGTATGTGGTTAGTGAACAGCCTAATTTTGCTTGTTGAAGCATTTATTTTGTGGAGAAATAATTGTAATGTTGCCAATTGAAGTTTTTCAAGGAAGAAGTTGGTTCCTTCATATTGATATTTTTTTTTCTTAATAGCCACTGAAAGGGTTTGCAAATCAAAAAATATATATGAATAGAAAAAAGTTAGAGAAGGTGAGAGGAGGGAAGAGTAAACAAAATTAGAGAAAGAAATAATAATTTTTTTCAGAGAATAATAAAAAAAATTATAGAGGAAGTGTACAGAAGTTTTTAGAGAGAGAAAATGAATTAAAATTTTAGAGAAAGAAACAAAAATAAGTTACATATTTTTTTTGGGGACAATAAGCTTAAAACTGAAGTGTAGGTTAATATATCCTGAATGTATATCTACTTGGCCCAAACAACCTAACTTATATTAAAAATAAGAGTAAAATACATTAACATCCCCTCTAGATAATCATAATAACACTCACCTCCCCTCTAGTTTCTTTAGTAATAGTTAGTACTCCTGCAAGTTTTTAGGGTTGACTAAATAGATAAAGTTACATATTTACCCTTGTATTTTATCAAAATTTAATTACTAAATAAAATATATATATATATATATATATATATATATGTGTGTGTGTGTGTGTGTGTGTGTGTGTGTGTGTGTGTGTGTGTGTGTTTAATTATCCTTTTTTTTAATATAATACATTTTAATTATAATTTTATTTGTGATTAAAACTATCTTATTTAAATTGTTGGTAACTTATAAAAAACTAATTTAGTTTAATTAACACATTTTTTGATAAGTGATACTGTAAGATCCCAACTTATTAATAAATGAAATTAAATTTCCTCTAGTTATTATTTTGAAATAGAAAGGGTTGATTTGATTAATGTGGTTAGTTATGGGTAAAATGCGCAAATATTTCAAATAAACAAGTGGTTATAAAATATTCATTTTTGGTCGGTGAATATTCGTGTGGTTGTGGAATATTCTTTCTGTCGGAGAATATTCGTACGACGGCGCGACTATTTGTGGGCCCCATAACGGAAAACGATTGGATGAAGATAACGACAAAAATTGAGTTTTCATAAATAACGGCGTAGTTGTTACCGTTAACACTGTTGGAATACCCCGTGGTTAAAAAACAGTAATACGCGTGGTTGCACAGTAGCACACAGATTGCACAATATTTTTGAATTATTGATTCTTACGAAGGAAGGCACTACTCAATTGTGACGCCCCCAAAATTAGGTATACATCACCCATCTTGGGTCGTCAGATACATAGTACAAAATACAAATACAACTTACTAATACAACTGTCGTGTACAATACGACAAAACATAAACTGTGAGTTTGAATACAAATATTATCTTCTAGAGAGTATTCATACTCAAAAGGAGTCCTCATTACATTTATTAACACACCATTACATAGAATAGTGAGGACTACTAACTAATACTATCATTCGGATCATCACTCCGTTCCCCGACTTGTCCCAGCTACGTTCTCATTTCCTGAAGAGAACAGTGAAAGAAAGGGTGAGCTCAAGTAGCCCAGTAAGAAATATTATGACTAAGATAATGCAGAATAAATTATCATTAGCCTTCAACAATGTTAAACTGATAAAATATAATAGACATCAAGTTTAACTGCAGCGGAACAAGCAATCCATTAAAAGAGTCAAGTAGAAAATAAACTCTAATATCTTTTATGATTTAAAAGATTTTCCAACACTGTGATCGCTGGGACTCAGCTTAATAAAATAATCCACATCATCGAATCACCCCTGCACTACGGCCAAGGATATTCGTATATTTATTAATAGTCATGATCATGCCAACAACTGTCCATCAATGCACTACGGGCCAATGAGGACTTTTACCACATCATTTGTAACATTACGGTCATGATTACACCGAATAATCCCTGGTCATAATCATACCAAGTCCATCTATGCACTACAGGCCACAGATGACTTTCAACAGAATATAAACATGAGGATGATGACAATGATATAAGAATTCAATAAAACAAGTTCAAGAATTAATTTATCCAAGAATTAACAACGTCCAAATTGTCAACATGATACTGCTTTGTGGAGTAAAATTCAAGAATGCTTAGAAGAATATTTTCATGAAAAGATACTGGATGAACCGCAATTATCAAGGATATTCCACAAATTTTATGGAGTATAGAAGTCAAAACTTAACCAACTGAGTACAATAAAGAATGGAATAACAAAAGAAATCACCATGCATGCGATAGACCGCACAGACAGGTTATTCCAACAGAATAATAAATAATGGAACCAGGTCCGGCGTAAACGCACAGACGGGATATTCCGACAGAATAATAAATAATGGAACCAGGTCCGGTGTAAAACACACAGACAGGATATTCCGACAGAATAATAAATAATGGAACCAGGTCCGGTGTAAAACACACAGACAGGATATTCCAACAGAATAATAACAAGACGGAACCAGGTCCGGTGTAAAACACACAGACAGGATGTTCCAACAGAATAATAATAAAAACGGAACCAGGTCCGGTGTAAAACACACAGACAGGATGTTCCAACAGAATAATAATAAAGACGGAACCAGGTCCGGTGTAAAACACACAGACAGGATGTTCCAACAGAATAATAGAAGAATGTCACCAAGTATAGGGTAGACCGCGTATACATGTTATTCCAACAGAATAATAAGAAATGGAATAACAACAGTTCTCTTCATGAATAAGAAAGAATAACACCCCTTACCGTTTTAAAGAAGAGCTGAAGTAAGGAAGTAGTTAAGTAGCAGAATACTCTTCTTCTCTCTCTCTATAGTTTCTCTCTATAGTTTCTCTCTCTAGAGTTCAGTGAATTCGTAAGAAATAATGAAGGAATGAGCTGCTATTTATAGAAAAATAGAATGCATAGTAACTAATCCATGAACGGTCCAGATTGATTACTTTAATCTGACGGTCCATATTTAAAGAAAAATCTTTTAAATAAAATATAATATATTCTATTTATAGAATAACTTTAATAAAGTATTTTGTTTTATATAAAAAGATGTTTCTGTTTTATTACGTTAATAATACGAATAAAACAAAACGTCATTATCGCTAAATAATTCATATTATTAACTGACAATAATGGAATCAAACTGAGTGACTTCTCACATAAGCATTAATAATCAATACCGTGTGCTACTATGCAACCACACGTATTACTGTACTTTTACTACCGAGTAGTTCAACAGTAACAATGGTAAAACTTCCGCCGTTATTTTTAATAAAATATTTTTGTCGTTTTCTCAATCCGACAATAATTTCGTTGTGGGGTCCACCAATGATTGTGTCGTTGTACGAATATTCCCTGTTAAAACGAATATTCCCCGACCAATCGAATATTATATAACAACTTGCGTACTTTGTAAAATTTATAAATATTACCCACAACTATAACATTATATCAAATTAACTCCATAATATTCAAAAATGATATTTATAGAAAATTCATCTTTATTTATAAAAGTTGGGGTCTTACAACCTCCCCTTCTTATGAAATTTCGCCCTCGAAATTAGGGTACGTACCTGGTATGTCGAAGAGGTAAGGATACCTTGATTTCATTTCAGATTCTAACTCCCAAGTCATTTCCTCAACATCGTGGTTTCTCCACAAAACTTTGACTTGAGGTATAACCTTGGAGCGTAGAATATGTTCCTTCTTATCCAAGATTTGAACAGGAACTTCTTCATACGTCAAATCTTCCGCTATTTCGTCCGGTTCTAACTCAATAATGTGGTTCGGGTCTTCCACATATTTGCGTAACATGGATATGTGAAAAACGTTATGAACACGAGACATACTTGGCGGTAAAGCGAGTCTATAAGCCACAGTTCCTACTCGATCGAGGATTAAAAATGGACCGATGAATCGAGGATTGAGCTTTCCTCTCTTTCCAAATCTCGTAACTCCTTTCCATGGAGCAACACGTAAGAACACATGATCTCCTACATCAAATTCCACGTCCTTTCGATGAAGATCATCATAACTCTTTTGTCGATCTTGTGAGGTTTTTATACGTTGTCGGATCGTTTGAATCTTTTCTGTAGTCATACGTACCAACTCCGGTCCCAACAACGTTGCTTCACCCACCTCATCCCAGCATACTGGAGAACGACATTTTCTTCCATACAATGCTTCGAATGGAGCCATGCCAATACTTGCTTGATAACTGTTGTTGTAGGAAAACTCCACCAATGGTAAGAACTTGTCCCAACTTCCCTTGAAGTCAAAGACACAGAGTCTTAATAGATCTTCAAGAGTTTGAATAGTCCTCTCTGATTGTCCGTCCGTCTGAGGATGATATGCTGAACTAAATCGTAACTCCGTGCCCATAGCTTTTTGTAAACTAACCCAAAATCGTGAAGTGAATCTTGGGTCTCGGTCAGAAACTATGGATACTGGCATACCATGCAGTCTTACAATCTCGTTTATGTACATACGAGCAAGACGTTCAAGTGTATAAGTTTCTCGTATCGGTAAGAAATGAGCAGACTTGGTCAATCTATCAACAATGACCCAAATCGCATCAATACCTTGAGAAACCCTAGGAAGACCGGTAACGAAATCCATGGTAATGTGCTCCCACTTCCATTCTGGAATTTTAAGTGGTTGCAATGGACCTTTTGGTACTTGATGCTCCGCTTTGACTCGTTGACAAGTTAGACACCTTGAGATAAACAACGCTATCTCTCTCTTCATATTGCTCCACCAAAATGTATGACGAAGATCATGATACATTTTGGTACTTCCAGGATGGATTGCAAACGGTGTGTTGTGCGCCTCCATCATGATTTCATACTTTAAATCAGGGTTGTTAGGAACACAAAGTCTGGAGTTGACTCGAAGTATTCCTTCTTCATCGATTCTTGCTTCCGGCATAGCACCTTCTTGCACTTTCTTCCTCATACGCATCAGCTCCAGGTCTGTAGCTTGAGCAGCTTTAACTTTATCGATTAAAGTCGGTTCTACTCGTATATTCGTCATCATCACATGGGTCCCTGGAGTCTTTAACTCTATCTCCATCCTTTGCAAATCACACAAAATGGGTCTTTGTGTTGACAATATCGCACTCGTACTTGCATATGATCTTCTACTCAATGCGTCAGCTACCACGTTCGCTTTTCCAGGATGATATTGAATGGTATGATCATAATCTTTCAACAGTTCAAGCCAACGTCGTTGTCGCATGTTGAGTTCCTTTTGAGTGAAGAAATATTTGAGGCTTTTATGATCCGTAAAGATCTCCACCTTCTCCCCATACAAGTAATGCCTCCAAATTTTAAGTGCAAAGACAACAGCTGCCAACTCTAGATCATGAGTAGGATAATTCCTCTCATATTCCTTGAGTTGTCTTGATGCATAGGCTATGACTTTTCCATGTTGCATGAGAACGCATCCCAACCCTTTGCTCGAAGCATCACTGTAGATGACAAAACCCTCCGAGCCAGATGGTATTGTTAGAACAGGTGCTGAAATGAGTCTCCTCTTGAGTTCTTGAAAACTCTGCTCACATTCTTCGCTCCAACCGAACTTTGTATCTTTCCGAGTCAGCTGAGTTAATGGAGTAGCGATTCGAGAAAATCCTTCCACGAATCTCCGATAATAACCAGCTAGACCGAGAAAGCTACGTACTTCGGTTACTGATTTAGGTTGCTCCCAGCTTTGAATAGCTTCAATCTTTGCCGGGTCAACAGATATTCCACGACTTGATACTACGTGCCCAAGGAATGCTACCTCTTCCAGCCAGAACTCGCATTTCTTCAACTTGGCATAAAGTTTGTATTCACGAAGCTTTTGGAGTACCAGCCTCAAGTGTTGCTCATGATCTTCACGGCTTTTGGAATAAACAAGGATGTCATCGATAAAGACGACCACAAAGTGATCCAAATATTCCTTAAATACCCTGTTCATCATATCCATGAAGGCAGCAGGAGCATTAGTCAATCCAAAAGACATAACTAAGAATTCATAATGCCCATACCGAGTTCTGAAGGCAGTCTTTGGAATATCCTCAGTTCTAACCTTCAGCTGATGATATCCAGAACGAAGATCGATCTTTGAAAAGAATTGTGCTCCTTGCAACTGGTCAAACAGGTCATCAATACGTGGCAATGGGTACCTATTTTTGATGGTGACATGATTCAACTCCCGATAATCAATACAAAGTCGCATACTCCCATCTTTCTTCTTCACGAACAGAACAGGAGCACCCCAAGGAGAAGTACTAGGACGAATAAAACCAATGTCTAACAATTCCTGCAGTTGGGTCTTTAACTCCTGAAGTTCAATAGGAGCCATTCGATATGGGGCTTTGGAAATGGGTTTTGTACCGGGTTCAAGGTCGATACAAAATTTAATTTCACGCTCTGGGGGTAGGCCAGGAAGTTCTTCGGGAAATACGTCAGGAAATTTATTAACAACAGAAATATCATTCAAAGCTGACGTATTTTTGTTTAGATCTGTGACATGAGCTAAGAAAGCTTGACATCCGTTTTTCAATAAACGAATAGCTTTATGGCTTGAGATGACAGCGATTGATTTTAATGGTTTGGTTGCTTGAATTCGCATAATAGGTCGATTAGGAATATGAAAGCTAACAACCTTACGAAAACAATCAATTTTTGCATGATGAGTAGTTAACCAATCAATCCCTAGAATCACGTCAAATGCAAGTATTTTTAATGAAATCAGATCGACAGGTAATGTGTGGGTACCAACTTGAACCAAACAAGACTTATAAACCGTGGATGTAATGAAGGTTTCTCCCAATGGAGTTTCAACAGCTAAGTCAAAGTCTAATTTCCCGGAATCAAATTTAATCGATGAGCGCAAGTAGGAGAAATAAAAGAATGGGTAGAACCGGTATCAAATAAAGTATAGACTTCGTTAGAGTTTATGATAAGCTTACCCGTGATGACCTCATTCGGGTTCCTTGCTTTCTGGGAGTTCACAACAAACGCTCTCCCTTGCACAACCGGTTTTGACTTTTCTGGGACGGCCTTTGGTGCCTCCATCCTAGCTGAATTTGTCTTCGGTAAACGACAAAATCGGGCTAAATGACCTTCTCTTCCACAATTATAACATGCTTTGGACGGCATCGCGCAGTTTGGACTGATGTGCCCCTCCCCTCCGCATTTGAAACATATGATAGGTGGTCGTTCTCCTTCCTTAACGACAGGTGCTGGTGCTGACGTCTTTCCATCATTGTTGAATCTCCTCTTCTTGAAATGTCCATTCTTATTGTTTTGGCCCTGATTACCACCGAAGTGGTTACCATTTCTGGCCTGTTGATTCCCTCCACGCTTGTTGTCACCGCTTCGATGACTGCTCTCACTGGTATTATCATTTTGTCGGCTGCTCTCTTTTGGTTGCGTTGTCTCGTTATCGCGCTCCACCAACTGAGCCCTATTTACAACATCTGAATACAAACACAATTTATGAGAAACAAGATGTTGACGTATCTCCGGCTTCAAACCTCTTAAAAATATCCGCGTCATTCTTTCTTCATTATCCATCAGGTGGGACGCAAACCGGGATAACTCTGCAAATTTTGCCTCGTACTGCGACACGGTCATATTATTCTGCTCCAATTTGATGAACTCCACCTCCTTCATGTGACGAATACTCTCGAGAAAGTATTTGTCGTTAAACAGCTCTTGAAACTTCTCCCAAGACATCTTCAGTGCGGCAGGTTGAGTACGTTTTATCGATTCCCACCAGTAATCTGCCTCTCCTCGCAACATAAAGGCGGCAAAGAGAACCTTTTGCTCCTCGGAGCAACCCAAGACATCAAATATCTTGGTGATCTGCTTTATCCATGTTTTAGCTACAAGTGGTTTGGGTTCTCCCTTAAACTCCGGTGGTCCCAGCTCCTTAAACTGTTTAGCGGTGACCGCCTGAGAGTTTTCAGTATTTCCACCTACGTTGTGGACAGGAGCCGCTTTCACCTGTTGTTGCATGAATTGCATAAAGCCTCTGAACATTCCATCATTCATCATCTGGTCAGTGTTGTTGTTTGCATGAGGATTGTCACCTTCCTGATGAACATTATCCTGATTATTGATATGTGGTGAATCAACAGTCGCCTGTGCTCCATTGCTATTCTCAACATTCTCAGATGCCATTTTCAGATACTGCCATAAAATAAAAATTAATTGATATGTCATATTTTATCCTTATATTATAACCGACCAATTAAATACCATGCAAATAAACTTAGGTAGTCATACTAGCGAAGGAATTCCTCGTCTCTCCCCTCCTAGTTCTATTCTCACATCTTAGCCAGGGATCATATCCCTAAGCTCTGATACCAACTTTGACTCATGTCCCAACCGTGGATAGCACCTCACAGTGATACCTATCAGTTTGCCACCGCAGAACGGCGTCCCCTACGGAGAGTCTGGCTTCGGTGCATCCCCCATCAACAGGAAGTCACCAGATAGAGGCTCGGGGCTCTTTACTTATGGCTCTGATACCAACTGTGACGCCCCCAAAATTAGGTATACATCACCCATCTTGGGTCGTCAGATACATAGTACAAAATACAAATACAACTTACTAATACAACTGTCGTGTACAATACGACAAAACATAAACTGTGAGTTTGAATACAAATATTATCTTCTAGAGAGTATTCATACTCAAAAGGAGTCCTCATTACATTTATTAACACACCATTACATAGAATAGTGAGGACTACTAACTAATACTATCATTCGAACCATCACTCCGTTCCCCGACTTGCCCCAGCTACGTTCTCATTTCCTGAAGAGAACAGTGAAAGAAAGAGTGAGCTCAACTAGCCCAGTAAGAAATATTATGACTAAGATAATGCAGAATAAATTATCATTAGCCTTCAACAATGTTAAACTGATAAAATATAATAGACATCAAGTTTAACTGCAGCGGAACAAGCAATCCATTAAAAGAGTCAAGTAGAAAATAAACTCTACTATCTTTTATGATTTAAAAGATTTTCCAACACTGTGATCGCTGGGACTCAGCTTAATAAAATAATCCACATCATCGAATCACCCCTGCACTATGGCCAAGAATATTCGTATATTCATTAATGGTCATGATCATGCCAACAACTGTCCATCAATGCACTACGGGCCAATGAGGACTTTTACCACATCATTTGTAACATTACGGTCATGATTACACCGAATAATCCCTGGTCATAATCATACCAAGTCCATCTATGCACTACAGGCCACAGATGACTTTCAACAGAATATAAACATGAGGATGATGACAATGATATAAGAATTCAATAAAACAAGTTCAAGAATTAATTTATCCAAGAATTAACAACGTCCAAATTGTCAACATGATACTGCTTTGTGGAGTAAAATTCAAGAATGCTTAGAAGAATATTTTCATGAAAAGATACTGGATGAACCGTAATTATCAAGGATATTTCACAAATTTCATGGAGTATAGAAGTCAAAACTTAACCAACTGAGTACAACAAAGAATGGAATAACAAAAGAAATCACCATGCATGCGATAGACCGCACAGACAGGTTATTCCAACAGAATAATAAATAATAGAACCAGGTCCGGCGTAAACGCACAGACAGGATATTCCGACAGAATAATAAATAATGGAACCAGGTCCGGTGTAAAACACACAGACAGGATGTTCCAACAGAATAATAATAAAAACGGAACCAGGTCCGGTGTAAAACACACAGACAGGATGTTCCAACAGAATAATAATAAAAACGGAACCAGGTCCGGTGTAAAACACACAGACAAGATGTTCCAACAGAATAATAATAAAGACGGAACCAGGTCCGGTGTAAAACACACAGACAGGATGTTCCAACAGAATAATAGAAGAATGTCACTAAGTATAGGGTAGACCGCGTATACATGTTATTCCAACAGAATAATAAGAAATGGAATAACAACAGTTCTCTTCATGAATAAGAAAGAAGAACACCCTTTACCGTTTTAAAGAAGAGCTGAAGTAAGGAAGTAGTTAAGTAGCAGAATACTCTTCTTCTCTCTCTCTATAGTTTCTCTCTATAGTTTCTCTCTCTAGAGTTCAGTGAATTCGTAAGAAATAATGAAGGAATGAGCTGCTATTTATAGAAAAATAGAACGCATAGTAACTAATTCATGAACGGTCCAGATTGATTACTTTAATCTGACGGTTCATATTTAAAGAAAAATCTTTTAAATAAAATATAATATATTCTATTTATAGAATAACTTTAATAAAGTATTTTGTTTTATATAAAAAGATGTTTCTGTTTTATTACGTTAATAATACGAATAAAACAAAACGTCATTATCGCTAAATAATTCATATTATTAACTGACAATAATGGAATCAAACTGAGTGACTTCTCACATAAGCATTAATAATCAATACCGTGTGCTACTATGCAACCACACGTATTACTGTACCTTTACTACCGAGTAGTTCAACAGTAACAATGGTAAAACTTCCGCCGTTATTTTTAATAAAATATTTTTGTCATTTTCTCAATCCGACAATAATTTCGTTGTGGGGTCCACCAATGATTGTGTCGTTGTACGAATATTCCCTGTTAAAACGAATATTCCCCTACCAATCGAATATTATATAACAAATTACGTACTTTGCAAAATTTATAAATATTACCCACAACTATAACATTATATCAAATTAACTCCATAATATTCAAAAATGACATTTATAGAAAATTCATCTTTATTTATAAAAGTTGGGGTCTTACATCAATAATTGTTACAGTAGTTACTGTTCAATATTTTATTTTATTGGTTCAATAATTGCTGCGTTGATATTTTATATTATTGTTGTTCATTAATTGTTACTGCACAATATTTTCCATTATCAGATCAATAATTCATATTATTTGAATAATATTATTAGATAACATTATTGGTAATGTCTAGAAAGTTATGTCTAAGGAGAGGTTTGGTCATCTAATTGCGCGCCAGTAAGGAGAAATCCTTATTGGAAAGCCCCCTCTTTCCTGGGAACGACCTGATTGTCATAAATGTGATTCTGTAATATTATTTGTGAATAATTAATTATTGATTCATATGATAAGGAAATATTTATTTTATGTGGATATAATTGATGGATATATTTTTGTGGTTAAAAATGAAGGAGTTAATGTTGAGGTGTTTTATCTGTATTTTTTGTCGGAACGGATGTATTGAAAACCAAATTAGGGTTTTTGAGATATTTTGCGGGGGTTATAATTTTTAATCCGACCGTTGGATCGTGTTAATTTTTGGATATGTTATACATATATAAGTTAAGTATATGTCCACAAATTTTGAACCGTTAAAAATGAACGTATGATTTATTATGAATTTTACGAGATGACTGGTTCAGAAATTGTTGAATTTTCGGAGCTAATCATTTTGGTGGAAAATTCTAGAATTGGTGGGCCCCACTCTTGGTTGGTGAAGAAATGTGCTAAGATTTTTATTCAAATGTGGTGGGTGGGAATAGTAGCAGGTAAAGCCATCAGGTTGCAGGTTAAGTCTGCTTCGGCGTGCTAACATTTTCCTATAAATAGAGGGCTAAGCTAGAATTGAAAATCACACCAGAAACAAGTTTTCTCTCTTTCTCTCTCTCTAGATTATTGAGTTTATTTTTTGAGTATTTAGATACTTTGAGAGTTTCTATTCATCAGAGCAAGTTTCTTTCAGCCTTATACTGGTATTCCGACTAGAAGTACTGATATTTTGAGGTAAGAGATATTATTTTCTTCTTAATGATATTATTTTCTTCAATATCATTATGCTGAAATATTGATATGAACTTTTTATCAAATTTGAAACTTTTTGTGTCGGGGTTACTATTCACGTATACGTTACTATTTACGTATACGGCACTATTCACGAATACGACACTATTCACCGAAAAATAAAATTTTTTCTTTTTGTCCAAGATGTCTATTATGGTTACTATCTTTGATTGTATCCATGTTTTGATCTTTATTTTTGAATTCTGCTTCACAATTGATTATTATGAAGTATTATTGATCTTGGATAAACTGTTATATGAATCCCTACTATTTGTCCTTCTGTCTCACTGGATTCGTTATCTTTAAGATATTTTTCATCATCCTCAGTCCTAAATGATGATATTACTGAATATCTTTAGCCTGTAGTGCAAAGATGTATGATTACTTGATGAATATCTTTGGCCTGTAGTGCAAAGATGAACAGGTGTTGAGATGAACATGACTGACAGGTGATACAAATGAATATCTTTGGCTTGTAGTGCAAAGATGAATATTTGGATAAAGATGATTATTAATTGATGTTACAGGGATAAAATATTGATGATGGACTTTTAAATCTTAGAAGATAGTAGAATTTATTATCTACTTGACTCTTCTAATGGTTTGTTGTTTCCGCTGCAGTTGTTGATCTAAAACTTGTTGTCGATTATATTCTATCAGATTTTTTCCTGTTGAATACTAATGATAGTTTGTTGTATATTATCTTAGTCATAATATTCTTTACTGGGCTAGTTGAGCTCACTCTTTTCCTTTTTGTTCCATTTTTCTTCTCAGGAGGTGAGAACATAGCAAGATCTAGTCGGGGTATGGAGTGATGGTTCTAGAAAGATGTTTTAGCAGTCCTCACTATTTCTGTAAAATAGTGTTTGAATAATTGTATTGATGACTTATTTGAGTGTGGATATTGTCTAGAAGGCAATATTTGTATTTAAACTCACAGTATGTGTTGTCGTATTTTGCACGACAATTGTATTATTGAAGTTGTAGTTTGCATTCTGTACCATGTATTTGGCAACTCAGAATGGGTGTTGTATACCTATTTTGGGGGCGTCACAGTTGGTATCAGAGCTTAGGGATATGATCCCTGGCTGAGATGTGAGACAAGAACTAAGAGGGGAGAGACGGGGAATTCCTTCGTTAGTATGACCTGACTAAGTTTATTTGGTATTTATTTGGTCGGTCAGAGTATAGGGATAATATATGACATGACTATTAACCCTTGTTTTATGGCAGTATTTAAGAATGACAGCTGAGAACGTAAATAATGGAGTAAATCAGACCGTGGAGACACTTTTGATCACCACCCAGGAGAACGTTCAACAGGAAGGCAATATTCCTCCTGTAAACAACGTTACCGAGCAAACTATGAATGATAGAATGTTTAGGAGCTTTTTGCAGTTCATGCAAAATCAGACGAGGGAGACTCGTGTACAGAATATGGGTAGAAATGATAACAATGCGCGGTTTGTCACAGCCAAGCAGTTCAAAGAATTGGGACCACCAGAATTTAAGAAAAAGCCGGATCCGATCATAGCGGAAACATTGGTCAAGCAAATTACCAAGATATTCGATGTCTTGGGATGCACGGAGTAACAGAAGGTTCCATTCGTCACCTTTATGTTCCGCGGTGAGGCAGACTACTGGTGGGTGTCTGTGAAACGTACCCAGTCTGACGCACTCAACATGTTCTGGGAAACATTTCAGAAACTGTTCAATGACAAGTACTTTCCTGAAAGTATTCGTCATATGAAGGAGGTGGAGTTTATCAGACTGGAACAAAACACCATGACGGTGTCCCAGTACGAGGCGAAGTTTACAGAGTTATCCAGGTTTGCACCTCATTTGGTCGAAAATGAGGAACGAATGACAAGGGTGTTTCTAAGAGGTCTAAAACCCGAGATTCGGCAATATCCTATCTCTCATAAATTTTCTTTATATTCAGATGTTGTAAACAGGGCTCAATTATTAGAGCGAGATAATGAGTATGTGCAACCAAGGGACCACAACCAGGGTCATACCGGTGGCGGCAGTCATCGAAGCAATGAAAACCAGCAGGGAGGAAAATATTCGGACAAAAGCGGTAACCACTCTGGTGGTAATCGTGGTCGTGATAATAAAAGGAGCGAGTCGAGAGAAGATTTCAAGAAGAGAAGGTACAACAATGATAACGTGAAGACGTCAGCACAAACATCAACTGTTTCTAGGGGAGGAGAACGACCACCGGTCGTATGTTACAAATGTGGGAAAGAGGGACATATTAGCCCAAACTGCCCACAACAATCCAATGTATGTTATAACTGTGGAAAGGAGGGTCATATAGCTCGAGAGTGTTCTGTAGCAAAACCAAGTTCAGCGGGGATGGTGACTCCAAAAGCTGTCCCGGATAAGTCAAAATCAGCGGTTCTTGGAAGAGCATTTGTCGTGACTGGCCAAAACGCGAGAAACCCGAACGAGGTGATCACGGGTAAGTTAATCTTGAATTCTTGCGAAGTCTATACCTTATTAGATACCGGTTCTACCCATTCTTTTATCTCTCCTGCTTGTGCTCAACATTTAAACTTGACTACGGAGAAATTGGACTTTGACTTATCTGTTGAAACTCCGTTGGGTGAAACCTTCGTTACATCTACAGTTTATAAATCTTGCATGATCCAAGTTGGCACTATCACATTACCTGTTGATCTCTTTAAAGATACTTGCTTTTGATGTGATTTTAGGAATTGATTGGTTAACCACTCATCATGCTAAAATTAATTATTTTCGTAAGGTTGTTAGTTTTCATATTCCTAACCAACCTATCATACGAATTCAAACTACTAAACCACTAAAATCAGTCACTGTCATATCAAGCCGCAAAGCTATTCGTTTATTCAAAAACGGATGTCAAGCTTTTCGTATCCCATGTTATGGATTTGAACAAAGACAAGTCAGATTTGAATAATATTTCTATTGTTAGAGAATTTACCGATGTATTTCCTGAAGAACTTCCTGGTCTACCCCCAGAACGTGAAGTTGAATTCTTTATTGACCTTGAACCCGGTACAAAGCCCATTTCTAAAACCCCATATCGAATGGCTCCTATTGAACTTCAGGAGTTAAAAGTCCAACTACAGGAGTTGTTGGACATAGGTTTTATTCGTCCTACTACATCTCCTTGGGGTGCTCCTGTTTTATTTGTAAAGAAGAAAGACGGGAGTATGCGACTTTGTATTGATTACCGGGAATTAAACCATGTCACTATTAAGAATAGGTATCCGCTACCTCACATTGATGACCTGTTTGACCAGTTGCAAGTAGTACAATTCTTTTCAAAGATCGATCTTCGTTCTGGATATCATCAGTTGAAGATTAAAACTGAGGATATTCCAAAGACTGCCTTCAGAACTCGGTACGGGCATTATGAATTCTTAGTCATGTCTTTTGGATTGACTAATGCTCATGCTGCCTTCATGGATATGATGAACCGTGTATTCAAAGAATATTTAGATCAGTTCGTTGTTGTCTTTATTGATGACATCCTCATCTATTCTAAAAGCCGTGAAGATCATGAGCGCCATTTGAAGCTGGTACTGCAAAGGCTTCGTGAAAACAAGCTATATGCCAAACTGAAGAAATGCGAGTTCTGACTTGAGGAAGTAGCATTCCTTAGGCACGTGGTGTCAAAACATGGAGTATCTGTCGACCCGGTGAAGATTGAAGTCATACAAAGTTGGGAGCAACCGAAGTCGGTGACCGAAGTACGTAGCTTTCTGGGCTTAACTGGGTATTATCGGAGATTCGTGGAAGGATTTTCTAGAATCGCTACTCCGTTAACTCAGCTGACTCGGAAGGATACAAAATTCGGTTGAAGCGAGGATTACGAGAAGAGTTTTCAAGAACTCAAGAGGAGACTCATTTTGGCACCTGTTCTGACAATACCATCTGGTTCGGATGGATTTGTTATCTACAGCGATGCTTCAGGCAAAGGGTTAGGATGTGTTCTCATGCAACATGGGAAAGTCATAGCCTATGCCTCGCGACAACTCAAAGAATATGAGAGGAATTATCCTACTCATGATTTGGAGTTGGCAGCAGTCGTTTTCACGTTGAAGATCTGGAGACACTACCTGTATGGGGAGAAAGTGGAGATCTATACAGATCATAAAAGCCTCAAATATTTCTTCACCCAAAAGGAACTCAACATGCGGCAGCGACGTTGGCTCGAGCTGTTGAAAGATTACGATCATACCATCCAATATCATCCTGGAAAAGCAAACGTAGTAGCTGACGAATTGAGTAGAAGATCATATGCGGGTACGAGTGCAATGTTGTTAACACAAAGGCCTATTTTGTATGACTTGCAAAGGATGGAGATAGAGATGAAGGCTCCAAGTACCCACATGATGATATCAAATATACGAGTAGAACCGACTTTAATCGATAAAGTTAAAGCTGCTCAAGCTACGGACATAGAGCTGATGCGTATGAAGAAGAAAGTGCAAGAAGGTGCTATTCCAGAAGCAAGAATCGATGAAGAAGGAATACTTCGAGTCAACTCCAGACTTTGTGTTCCTAACGATTTTGACTTGAAGCATAGAATAATGATGGAGGCACACAACACACCGTTTGCAATCCATCTTGGGAGTACCAAAATGTATCACGATCTTCGACATACATTTTGGTGGAGCAATATGAAAAGAGAGATCGCGGAGTTTATCTCGAGGTGTTTAACTTGTCAACGTGTAAAGGCGGAGCATCAAGTGTCAAAGGGTCCATTGCAACCACTTGAGATCCCGAAATAGAAGTGGAAACACATTACCATAGATTTCGTTACAGGTCTTCCCAAGGTTTCTCAAGGCGTAGATGCGATTTGGGTTATTGTTGATAGATTAACCAAGTCTGCTCATTTCTTACCGATACGTGAGACTTATTCCCTTGAACGTCTTGCTAGTATGTATGTGAACGAGATTGTGAGATTGCATGGCATGCCAGTGTAACGACCCCAAAATAGGTCCATTCCATCCAACCCATTCTGAGTCGTCAAATACATGGTACAGAAAATAACTACAACTTTATTACAACAATTGTCGTGCAAAATACAACAACACATATGCTGTGAGTTTGGATACAAATATATACCAAATGTGACATTGGACACCATCATGTATCAGCACTTCACAAAGGTACCTTACATAAAGGTATAGTCAAAAACTGTTCTAGAAATTAGAATCTTTGGGAAGTGCTCAAGAAAACCATCGTACATGGGAGGCCACGCGTCTAGGTTATGATAGATATCATATGGCCACAGAATTATCCTTGGTTGACCCAATAGACCCCAAAGAAAAATGAGAAGATTACTATCATATTCTTCCCAATGGTGAGTCTTCTCTTGACTTATCATTATCTCCACTGTCTCTAATTGAGAATTATACTTCAAACAAACACCAAGATTATATAGGTAGTGCCCATAGATATACTCAGCAAGTGGATGAGCACAACCCTGTCCTATGATGACACGAGGTTGTATGTCATTAGACATCTTGTATGATAGTGACAAAACACCCTTCCAACGTTGGGTTCGCCTCACCCTATTTTCTTCACCAAATATAACTACTAAATGATGACCACCGTTCTATTTCCTTATTACCCCCGCTCGACCCAGCTACACTCTTATTACCTGAAAGGAATTGTGAAGCAAAAGGGTGAGCACAACTAGCTCAGTAAAGAATATCATGACTAAAGATAATTAAATTATCAATAGCCTTCATCAATAATAAATCAGAGATTTAGAACATATGGTAAATGATAAAAATTTCAACCATAGTTGCAGCGGAACGAGCAATCCATTAGAAGAGTCAAATAGACTATAAAGTCTATTATCTTCTCCATGTTAAAAATCCACCAATAATATTTTATCCATGTAACATCACTCAACAGTTCCTTTTCACAATCATATGAATAACTCATAATCATAATTGTGACTATAAATTTTTCTTCGCACCCAAGACGAAGAATATTTTCATCACCTGTCTTTACCTGAAACATCAAAGATCATGGTTATACCAAATCACAGTTCCTGTTTATAATCATACTAACAAATTCATCTTTGCACTACGGGCCAAAGATATTCATCAACAAACCATCTTTGCACTACGGGCCAAAGATATTCAACAACAGTTCATCTTTGCACTACAGGCCAAAGATATTCATCAACAGGCCATCTTTGCACTACATGCGAAAGATATTCATCAACAATTCATATTTGCACTACAGGCCAAATATATTCATATCTCAAAGAAATATATAATCATTTCAGAATTTATATAAACAATAATTATAACCATGTTGATCAATTCATCTTTGCACTTAAGCTTAAGATATTCAATTATAAATTCAATGGTCATGATCATACCAGTCACAATTCAACTTTGCACTACAGGCCAAAGAGAACCCTAGTCATGATCATACTAATAATCTACCCATCTTTACACTCCAGTGAAAGAGAATTTCAACATCAGGGTTATAAAAATGTTATATATGATGATAAAAATAATATGATCAACATATAGTTTTAATCTCAAGAGTAATATTCGTAACTCATGAATAGTAACCCCGACACAAAAGATAGAAATTCTACAATAAAATTCATACCAATATTTCGGTATAATGATATTGAAAGAATAACATTACTTAAATTTATAAACAATTTATTTTAATTGTTTACACTTTACTAATTAATGCATTTAATCATCATAAAATGCCAACTCTTACAATTTCATCATCAATAACCAAAACCCTCATCAAAAATCTGCATATACCTCATATAGGATTCTCAAGCCATAAAATTCTATTTTCCAATTTTCTTTCTTCACAAAACATATTTAATTCATTTACTCATAACTAGACCATTTTCATAAAAAATACTAAATCAGTTCTAAAAATATTTCTTTTCTGGGATTTAGCATAATATAGTCCCATAGTGAACATATATTTTTCTCAAAATTTTTAAAAGTCATTTACTATTTTTCATATGGCCAAAATAGCCGAATATTTAGACATTTATCAAAAATTGTACTTTTGTCTAAAAATTCTGAAATTTACAGAGTATACTTCTATCATATACATGTACTCCCAATAAAAATTTCATCAATTTTGGAGTTAACCACAAGGAATTATAAGCGGTTACTTTTAAAATAATCTTTTCTCATAAAATTCATAACTCTCAATCTATACATCCAAAAATCACCATTTTTGGACACAATCAAGAAAACTCATCAAAATATCATTTCAAATTTTTCCAAATTTTTGAAGATCAGAAAAATTACGAAACTGAAAATCATAACAACCCTTAAAATCTCTTAATATCCCTTACAATCTCTTACCTCAAAAGAGCAGTACTTCTGATCGGTATAAGGCTGAAGAAAACTTGCACTGAATAGCAACTCTCAAAGTATCTAAATACTCACAAAATATGCTTCATAATATAGAGAGAGAAAGAGAGAAAGCTTATGTTTCTGGTGTGATTTTCAATTCTAACTTAGCCCTCTATTTATAGGAAAATTTTGGTAGGTTTGACCTGCAACCTGATGGCTTTACCTGCTACTATTCCCACCCACCACATTTGAAATATAATTCAGCACATTTCTTCACCAACCACAAGTGGGGCCCACCAATTCTAGAATTTTCCACCAAAAATGATTTATAACCTGATTTCTTAATCAGCAACCTCTTAAAATTCATAACAAATCATACGTTCATTTTTAACGGTTCAAAATTTGTGGGCATATACTCAACTTATATATGTATAACATATCCAAAAATTACCACGATCCAACGGTCGGATTAAAAATTATAACCCCCGCAAAATATCTCAAAAACCCTAATTTTTAATACCTCCATTCCAACAAAAATACTGATAAAAACCTCAACATTAACTCCTTCATTTTTAACCACAAAAATATGTCCCTCGTTTATATCCACATAAAATAAATATTTCCTTATCATATGAATCAATAATTAATTATTCACAAATAATATTACAGAATCACATTTATGACAACCAGGCCGTTCCCAGGAAAGAGGGGGCTTTCCAATAAGGATTTTTCCTTACTGGCGCGCAATTAGATGACCAAACCTCTCCTTAGACAGAACTTTCTAGACATTGCCAATAATGCTATCTAATAATACTATTCAAATAATATGAATTATTGATCTGATAATGGGAAATACTGTGCAGCAACAATTATTGAACAACAACAATATAAAATTTCAACGTAGCAATTATTGAATCAATAAAATAAAATATTGAACAGTAATTACTGTAACAATTATTGAGTAGTGCCTTCTTACGTAAGAATCAATAATTTCAAAAATACTGTGCAATACCGTGTGCTACTGTGCAATAACGCGTATTACTGTATTTTAACCACCGGGTATTTCAACAGTATTAACGGTAACAACTACGCCGTTATTTGTAAAAACTTAATTTTGTCGTTTTCTTCACCCGACAGTTATTCTGTTATGGGGCCCACAAATGTCTGCGTTATCGTACGAATATTCTCCGACAGAAAGAATATTCCACGACCAAACGAATATTCCCCGACAACAATGATTATTTTATAACCACTTGTGTATTTTGAAAAAAATTCATATATCACCCTTAACTTTAACATTTATCAATTAAACCATTTACTGAATAGTAATTATAAGAAAAATTGAATACTTTTATTTCATAAAATTCGGGGTCTTACAATCTCCCCTCCTTATGAAATTTCGTCCCCGAAATTTACGTACCTGGTATTTCAAAAAATTGAGAATACCTTCCTTTCATTTCAGATTCCATCTTCCCTGTCATCATAATTTCTCCATTGCTCATCTCCTGTATTTCAAATATCATTCTAGAATACAGCTTCAAAACAAGGGTTAATTTAACAAATTAACATTTCACATCATATCCCGATAGTATGACTGACCAACAAATACGCTTAGGTAGGACACACTAGCGAAGAATTTACTCGTCTCTCCCCTCCTAGTTGTATTCCCCGATCTCCGCCAGAGATCATATCCCTAAGCTCTGATACCAAATGTAACTCTCATGGTGCTTCAACCACAGCACCTCACAATGGTACCTATCAGTTTGCCACCGCAGAACGGCGTCCCCTACGGAGAGTCTGGCTTCGGTGCATCCCCCACCAACAGGAAGTCACCAGCGAGAGGCTCGGGGTTCTTTACTTATAGCTCTGATACCACATGTGACAAATGTCCCATCAGTGGACAACACCTCACAAAGGTACCTTACATAAAGGTATAGTCAAAAACTGTTCTAGAAATTAGAATCTTTGGGAAGTGCTCAAGGAAACCTTCGTACATGGGAGGCCACGCGTCTAGGTTATGATAGATATCATATGGCCATAGAATTATCCTTGGTTGACCCAATAGACCCCAAAGAAAAACGAGAAGATTACTATCATATTCTTCCCAATGGTGAGTCTTCTCTTGACTTATCATTATCTCCACTGTCTCTAATTGAGAATTATACTTCAAACAAACACCAAGATTATATAGGTAGTGCCCATAGATATACTCAGCAAGTGGATGAGCACAACCCTGTCCTATGATGACACGAGGTTGTATGTCATTAGACATCTTGTATGATAGTGACAAAACACCCTTCCAACGTTGGGTTCGCCTCACCCTATTTTCTTCACCAAATATAACTACTAAATGATGACCACCGTTCTATTCCCTTGTTACCCCCGCTCGACCCAGCTACACTCTTATTACCTGAAAGGAATTGTGAAACAAAAGGGTGAGCACAACTAGCTCAGTAAAGAATATCATGACTAAAGATAATTAAATTATCAATAGCCTTCATCAATAATAAATCAGAGATTTAGAACATATGGTAAATGATAAAAATTTCAACCATAGTTGCAGCGGAACGAGCAATCCATTAGAAGAGTCAAATAGACTATAAAGTCTATTATCTTCTCCATGTTAAAAATCCACCAACAATATTTTATCCATGTAACATCACTCAACAGTTCCTTTTCACAATCATATGAATAACTCATAATCATAATTGTGACTATAAATTTTTCTTCGCACCCAAGACGAAGAATATTTTCATCACCTGTCTTTACCTGAAACATCAAAGATCATGGTTATACCAAATCACAGTTCCTATTTATAATCATACTAACAAATTCATCTTTGCACTACGGGCCAAAGATATTTATCAACAAACCATCTTTGCACTACGGGCCAAAGATATTCAACAACAGTTCATCTTTGCACTACAGGCCAAAGATATTCATCAACAGGCCATCTTTGCACTACATGCGAAAGATATTCATCAACAATTCATATTTGCACTACAGGCCAAATATATTCATATCTCAAAGAAATATATAATCATTTCAGAATTTATATAAACAATAATTATAACCATGTTGATCAATTCATCTTTGCACTTAAGCTTAAGATATTCAATTATAAATTCAATGGTCATGATCATACCAGTCACAATTCAACTTTGCACTACAGGCCAAAGAGAACCCTAGTCATGATCATACTAATAATCTACCCATCTTTACACTCCAGTGAAAGAGAATTTCAACATCAGGGTTATAAAAATGTTATATATGATGATAAAAATAATATGATCAACATATAGTTTTAATCTCAAGAGTAATATTCGTAACTCATGAATAGTAACCCCGACACAAAAGATAGAAATTCTACAATAAAATTCATACCAATATTTCGGTATAATGATATTGAAAGAATAACATTACTTAAATTTATAAACAATTTATTTTAATTGTTTACACTTTACTAATTAATGCATTTAATCATCATAAAATGCCAACTCTTACAATTTCATCATCAATAACCAAAACCCTCATCAAAAATCTGCATATACCTCATATAGGATTCTCAAGCCATAAAATTCTATTTTCCAATTTTCTTTCTTCACAAAACATATTTAATTCATTTACTCATAGCTAGACCATTTTCATAAAAAATACTAAATCAGTTCTAAAAATATTTCTTTTCTGGGATTTAGCATAATATAGTCCCATAGTGAACATATATTTTTCTCAAAATTTTTAAAAGTCATTTACTATTTTTCATATGGCCAAAATAGCCGAATATTTAGACATTTATCAAAAATTGTACTTTTGTCTAAAAATTCTGAAATTTACAGAGTATACTTCTATCATATACATGTACTCCCAATAAAAATTTCATCAATTTTGGAGTTAACCACAAGGAATTATAAGCGGTTACTTTTAAAATAATCTTTTCTCATAAAATTCATAACTCTCAATCTATACATCCAAAAATCACCATTTTTGGACACAATCAAGAAAACTCATCAAAATATCATTTCAAATTTTTCCAAAATTTTTGAAGATCAGAAAAATTACGAAACTGAAAATCATAACAACCCTTAAAATCTCTTAATATCCCTTACAATCCCTTACCTCAAAAGAGCAGTACTTCTGATCGGTATAAGGCTGAAGAAAACTTGCACTGAATAGCAACTCTCAAAGTATCTAAATACTCACAAAATATGCTTCATAATATAGAGAGAGAAAGAGAGAAAGCTTATGTTTCTGGTGTGATTTTCAATTCTAACTTAGCCCTCTATTTATAGGAAAATTTTGGTAGGTTTGACCTGCAACCTGATGGCTTTACCTGCTACTATTCCCACCCACCACATTTGAAATATAATTCAGCACATTTCTTCACCAACCACAAGTGGGGCCCACCAATTCTAGAATTTTCCACCAAAAATGATTTATAACCTGATTTCTTAATCAGCAACCTCTTAAAATTCATAACAAATCATACGTTCATTTTTAACGGTTCAAAATTTGTGGGCATATACTCAACTTATATATGTATAACATATCCAAAAATTACCACGATCCAACGGTCGGATTAAAAATTATAACCCCCGCAAAATATCTCAAAAACCCTAATTTTTAATACCTCCATTCCAACAAAAATACTGATAAAAACCTCAACATTAACTCCTTCATTTTTAACCACAAAAATATGTCCCTCGTTTATATCCACATAAAATAAATATTTCCTTATCATACGAATCAATAATTAATTATTCACAAATAATATTACAGAATCACATTTATGACAACCAGGCCGTTCCCAGGAAAGAGGGGGCTTTCCAATAAGGATTTTTCCTTACTGGCGCGCAATTAGATGACCAAACCTCTCCTTAGACAGAACTTTCTAGACATTGCCAATAATGCTATCTAATAATACTATTCAAATAATATGAATTATTGATCTGATAATGGGAAATACTGTGCAGCAACAATTATTGAACAACAACAATATAAAATTTCAACGTAGCAATTATTGAATCAATAAAATAAAATATTGAACAGTAATTACTGTAACAATTATTGAGTAGTGCCTTCTTACGTAAGAATCAATAATTTCAAAAATACTGTGCAATACCGTGTGCTACTATGCAATAACGCGTATTACTGTATTTTAACCACCGGGTATTTCAACAGTATTAACGGTAACAACTACGCCGTTATTTGTAAAAACTTAATTTTGTCGTTTTCTTCACCCGACAGTTATTCTGTTATGGGGCCCACAAATGTCTGCGTTATCGTACGAATATTCTCCGACAGAAAGAATATTCCACGACCAAACGAATATTCCCCGACAACAATGATTATTTTATAACCACTTGTGTATTTTGAAAAAAATTCATATATCACCCTTAACTTTAACATTTATCAATTAAACCATTTACTGAATAGTAATTATAAGAAAAATTGAATACTTTTATTTCATAAAATTCGGGGTCTTACACCAGTATCCATAGTTTCGGATCGTGACCCAAGATTCACTTCACGATTTTGGGTTAGCTTGCAGAAAGCTATGTGCACGGATTTACGATTCAGTTCGGCATACCATCCTCAAACGGACGGAGAATCAGAGAGGACTATTCAAACTCTTGAAGATCTATTAAGACTCTGTGTCCTAGATCTCAAAGGGAGTTGGGATAAGTACCTACCATTGGTGGAATTCTCCTACAACAACAGTTATCAGGCGAGCATAGGTGTGGCTCCATTCGAGGCGTTGTATGGAAGAAAATGTCGTTCTCCAGTATGCTGGGACGAGGTGGGTGAAGCAACATTGTTGGGACCAGAGTTGGTACGCATGACTACAGAGAAGATCCAAATGATTCGACAACGTATACAAACGGCACAGGATCGACAAAAGAGTTATACGGATCTTCATCGGAAGGACGTGGAATTTAATATTGGGAATCATGTATTGTTACGTGTTGCACCATGGAAGGGAGTTACAAGATTTGGGAAGAGAGGAAAGCTCAATCCAAGATTTGTTGGTCCATTTGAGATTCTTGAGCGAATAGGAAATGTGGCATATAGACTCGCATTACCTCCAAGCATATGTCGTGTTCATAATGTTTTTCACATATCTATGCTTTGTAAATATGTTAAAGACCCGAACCACATTATTGAGTTAGAACCAGACGAGATAGCTGAAGATTTAACGTACAAGGAGACGCCTATTAAGATCTTGGATAGGAAAGAGCATATCCTACGCACAAAGGTTATACCATAAGTTAAGGTTTTGTGGAGAAACCATGCTATTGAAGAAATGACCTGGGAGTTGAAATCAGAAATGAAAGCGATGTATCCTCACATTTTCTAAATATCAGGTACGTACGTCAATTTCGAGGACGAAATTTCATAAGGAGGTGAGGTTGTAAGACCCCAGCTTATTAATGAATAAAATCAAATTTTCTCTAAATATTATTGTGAATAATAAGGAGTTAATTTGATATAATACTTTGGTTATGGGTGAAATGTGCAAATTTTGTAAAATAAACAAGTGGTTATAAAATATTTATTTTGTCGGGGAATATTCGTTTGGTCGTGAAATATTCTTGCTGTCGGGGAATATTCGTACGACGGCGCAACCTTGTGTGGGCCCCATAACGGAAAGCGATTGGATGAAGAAAACGACAAGTATAAGTTGTTTATAAATAACGACGTAGTTGTTACCGTTAATACTGTTGGAATACCCGGCGGTTAAAATACAGTAGCACACGGTATTGCACCAATTATTGATTCTTACGTAAGAAGACACTACTCAATAATTGTTACAGTAGTTACTATTCAATATTTTATTTTATTGATTCAATAATTGCTGCGTTGATATTTTATATTATTGTTGTTTCAATAATTATTACTGCACAGTATTTCCCATTATCAGATCAATAATTCATATTATTTGAATAATATTATTAGATAACATTATTGACAATGTCTAGAAAGTTCTGTCTAAGGAGAGGTTTGGTCATCTAATTGCGTGCCAGTAAGGAAAAATTCTTATTGGAAAGCCCCTCTTTCCTGGGAACGGCCTGGTTGTCATAAATGTGATTCTGTAATATTATTTGTGAATAATTAATTATTGATTCATATGATAAGGAAATATTTATTTTATGTGGATATAAATGAGGGATATATTTTTGTGGTTAAAAATGAAGGAGTTAATGTTGATGTTTTTATCAGTATTTTTGTCGGAATGGAGGTATTAAAAATCAGGATTTTTGAGATATTTTGCGGGGGTTATAATTTTTAATCCGACCGTTGGATCGTGGTAATTTTTGGATATGTTATACATATATAAGTTGAGTATATGTCCACAAATTTTGAACCGTTAAAAATGAACGTATGATTTATTATGAATTTTACGAGATGACTGGTTCAGAAATTATTGAATTTTCGGAGCTAATCATTTTGGTGGAAAATTCTAGAATTGGTGGGCCCCACTCTTGGTTGGTGAAGAAATGTGCTGAGATTTTTATTCAAATGTGGTGGGTGGGAATAGTAGCAGGTAAAGCCATCAGGTTGCAGGTTAAGTCTGCTTCGGCGTGCTAACATTTTCCTATAAATAGAGGGCTAAGTTAGAATTGAAAATCACACCAGAAACAAGTTTTCTCTCTTTCTCTCTCTAGATTATTGAGTGTATTTTGTGAGTATTTAGATACTTTGAGAGTTTCTATTCATCAGAGCAAGTTTCTTTCAGCCTTATACCGGTATTCCGACCAGAAGTACTGATATTTTGAGGTAAGGGATATTATTTTCTTCAATATCATTATGCTGAAATATTGATATGAACTTTTTATTAAATTTGAAACTTTTTGTGTCGGGGTTACTATTCACGTATACGTTACTATTCACGTATACGACACTATTCACGAATACGGCACTATTCACCGAAAAATAAAATTTTCCCTTTTTGTCCTAGATGTTTATTATGGTTACTATCTTTGATTGTATCCATGTTTTGATCTTTATTTTTGAATTCTGCTTCACAATTGATTATTATGAAGTATTATTGATCTTGGATAAACTGTTATACGAATTCCTACTATTTGTCCTTCTGTCTCACTGGATTCGTTCTCTTTAAGATATTTTTCATCATCCTCAGTCTTAAATTGTAAGACCCCGAATTTTATGAAATAAAAGTATTCCATGTTTCTTATAATTACTATTCAGTAAATGGTTAAATTGATAAAAGTTTAAAGTTATGAGTGAAATATGATTTTTTTTTCAAAATAAGCAAGTGGTTATAAAATAATCATTGTTGTCGGGGAATATTCGTTTGGTCGTAGAATATTATTTCTGTCGGGGAATATTCGTTTGGTCGTAGAATATTCTTTCTGTCGGGGAATATTTGTACGACGGCGCAGCCATTTGTGGGCCCCATAACAGAATAACTGTCGGGTGAAGAAAACGACAAATTTGAGTTTTTACAAATAACGGCGTAGTTGTTACCGTTAACACTGTTGGAATACCCGGTGGTTAAAATACAGTAATACGCGTTATTACACAGTAGCACACGGTATTGCACAGTATTTTTGAAATTATTGATTCTTACGTAAGAAGGCACTACTCAATAATTGTTACAGTAATTACTGTTCAATATTTTATTTTATTGATTCAATAATTGTTGCGTTGATATTTTATATTATTGTTGTTTCAATAATTGTTGCTGCACAGTATTTTCTATTATCAGATCAATAATTCATATTATTTGAATAATATTATTAGATAACATTATTGGCAATGTCTAGAAAGTTCTGTCTAGGGAGAGGTTTGGTCATCTAATTGCGCGCTAGTAAGGAGAAATCCTTATTGGAAAGCCCCATCTTTCCTGGGAACGGCCTGGTTGTCATAAATGTGATTCTGTAATATTATTTGTGAATAATTAATTATTGATTCATATGATAAGAAAATATTTATTTTATGTGGATATAAATGAGGGATATATTTTTGTGGTTAAAAAATGAAGGAGTTAATGTTGAGATTTTTATCCGTATTTTTGTCGGAATGGAGGTATTAAAAATCAGGGTTTTTGAGATATTTTGCGGGGGTTATAATTTTTAATCCGACCGTTGGATCGTGGTAATTTTTGGATATGTTATACATATATAAGTTGAGTATATGTCCACAAATTTTGAACCGTTAAAAATGAACGTATGATTTATTATGAATTTTACGAGATGACTGGTTCAGAAATTGTTGAATTTTCGGAGTTTATCATTTTGGTGGAAAATTCTAGAATTGGTGGGCCCCACTTGTGGTTGGTGAAGAAATGTGCTGAATTATATTTCAAATGTGGTGGGTGGGAATAGTAGCAGGTAAAGCCATCAGGTTGCAGGTCAAACCTACCAAAATTTTCCTATAAATATAGGGCTAAGTTAGAATTGAAAAACACACCAGAAACATAAGCTTTCTCTCTTTCTCTCTCTATATTATGAAGCATATTTTGTGAGTATTTAGATACTTTGAGAGTTACTATTCAGTGCAAGTTTTCTTCAGCCTTATACCGATCAGAAGTACTGCTCTTTTGAGGTAAGGGATAGTAAGGGATATTAAGGGATTTTAAGGGTTGTTATGATTTTCAGTTTCGTAATTTTTCTGATCTTCAAAAATTATGGAAAAATTTAAAATGATATTTTGATGAGTTTTATTGATTGTGTCCAAAAATGGTGATTTTTGGATGTATAGATTAAGAGTTATGAATTTTACGGGAAAAGACTATTTTAAAAGTAACCGCTTATAATTCCTTGTGGTTAACTCCAAAATTGATGAAATTTTTATTGGGAGTACATGTATATAATAGAAGTATACTCTGTAAATTTCAGAATTTTTAGACAAAAGTACAATTTTTGATAAATGTCTAAATATTCGGCTATTTTGGCCATATGAAAAATAGTAAATGACTTTTAAAAATTCTGAGAAAAATATATGTTCACTATGGGATTATATTATGCTAAATCCCAGAAAAGAAATATTTTTGGAACTGATTTGGTATTTTTCATGAAAATGGTCTAGTTATGAGTAAATGAATTAAATATGTTTTGTGAAGAAAGAAAATTGGAAAATAGGATTTTATGGCTTGAGAATCCTATATAAGGTATATACAGATTTTTGATGAGGATTTTGGTTATTGGTAATGAAATCTTATGAGTTTGGTATTTTTGAATGATTAAATGCATTATTTAGTAAGTGTAAACAATTTAAATAAATTGTTTATAAATTTAAGTAATGTTATTCTTTCAATATCATTATACCGAAATATTGGTATGGATTTTATTGTGGAATTTTTATCTTTTGTGTCGGGGTTACTATTCACGATTTACTATTCACGATTTACTATTCATGAGTTACGAATATTACTCTTGAGATTAAAATTATATGTTGATCATATTATTTTTATCATCATATATAACATTTTTATAACCCTGATGTTGAAATTCTCTTTCACTGGAGTGTAAAGATGGGTAGATTATTGGTATGATCATGACTAGGGTTCTCTTTGGCCTGTAGTGCAAAGTTGAATTGTGACTGGTATGATCATGACCATTGAATTTATAATTAAATATCTTAAGCTTAAGTGCAAAGGTGAATTGATCAACATGGTTATAATTGTTGTTTATATAAATTCTGAAATGATTATATATTTCTTTGAGATATGAATATATTTGGCCTGTAGTGCAAATATGAATTGTTGATGAATATCTTTGGCATGTAGTGCAAAGATGGCATGTTGATGAATATCTTTGGCCTGTAGTGCAAAGATGAACTGTTGTTGAATATCTTTGGCCCGTAGTGCAAAGATGGTTTGTTGATGAATATCTTTGGCCCGTACTGCAAAGATGGATTTGTTAGTATGATTATAAACAGGAACTGTGATTTGGTATAACCATGATCTTTGATGTTTCAGGTAAAGACAGGTGATGAAAATATTCTTCGTCCTGGGTGCGAAGAAAAATTTATAGTCACAATTATGATTATGAGTTATTAATATGATTGTGGAAAGGAACTGTTGAGTGAGGTTACATGGATAAAACATTGTTGATGGATTTTTAACATGGAGAAGATAATAGACTTTATAGTCTATTTGACTCTTCTAATGGATTGCATGTTCCGCTGCAACTATGGTTGAAATTTTATATCATCTACCATATGTTCTAAATCTCTGATTTATTATTGATGAAGACTATTGATAATTTATTTATCTTTAGTCATGATATTCTTTACTGAGCTAGTTGTGCTCACCCTTTTGCTTCACAATTCCTTTCAGGTAATAAGAGTGTAGCTGGGTCGAGCGGGGGTAACAAGAGAATAGAACGGTGGTCATCATTTAGTAGTTATATTTGGTGAAGAAAATAGGGTGAGGCGAACCCAACGTTGGAAGGGTGTTTTGTCACTATCATACAAGATGTCTAATGACATACAACCTCGTGTCATCATAAGACAGGGTTGTGCTCATCCACTTGCTGAGTATATCTATGGGCACTACCTATATAATCTTGGTGTTTGTTTGAAGTATAATTCTCAATTAGAGACAGTGGAGATAATGATAAGTCAAGAGAAGACTCACCATTGGGAAGAATATGATAGTAATCTTCTCGTTTTTTTTTGGGTCTATTGGGTCAACCAAGGATAATTCTGTGGCCATATGATATCTATCATAACCTAGACGCGTGGCCTCCCATATACGAATGTTTCCTTAAGCACTTTCCAAAGATTCTAATTTCTAAAACAGTCTTTGACTATACCTTTATGTAAGGTGCCACTGTGAGGTACTGTCCACGGTTGGGACATGAGTCACATTTGGTATATATTTGTATCCAAACTCACAGCATATGTGTTGTTGTATTTTGCACAACAATTGTTGTAATAAAGTTATAGTTATTTTCTGTACCATGTATTTAGCGACTCAGAATAGGTTGGATGGAATGGACCTATTTTGGGGTCGTTACATAAATGATGATATTACTGAATATCTTTGGCCTGTAGTGCAAAGATGTATGATTACTTGATGAATATCTTTGGCCTGTAGTGCAAAAATGAACAGGTGTTGAGATGAACATGACTGATAGGTGATACAAATGAATATCTTTGGCCTGTAGTGCAAAGATGAATATTTGGATAAAGATGATTATAAATTGATGTTACAGGGATAAAATATTGATGATGGACTTTTAAATATTAGAAGATAGTATAATTCATTCTCTACTTGACTCTTCTAATGGTTTGCTGTTTCCGCTGCAGTTGTTGATCTAAAACTTATTGTCGATTATATTCTATCAGATTTTTCCTTGTTGAATACTAATGATAATTTGTTGTATATTATCTTAGTCATAATATTCTTTACTGGGCTAGTTGAGCTCACCCTTTTCCTTTTTGTTCCATTTTTCTTCCTAGGAGGTGAGAACATAGCAGGATCTAGTCGGGGTATGGAGTGATGGTTCTAGAAAGATGTTTTAGCAGTCCTCACTATTTCTGTAAAATAGTGTTTGAATAATTGTATTGAGGACTTATTTGAGTGTGGATATTGTCTAGAAGACAATATTTGTATTTAAACTCACAGTATGTGTTGTCGTAATTTGTACGATAATTGTATTATTGAAGTTGTAGTTTGCTTTCTGTACCATGTATTTGACGACTCAGAATGAGTGTTGTATACCTATTTTGGGGGCGTCACAATTTTTACTGTAAATAATTATGTTTAAGTGTGAGTTATGTTTAGTTTAATATATGAGAAAAATAATTAATTTAATTTTTTATACTTTTTTTATATGAGTACTAAGATTCGTCTAAATTGTAATAATAAGTTTGTTTTAGGTAAATTTTAATATTTGAAAAAATAATTATTATTTTATTGCGTTAATTTGTAATTTTTATGGGTATTAACATTATACTTTTTAATTACAAAAAAATATATTTGAATATATATCACGCAAATTTTAATATTTGAGAAATTTAATTAGTAAAAATTGTATGACTTTATTTTATTGATAAAAAGAATATTTATTATTTTTTGACTTTTATGTTATTTATTGCACAATTTCATAATTTAATTAATTAGATCAAGTAAAGTAAAAATTATGATATACAAATTTATATTTAGCGGATAAATTAAACATTATAACTTGAAGGGTGTAGTAGACATTATATTAAAAATATTTTTAAATATTAGTTGGTCAACCACACTAGGGGTAGTGAATGTTACATATTGTAGACTAGATGGGTACTGACTGTTACTTAAAAAACTAGAAAGGTGGTGATTGTTATTATGATTATCTACAGGGGGTGTCATTATATTTTACTCTAAAAATAAATAATGTGATTCTAATTTTTAATGGACCCATGACTTATACTAGCATATGGTGGTATAGACATTGTGTCTGTAAATTATATGAAGTAAAATAAAAAATTTATAAAATTTGAAAAATTAAATAAAAAAAAAATATAAAATAATACTATATTAATATTACTAAATTTGTAACGGGAGTAAAAAAAATGTTTTACATTTACACAAAAACTAAATAAAAAATAATATAAAAATATACTATATTAATATAACTAAATTTGTAACGGGAGTAAAAAAAATGTTTGACATTTACACCAAAAGCGCCCGCTTTTTAATATTGATGATGTACGAATCGAACTCAATTTTTGTCATGCCTACTATAATAAGAATAATGGTATAAAGCACATATATTTATTAATGATATGCCATCTGAGTAACAGGAGTATCACTTGTGTATATATTGTCAATGTACCAAATTATAAAATTTAATCTCAATCATGTGTCTGTTTAGAGATGAATGAAATTCAATGGTTGAATCGGTCAGTCATTCAGTACGTTTCTTTTGAATAAAAATTGTCTGAATAGTTGTAGCGGTCAGATTTTTGAGCTGAATGACCAAGTATAATTTTTTTGGCTAAATGACGGTTGAATGAAGTATTTTATATTTAATTTTTTTTATAATATTAACTATTATATTAAGTAATATTAAATAAATTTATTTTAAATTTTTTCAAATGATTAAAATAATAAAAATTTGTTATTCATATATTTCAGACATGTCAGAATTCTATTTCATTCAGAACTATTTGATTAACTTTTATCAAACAGTAGTTGAAAGGCCAAAAAAGGAAAAAGAAAAGAAAGAAGATATACTTTTTGGTAATAAAAGAAAAAAATATACGAAAAATTGAAACCACAACGTTGTTTATCCCTTTCTTTTAAAATCTGCTAGCAGGTCAAATTTCAGTCCGCCCCAACATTTTGAAGGCCGGGATACTGCGCCAAACCTTTCGAGCGGCGAAGACTTTTTATTTTTTCTAATGTAAGAACCCTAATCTTTCTCTCTCTGTTTTCTTTCCAAATGCAAAGCCCTAATCTTTACTCTGTAAATTGAATTGAGCATGCAACTTTTCACTGTTCAGTATTTTCATGTTAAGTGAATAAGGGTTTAATTTCTCAGGATTGTTTTTTAACTGCTAATTGAGATAGGGATTGATGGGGTTGCTGTCGGTATAGTGCTAGTTTTTCTTATTTTAGCTAAATAATTCAAAAGTTTAAAGGGATACTTTGACTCTTTTTATTTATTTTGGCCTGTGTTTTTGTGTAACGAAGACGAGCAAAAAGCTCCGATTTGGGCTTTTTTTTAATAGGGTTGATATGTGGCTACAAGGTACTGATAACTAGTCATCTAGGAAGCATGGTTCCCAAAAATACCTCAATGTTAGCAAACTGATACTGATTTTCTTGAATGCCACTTTGGCATCTGTAATTTTAAATTATGTCACTTCATTTGTGAAAAGATTTGCACACTTCTTAGATACAGTAATTGGTCATCTTAAGAAATGACCATTTTGATCCCTCATTTAAACAATGATATTAAAAGAGGCAAGAGATGTTGTATCAAACTGTTGGTGTCCAAAAAAAATATGTTACAAAAAAATTGTTGGTAAAGGTATATGCTTGAAAGGTGGAGATAAGTAGATAACCATTAGACAAAAATCTATATTATGAATATATAAAATTATCGTCAGCAGTGCTCTAAAAAACACTAGGCGACAGTGGGAGCTTTGAGTGCCAAGACCTTGGAAGCAGGGCTTACGTGTTTTCCTAAGCGAGACCAAGGCGGCTTCATAGGTTATCTAAAGTTATTATATCCCATCTGTTACCATAAAATATATCGCAACTGCACATATTGTTTGGGGAAGAGAAGGAAACAAGTTGCAGCGATGATGGTGGATAGCGACAATGATGGTGCTCAATGGGAAGCACCTAGGCGCGGGGGCCTAGCACCTCCTCACCAAGGTTGGGTAGTGCCTAGCGCCTAGTCGTGTGCCTAAGCTGCTAGACCTTCTTTTGGAACAGTGATCACCAAACATATTTTTGTCTTCTGTTGAGAAATAATGTGCGCTATCTCTGTATTTTGTCTTTGTGTATCCTAAGCAGAGTCCGGGCCTCTTAGTCCATCACTTTCTAGTTTGGCTTGATAGTTTTTAGGCATGAAGTTGGTGGCTGCAAATACAATTTTTTTAACTCTCTTTATATAGTAGAAAATAAGAAGCATGGTTGTTAAGGTTCAAGCTGTTGGTCAAAGCTAGGTGAGAAGACGACTTGGTCGAAGATACTAAGGCAAGCGCCTTGGGTTGCCTAGGCGACGCTTTGGATGACTTCCTGTTAAGTCGTCACCTTTTGATCGACATTTGAAATTGTTGAAATAGATGTCTGCAGTGATTTATGGAGAAGATCTATGCAGTGTTTGGCCTTTCTTTGATGATGGAACAATAGGATGGCTTATTAGCCAAACAGTCCCTTATTAGATGGTTACTACTGGTTTCAACCTATGTTTAATGTATTTGTGAAATAAAATATATCTAAAATTATACATTTATAAATTGCACATTATAAACGATTTATCACCTTATGGACCTAGGCGGACACCTTGATGGTTATTGCCTAGGCGTCCAGGCGCTTGGCCACCGCCTCGCCTCGCCTCGCCTTAGGGCCTTGACAACTATGATAAGAAGTGATTTCTTGTGTGATGTTAGTTTCATCCATTGGATAGGTACTCCAAAGAGCAGGCTATGGTCTGATTAGTGGGATGCAGTCTGCAGGACATATTTTGTTTGCTTCTTTTACTCCTATTCACTCTATTATCCTAAAAAACCATGGCAGATTGTCAGCACATTCAATTTTTGGAACTAGATCAAGGAGACTATACACATACCATCAGAAGCATCATCATCATACAAAATATGTGATGGTTGTTCAGCGGTATCTACCTCCTTGGTTTAGGTGGGTATCTTGAGAATTAAAGTTAAAAAGAAGCTTAATGATTCTGTGACATGCTCTAATTCTTGTTACTGGATTCTCAGTGTTGCTCCAATGATGGAGTGGACGAACAATCATTATAGGACTTTGTCTCGTCTCATTTCAAAACATGCATGGCTGTATACAGAAATGATTGCTGCAGAAACAATAATATATCAGAGTGGAAATCTGGTAGAGATGCAAGTTTTTTTTCTTCCTTTTTTTCTTTGTTTATTTCTCTTTTAAAAGGGGTAATTCGTTGATATCTAGTTAAAAAGAGCTTCATAATTGGTGATATATATATATATATATATATATATATATATATATATATATAATTCAATAATTTTTAACATTTGTAGGCTGTCACCATAAGGTATCCGATTGCTCAGTTTTAGAGATCTTTGACTTTGAATATCACATTGGAATTCACAGGACAGATTTTTGGCATATACACCAGAGCAACATCCGATAGTGCTTCAAATAGGAGGAAGTAACTTGGAAAACCTGGCAAAAGCCACTCAACTTGCAAGTCCTTTTGGCTATGATGAGATTAATTTTAAGTTTGTGCCTCTGTTTTTAACACTCTTAGATTGTTTCTTCTTTGAACTAGTAAACTAAGACCTTTTCATCTGGCAGTTGTGGATGTCCTAGCCCAAAAGTAGCTGGACAGGGGTGTTTTGGCGTGAGTCTTATGCTTGATCCCAAGGTTTGAACAACTGTACTTTCTATGATGTTTGGTCACTGATCTTTGAGAATGAGCTTTTTCTTGTCAATGTGATCTGATACAGAAGTGTGGTTTTTGTAAGGAAAGTTTGTTGCAGAGGCCATGTCAGTGATTGCTGCAAACTCTGATGTTCCTGTGAGTGTTAAATGCCGGATTGGTGTTGATAATCACGATACATATAATGAGCTCTGTACGGTTCTTATCTCAACTTTGTTTGTCAGTTTATTCAAGTTAAAGGAAGCATATTGATGTTCAGTAAATGTGAAGGACATCATATACACTTATTAGATGTTTTGAATATGTTTTAATCATATTGCATTTTCCTAAGATACACACTTGTGTATTCATAATATTCTAATCTCAGAGGACTTGCATGTGCACTTCTTGCTTAAAAGGGCTATCTGAGAGAATTCTTTAGAATTGTTATCAGTTATCATTTTCCCAAAGTATATGATGTACAAATCCGTTTCCCTAAGACGCTCTCAGTACCTCCTAAAATAGCGTACGGTACTCAGAACCATCAGCAGAAGTGTTCGGATATTAAAAGACATCATTTCATCGATATATATATATATATATATATATATATATATATATATACACATACATAGATAGATAGATAGATTGATTGTCAATCCATAATTCCATATGCAGCGGGGCCAAAAATGCAACCTGTTTGAATCTCCAAGTGAATTGAAAGGAGGATAAATTGCCTCCAAACTAAAGAAATACAAGAAAGAAGACCATATATCCAAAACTGAAAAAGCAGATAGAAACTAAGGTGGATTTAATTCTTGACTCAACCTGCATTACATCAGTTTCGGAGATTGAAAGGCTGCACTTCTTTAAGTGCTGTGTTTTTTTAGTTTCACTTGTTCTAGTTTCGGTGAACTCCTTGTCCCTTCCTTGCTTGTATTTTCTCTTTTATTAGTAAAATTTATTTGTTTATAAGAAAAATTGTAAACTGGTCATTCTAGAATTTCACTCAGGGGGTTCACCTAAAACTTAATATATATTTGACAGTTGCTTTTTGACAATTTGATAAAGTTTGTAAAACAACAATGCTTGTATTTAATTTTTATTGTTCTTATTCTCTTGCAGATTACCTGACTGTTTATATCTTTTATTTTTTTGAAGATGAATTAGTTTTGGGTTGTAAATTAGCAAATTCCTTGAGTGTCTGATGTATATCTGCATTCTATTGCATTCATTAATGAAAAATTTCCAAACAAGATTTTCCGATTAAAGATATTCACCAGATAATGCACTTGCTTAGTTCAGGTAAAAATTTCACAAAATGCCCTACACATTTCCTCCACATGTTCTAAAATAAATAAAAATTACATTTTTCTTTAAACGTGCAAGTCTTTTTACTGAAATCGTTCATTGGTTGAAGGAGGGAAAACAAAGTAATGTTGATGATTTGGTTGTCTTGTGTTTTTAGGTTTAGTGATATATGAGTTGAAAATGTACAATGAGACCCCACATACTTACTTGACTCCTTTCAACATATCTCTATTTTTCAGGAATTATTTGATAATTTTTGTGGTAACAAGTAGTTGCTATATTTTGCACAACTTTCACCCGAAATCCTTGTTAGGCTAGCCATTATGCAGCTTCCTGAGTCCTAACCTACAATGATGGGGCAAGATATCTACTCTTAGAAAATATATGAAACTAACAATTTAGGCTACATTTTCCAATTGTTCATCTCAATAAAACAGCAGTTCAAACTTGTGATGAAGTCATCCTCCCAAGCCAAGTTAATAATGGCTTTCCTGACAATTGCCTCGTTTGTCATTTTTTTTTCAACTTGAAAGTTTTACAAGACATCAATAAAAATTACATACAACAAGTTTCAAGTTAATATTTATTTTATAAACAAAGAATTTCTGGCTCCTCTTAAATTTTACTAGACATTAAAAGTAAAATGCAATGAAGAATTTCCGGCTCTTCGCTTAAATTTTAGGAAACATCAAAAGTAAAATATTACCAAATTCATGTATAGTCACTTGTAATTAAAGCACCAAACCCAGTAATGCTCATTAAACTTTTAACATAGTGTTTTTTATACAGAAATACAAATTATGTAAGGCTTATAGAACCTGACCTATATATACATGGAATCACACCTGTAATTCCTCAATGGTCTGAATTTCATGTACAAACCCTTCAACTAATTTCCTTCCCTTCAAACTACTTTAAACAGTGATAAAAGATTCTTGAGATAATTTCATTTTCCTAGAATAGAACTTCACATTTTGGTTCTCTATACTTATCTTATCTAAGGATAATAGTTATAATCGTCTTTATTATTCTTCCTGGGATCTATGATGCAGAAGTTGCAGGGGTTGCTCCTCATTCATTTACATTTCTTCCTCCTTTTGTAGGTGATTTTATTTATAAGGTTTCTTCCCAGTCACCAACTAAGCACTTCATTATACACTCCCGAAAGGCATTGCTGAATGGAATCAGTCCTGCTGATAATAGAAAAATTCCTCCCTTGAAGTATGTATTTAGGTGGTAGTTTTTTTGTTCAGAACATGTCTTCTACTATTCATGATGTATGCAATGACAATTATGACGCAGATATGAGTTCTACTATGCTCTCTTGCGAGATTTTCCAGACCTAACATTTACGATCAATGGAGGCATCAATAGCGTTAATGAGGTTAGTTTCAGTTACATCCATCTCAACTGACAAAGTGCTGTTGTAACTCTTGTTGCTTGACTCAACATTTAGAAAAAGTCTGTTATGTTAAAGATGTCTATATTATATGAATGATAGCAAGAAAGCATAAATTCTTGTAGGTTTCGTTATTATTCAGTTTAAAAATGTAGAAAATCTGCTTGAATATAAGGTCCGTCTCCAAAATCAAGAGGTCCTGAATGTTGTTGGATTCTGAAAATTCTTAGTGACTACTCATATTACTTGTTCTTGCAAAAAGTTTACCTCGCTATTTGTACCTTATTTTAATCTTCTATTACTTTTCTTTAGCTTCTTCCTACGTGTTTATTTCTTAAGCGGGAAAGAGGGTAACTCTCAAATGATTCAAATTATGTATTGATATAGCTCACTTTAATTTAGATAAAAGAACTCTAATAGAGTAGCGAGAGCATACAAAAGAAGGGAATGACGAGAAAATCCTCCAAAATATGTTGATATAGCTTAATTATCATCTAATAAAAATGTTGCCGTCATCTATGACTGATGCCACAGAATTCGGCTTCCTTATATTAACAGAGGTACAAATACATGTATTATGAATAACTTGCAAGTGATTTTCTACTGTACTGATGGACTGTGTGCTGCTTAATAATTAGACACCTCTAAGAACTTACGATTTTCTGTCAGAAATCTAATTGTTTACAATTGTGCACCTCTTAGAACATACGATTTTCTGTCAGAAATCTAATTGTTTACAAATGTACACCAGTTTGCCTTTTATTTTTAAACTGCTGCCACAGAATTTGGCATCCTTATATTAAAAGAGGTAAAAATACACGTGTTACGGAAAACTTGCAAGTGATTTTCTACTGGACTGATGGACTGTCTGCTGCTTAATAATTAGACACCTCTTAGAACTTAGGATTTTCTGTCGGAAATCTAATTGTTTACAACTGTGTACCAGATTGCTTTTTATTTTTAAACTGCTCAGTTCTTCCCCTTTTCATATGGCGATTACTACTTGGAGTGGGATGTTAGTGTAGGTGACACTGTATTATGTTGCTGCATACTTGATAGGAATTGGGTGATAGTAGTTGTTTCTTAAAATTGTTCTTCATCTGGTGATAGTACTTGTTTCTTAAAATTATTCTTCATCTGGTTATAGTACTTGTTTCTTAAAATTATTGTTCATCTAAAGAAAAGTTACAGTTGAACAACTGCGTTGTTTTTGTTAAGCTGGATTGTTTTCATGGTTGCGTTACTTTAACCAAGGATCCTTCTGAAGGAAAATTAGTAAATTTTTTTTATGTATTTGGGCTGTGTTACTTGCATTTTCACTTGAGGGTGAAGTACTCATGTTGACATGAGTTGACACAGGTGTGCGTGTTGTAGACTTGAGATTTGCGATTGGCCCAAGTAAGCTGAACATTTCCATGAAAAAATGACTTAATCTTTAGCCAGATAGAGAGAAATTGCAATGCTAAGTAAGTTCAGTCAAATAATGTTCAATGTCAAGATAATAGTTTTTCCTCTGGCACAACAAAGGCATATCGAATTGGCATTCAGCTAAAGTATTGAATTTGCATTGTCTATGGTTTTTTCTCAGCTACTCAAGTATCGTATAGGAAGGTAAATATCATCAGCCAGAAGAATATGTTCAATGTCTTGTTAAGGAAAATAGGAGTAAAAGAATCAACAAAGAGGAAAATGTATTTGAACTTTTTTTTTGGGGATAAAAGTAGATTATTTTATTGATTAGAAGAGAAAATTACAACGCATGACGAGAACAAGAAGTCCTCCCAACAAAAAATTAAGAAAACAAAAATGAGAAAAAATTAATATTAATGAAGCACCGCCCGCCAATCTCTTTGAAGACCGGATAAAAAATTTCTCCAAAAGCTCCCATTGCATGAGCCCAAAGAGAAGCAAAGAAAAATATTTTATCCCAAAATAACTCAATATTTGTAGTCCGATCGCAAAAAATTCTAGCATTCCTCTCAATCCAAATCCCCCACAAAATAGCAAAACAAGCACACCTTCAAAGGATCCTCCTATCGCTTGTATAACCAAAAAGCTTGAATTTGCATAGTAAAAGATCTTCCACCGAAGAGGGACATATCCAACTTTCCCCCATCACACTAAATAAACAGCACCACAACCGCCAAGCCATTGAATTCGAATATATTTGCATTATTAAGATGGGGTATCTTTCCTGAATAATGAAGCTCAACAAAAAGTAATACAAGAATAAGAAAAATAACAATTAACTACAAAGGCAGATAGGAAATAGCTTCATCCTTGAGACGCCAATGTCAACTCCCTTCATGTCCTTTTAGGATGGTGAGAATTACCTCTACAAAGCTGGAAGTGGCTGTGGTTACCCAAAGTAATCCTAATTCATTTGCGATATCTTCTAAGGAAGTGAGTTAGGTTGATGAGTGCAATGTGTTGATACATGATAGAGTGAGGCAATACCCCGATCATCATCTATCAATTACTTCTCATTGATTACTTTTGGATAACTAACGAGAGCATTCTCATTTCTCAGTAGCTTTCCAAAAAAGCAAGCTTCTTTGAACAGCAATCATGTTTCCCAAGTTTCATTGAAAATAACAAAACAATATTGTGCTAACCTCTAAATTAATCTTGATGACATGACACAGATCTACTTTTCAAAAGGACACCTAAAGAAACATGAAGATCTCCCTGATTTTTAGTTTTCCCTTCAATCTGACTGTCTAAACAATGCTAAATCAGTAAAGCACCTTCCGTTCATCCCAGAGGATTGTACTCGAAGAACAACAATATGAATTGTCCAATCTTATGAGAATCTCATCTGTTCGCATTCTGTGGTCCTTCGTAAAAATTACAAATAGGTCTTATTGCTTATATAGAGTACAACAAATCTCAGTCAAGTTTGGTAGGGCTTTCTAAGTTCTAACTTGATTTCTCATATATGTTATTACACTTATGCAAGTTACTAGCCTATTTAGCCCTTTCTCCTTTGTTTTCTTTATAAGCTTTGCTAGATTGGAAGGCAACAACTCTTTAAAGAATAATTCAGTCTCCTTTTGGGACTCTGTTGTTGGGAGAGTGACTCCACATCTAGATATGTTGAAAGGTGCATATTTTTCATTAGGGGGTAGAATTATTTTGATTTAGGTTTGTTTGTCTAGTATTCCCCTTTATTATCTTTCTTTGTCTAGGATCCCAGTTAGAGTAGCCGACTCCTTACAAAATTTAATGAGGGACTTTCTTTGGTCGGGAGATAAGTGATGAGAGGAAGGATCATTTAGTTGGGTGGAAAACGGTGCCTTTCTAAGCAAGAGGGGGAGGGGGAGGGGGAGGGGGAGGGGGAGGGGTAAATTTGGTCCTTAAGAATGTTGCTCTAGTTGGTAAATGACTTTGGAGATTTCTTTGGACCTTCATTCCCTTTAGCATAAGGTTATTAAGAGCAAGTTTGGTATGCTTTTGAATGGGTGGGATGCTGGGGTTTATGTTACTCATGCAAGTCCTTGGAAATTCATCTCCCAATGTTATATTACTTTTATTCGTCATTTGAGATGCGGGGTTGGGAGTGGTCATTGGATTCGATTTTGGGAGGTTTTTTGGTTGGGATATAATCACTTTTCTCTTGCTTTTAATCGGCTGTATCGTATTTATTCATTGTATGATGCTCCCATTTCTAATTTCATAGTGAATTTCTTTTCTTGAGATTTTCATTTATTCAGGAATCTCACTGATTTGGAGACTATTGAAATGGAAACTTTGCTTATCTTGCTTGATTTGGTTCATTTATCCTCCTTTGATAATCGCATCTGGATTTTAGATCTATTTGGTTATTTTTCTTGTAAGAGTTACTTCTCTGTTTTGACTCGGTCTATTTTTCCTAATCCGTTTCATTTGGCTTCATATATATGGTCTATTCCAAAGTAAAGTCTTTTGTGTGGGTTCTAGTTTTTCAAAGATTGAATACTAATGATCTCTATCAAAATCGCTGGCCTTACATTTGTTTTATGTGCATAATGAGTAATAAGACTCGTGCTCATTTATTTTTGCATTGTTTTGTTGCTTGGGGCTTGTGGAGCTCTTTCTTTGGAATGTTAGGAGAGGAGTGGACGTGTCTTGGTTTAGTGAAAGATATGTTGCTAGTTCATTTTTGAGGATTTTGAAACAAGAGAGTTGCTAAAATTTTATAGAAGTGTGCCTTTTTTTCCCATTTTATGGAGAATTTGGAATGAACGATGTTTAGAGGAAGTTCTTCTTTTAAACTGTTGAATGATAGGATTATTTTTCTTGCTACTCTATGGTCTTCTTTTATGGGTCCTTTAGAGGTATCTCTGTGTGTGTATTTGATTTTGTAGAGATTGGAGGGTTGTACTTTTTTAAGTGCTTTTTTGTTTTTTTTTTGTTTTTTAGTCTGTCCGTTAAACCTTTCTTTTCTATTAATAAAATTTCTTCTTTTATAAAAAAAAAAGAAGAGAAATTACCACCTCTGTTGAAGCTTCAATATCTCCCATTATTACTTGTACTAAGAATCAATTGTCCTTACTTTTTTTCTCCAGCATGATTTTGTGTTTGAAAATTTTATGATGCTACTTGAGTGAGATGCATATTCCGCACTATGCTTATCTGCCACTAGTTATTGTAAGAGGATTATTGCACTTTTTCACCTTCTTCTGTTTTTGTTATTAAAAAATAGGCAAATGCAGCACTAAAGGAAGGAGCTCATGGGGTTATGGTTGGACGTGCGGCATATAATAAGTATGAAATATGAACAACTGACCGAAATCTTCTTTGTCTATTGACTGTCACATATTTTTATCGAGTGATATCTCCCCTCTTTCTTCCCTATTAATTTCTTTTTCCTTCAATCTCTGGATTTCTTTATCTCATGTGCTGTATTTTTATTTTTATTTTTTTATTATTATTATTATTTTTTTTGGGGGGGGGGTGTTTCTGTGTGGTGTTTTTGTGCTTCTGACTTGAGAAGTTAAATGAATTTGCCACAGTTAAAAGCTGTCACATTGTTCAGCGGCATGACATCTTTGGAGACTGGAATATAAAAATAGAATAAAATTGATGTAGAAATTTGTGCAGAATAGTGGATGGGTTATCTCTTCTGTGTAGTTTTTTTGTATTCCCACAATACCTTTTATACAGAGAGTTTTAACGTCTCCATATCCCAGCTATTTCTATAATTAAGGAACTAGCCAGTACTGGATATATCCCACACACTCCCACTCACAAGCACAATCCTAAAATCTACAGAAGCCTATATTGAGTATCCATCTTCAATGATTTGAGGCTGATGAAAATGGGCAGCTACTTCAGTAGGATTACTAAAATGATGTAGATGTTTGCAAGAGTGTTAACTATGATAAGGTCATTGATTATGGTTTTGACAATAAATTTTTACCAATGATTGTTGCAGAAAAACTTCGAGAAAGGAGACAATTTTTTTCCAGCGAGTGGAGAATTGCAGCCATTGAATGTACTAGTTTTTAAGAAAGATACATGGCAAGAGGTAGTCAAGGTTCGAGGTAGTCTTAGACTTGAGGCCAGTTTCATTTTCAAGAGAAGTAAACATACACTACTGGGAACAATTGATGTTGGAGGCAAGTTATCTATCATCAAGGGGAAGTGGTTTGTTAAGCCTGTTCCTTGGAGAGACAAAATGGGAATACTCCTTGAGGACTTTCAGTCTGAGAGTTTAGTTTACAAGAGAAATCTGTATGAAAAATAAAATTGTGGCACAAAAACTAATTTTAACTTTCTTCCCTGAAGATTCTCTAAAGCTAACAAACCCAAATCAAAGGAATGGGACAACAATCTTGTTTTATGTGAAATTTCTAAACCCCACTGACCGTGGTGTTGTTTGGATCCTAATGAATAACTTGATTGCACTCAATCATCTAGAAGTGGATCCCATGGTGGATGAAGAAACTACAAGGATGAGGTTTCAGTTGTTCTATCAAATGGTCATAGGACCAATATGTGATTGGGCTGCAGTTGCCAAGAGCATTAATTTTGCTTTTGAATTAACATCTGTTTATTGGTGTGCATTGATGCTCAACAGAAAGATTAATAAGGGGTTATTTGTGCTACTTCACAGCTCAAGAAAGTTTGGATCACTTTGGAGATTTGATGCTCAACAGAAAGATAAAAGATAATAAGGGGTTATTTGTCCTACTTCACAGCTCAAGAAAGTTTGGATCACTTTGGAGATGTGACAGTTGCAACAATAACAATAGACATATTCCTTGCAGCAGTTGCTAAGGCTGTTTTAAAGGGTGACTATCCACAAGGGTGGTATCAATTTTCGGAAATAATTGTTCATATGGCTAATTTACAAAATTTCATCAGAAGTGAAAAAGTTACAAATCAGCTAGTTATGATGGAGATAAGCAAGTATGAATGGTGGTTATATTTGAAGGAAAAGAAAAACAAGAAATCAAGACATTATCAAGCTAATATCGAGAGAACTACTTCAGATTTTCTCATTATTCAATAATGAAAAAATTGGTCAGGAAGAAGTACAAGTTTTTTACAAGTACTTGAGGTTCAGATTTGATCCTGGTGGACCAAAGATAAGGAAAAGTCCAAGCTACAATGATTGTGAAGATAGATGTAAGAAAAATGGTTCCAACAAAATTACTAATCCATGAGGACATGAAATTTTGGGTGGGTGGGTGGGTGGGTGGGTAAACTGGGAACAAGAGAATAATTAGTATATTCTAGTAGTAGTACTTATTGTGCAAGTATGTGTGCACATGGAGTTAGTTATATGCGAGTGAAGGATAAGGAGTGAGGTGTAGGTTAGGAGTTTTTACTTTTCAACGTTTATTTTCTATAAATAGTTGTAAAAGGAGGAGTAACCTTCAAGTATTATGAATAAGTGAATGAATGAAATGAAGAGCAGTTTGTTTAAGCTTTCTCCTTATTTTTGTATCTCTCTCGCGTTCTTAGTGAAGAACTTTGAGATTTCTATCATTCTTCCTACCAATTTCTCTCTATATATCACTCTATATCTCTGTTTCTATATCTATTTCTGGTCAGGATCCTGGCTGGGCCTGGCAAAATTTCTCCTAGATTTTAGGATATTAATGTGTGTGAAAACCTAACCTACAAGTATTTCTAATTCAGCCATACAATATTCTGAGAAGCTTTTTGTTTTTTGGGTAATATCACGCAGGAGCTATTGCTTATCTTAGTTACAGACTATGGATACTAAGAAAGGATAAATCGAGTTATGGAGTAGAATGGGCAAAGATGAAATATCAGCTATGCATTTTGTGATGATGAACTGTTTAAGAAGCTTGTTTTAACATGGAAGTATAGGTGAACACCCATATCTACCTTAATTATATAAGACTTGGAAAAGTGCTCATTAGGACATTTAAAATTGGAAGCTGTAATAACTCAGATGATACCTGTCTAATAAGTTACGGTAAAATATTTAGGCCTTGTTTGGACAACAATTTGGTATTATGTTTCGAAATTTCAATATGGAGCTAGCGTTTTGTTTGGCCAGTTTTTTACCCCCTTCCCCTTTGCCAAAAAGTTATTACTGATTTTTCTAAATGACCATCAACATTAGTAGGTTTCTGTTGTTGAGAGCTTGAGATGAGGGATCATTTTCAGTTCCAAACTCCTTATCATTCTCAAAGTTTCAGAATCTAATCTTATCTTCCCTTTTCTTATTCCTTTTTCCCTTTATTCCCCATCCTCCTCCTCCCCAACCCCACTTCATTTTTTTTGGTCATTTCAATTTTTTAATTTGTTGCAGTTGGTAAATATTCATGAGTAACTGAAGTCGCCTTATAATCTTGATAGCCCATGGCAGACTTTGGGGCACGTTGATACTGCTGTATATGGTGCACCTCAAACTGATCTTACTCGTCGTCAGGTTTGGTAGCTGACTTGGTTTTCTAAAGATATCTTGTCAATTTCCATGCAACACCACTCACCCTGTTCTAAACTCGCTGTAGGTACTTGAAAAGTACCAGGTATATGGTGATTCAGTCCTTGGAAAATATGGAAATAATAAACCGAATGTTCGAGATGTGGTTAAGGTAAGGTTATTGTGTGCTCAATGTGATTTTTGGTTTAGTGTTGTACTGTAGAATATGAATGATCATATAAATACTCATGACAAGTATAAAATGGAACCAGTTTAGTATAGTGGCTGAAATATTTCGCTTCTTTATTTTATTTTATCTTTTTCAGCTAGTGGCATTCAGGGCTAAAACGTTGTGTGCTTATTTCTCATGTTTATTAGGTTTCAATCATAATGTGAAGGATCCACTTACACTGTCTGTAAAGCTTCTTTTTCTTACACCTCTAAATAACCTTTTTGTGATTCATATCTCATCAAATCAACTGCTGCCTTGATTACTCATTCCATTCCACCACACTCAAAATTTTTTATTTACCAATCAGATATTGAAATACATTAGATCCAAACTATGTTAATATGTTTGAATTTCTTGATCGTAATTTTTTAAAAAGAACATTTTTCCAAAGGCAGTCACTACCTTTAGGCTATGTTTGGTTGCAAAAATGATGCATGGGAGACTACTTGTACTAATTTAATGCCTTTGGGGACATGTTATCCCATGATTAGTCATTTATTTAATCTGATGGACTATGTTTATTCATTTTTAAGGCTATTTAGTAATGGACTATAATTTCAAGTGGAGAGGTAGTATTACATAATCCCTTATGAGGTATCAAATGGCCTTAGAATGATAACAGTTAGTCTATGGGATTAAATAAAAAGAACTAATCATGGGATAAAATAGTCCCAAAAGGCATTACATTCGAACAAAGAGTCCTATTCTATGCATCATTTTTTACAAAAGAACAAAACATTTAAGAGTATAAGTTGATAGAATTTTATCATAATCCCGAGCACTATGTAAATGAACAATTATGTAATGAAGAAAAATCCGACTCTTGGCTTGACAAAATATAAATCTCATTTGGAACACGTAAAGGCACAAGAGTTCTTGCACTGGCTGTAAGAGGAACGACCATGCCTGTTTTCTTACAAAAATACATTCTTTAGCTTGAAATTTCAATTATATGTTTTTCTTCACTTCATGGTATAGTTTACCCTACAGTTATGAACAATGAAAAAGGTTTGAAATTTATTAATCTACTACTGTTGTGACCTCCACGTAGCATTGTTGGGGAAGATCTTTCTAAGGAATTGATAGGATGAGAGCTACTATGCGTAGAAAATCTCATCCCAAATACATACTACGTGTCATTACAGTCTTGCCGTTTTATCAGTTATGTCCCAACTGTCATTCTGGGAAAAAATAAACAAAATTGCATACAGCTCTATTCTTCTACGCAGACTAGTTTTTTTTTTTTTTTTGGTGTTCTTTCTGGTAAACTAGTTTCTTGTTTTGTTTTCTGGTCCATCTCTGTGTGTGGGGTGTCATACAAATACATAACAAATGATACAATTAATGCAACTGCTGGGGATTGATTAATCTCTTCTTTCTAACTTCTTTTATCTAAAAAAATAACGTAATACTGCAGCCTATACTTGGTCTTTTCCATTCAGCGCCTCGAAATGGTTTGTGGAAACGCAAAACTGATGCGGCTTTCCAACATTGCACGGTATGCGGTCATTAATTATTAGGAGCTACTTATATTGTTTGCAGATATAATATGTTCTAATTTTACAAATCTTACCCAATGCTAAAATCTACAGAAGCCTCGTCTTCTACAGAGGAAATTTTAGTGGCTTATCATTATTTTCAGGATTTGGACCTAGCCGAAAATGACCACAGTTTAAAGTCTTGGTATGAATTCTGGTCTATTTGGGTACTGAAATGATTCATTTCTAGTTTCGGGATTTGGAACCCAGCTACACATGAACATGCTAGATATAAAAGACTTATTAAATACTCTAATTAACTTTTTTGAAGGAAAAAAACAAGAGAACAGATATGCCATTCAAACATATAGCATTATTTCAGACGCTTCAACTGTGTAGATTATCTTTAACCGATCACAAATAGGTCAATACACTGTCTAGTTAATCAATTTGTGTTTTTGGAGTTAGCAAAAACTTTTCAAATGACCTTAGATGCTGGTCTTGGTACTCCCTAGGTCCACATTAATTGACCACTTTATATGGGATTCTTGGCCCGGACATGATGAATATAGATTTATATATTCTCTCCGTTCCAAATTATAATATCATTATTATTTTTTAAAAATCAATTTTAAACATTTTCAAACTCTAAATTGACGTGAATTCATTTAGTTTAAGTCAATACAATTATGAATTATCATAAACTATACTACTAGTTATATGATTTATTATTTTCAAAACTTAAATTAATCATGTCAATTTTAAATTTGAAAATGTCAAAGTGAGTATTATAATTTCTTGGTAAAATTTTAAAATAACTTTTGATTATATATTTTACTAAAATTATTGAAAATATAATATTCTAAAATTTTGAGGATGCCAAAATATGTCAAAATATATTATATTAATGTGTTGTTGAAACTACCTTAAGACTAAAGTGTGTCACAAGTAACCAAAAAAAGGAAACACCTAACTTGGGACATAAATCTGAAAAAAAGAAAGAAAAGGGATAGGAGAAGTGGTTTGATGGCCGTGTTACCTGCCTTAGAAGTGTTGGGCATCTCAGTCTATAATATATAATTGCATTAGTTTTTATACATATGCATACATGTCATAGTTATCAAAGCGACTAGTTGGCGACTATTCGTTTGGTCGTTGCTAGAAGTGCAAGTCGACAACTCGACTTGGTTGCCGTCGCTAAGTCGTGCGACTTGAACAATTAGTCGTCGCCTAGCCGGTTAAATTAACGATTTGCCCGTCTTGGTATATAGCCAGACGACTTGGGAACAAATCTAAATTTTAATTTACCCGACTCAATTCCAAATTCCAACTCAGTAACCCACCCAATTAAAGATCCAAACAAATATATCCAAACAAGTATAGGACCAAGGGTTTATACGATGGAATTAACTCTGCAAGGCATAACTCGTATAATAACCACTGAACCTCAGTTAAAGCCTAAACCGGATAAGGATTTAGGAATAAGCTTCACAGATGGCTCGCGTTTAGCGATCCTATGTGCCTAGTTATAGACTCTGAGACAAGAAGGCAGTGGTGTTCCCAGTAGTCGTTAGGGCATCTTGGGAATGGGACAAGGAGGGTCAGGAGGACTCTTTGTCCAATACGGTACTCGATAGGTGGCTCCATACGTCGGAATGAGACCTCTGATATTTTGAATTCGTTGCCTAAGGGTGGGCACGTTCAAAGTAATAGGAGCTCCCCGGCGGAGGTGAATCAGGAGAGGCTTATCGCCCTCGAAGGTGCTAGTTTGTGTTAGTGTTAAGGCTCAGAGGCTAAAAAATCGGCCAACAGCTTAATTCATCTCTTTCTTACATGATGGGCGACCTTCATCAACTTAATTATCTATGATATTTAATAGTTTTGATTGTGAAATTGATTTTTTTTTATGTTGATTGTTTTTTGAAAATTTAAATGTATATATATATATATACACACACACACACACACACACACACACATATTTATCTATAAAATGAGTATTTGTCAATAATTTGTCGTTTTATCGACTAGTCGACCGGTCGTTTAAGCAAGTTGGCCAACGACTTAACAACTATGATACACGTATGTCTCATAAATTGTATATTTGAGCTTGAAATATTTATCCTTTTCATTTGGTGGTGGATGGGGAGTGGAGATGATGATTTGTAGATCTAACTTCTGTTTTATTGTTTTAAATTCCATTTTTTACCCTGGTAAGAATATGATCCGTACCTGTCACTCAAACGAATTCAAATGGACACCTTACTCGTGTGGTTTTTAAATATTGTAGACACTCAAATCGTTTTTTGAGGAGACTCTGGCGGCAATTCCTGACTGGGTTCTGGACAAACCCCTTGCCGAAGCACCATCCAGTATTGTAGAGACTTTCGCTAACTCGAAGACTTTGCTACCTCCTCCATATACACAGAGAGAACAAGAGCTGCTACCGTTTGCTTAGTTCCTTGTGTGTTTTTTAAGCTTTTTATTATGTATATACCTCAATAGTCCAACATTTTTTTTGGGATAAGAGCATATCAATCCCATGTAACATCATATACATGCTGAAATACATGTGAACCCTTTGTTAACTTATTTTTATTCGGGAAGTTTTGACCTACAAGAACTTTTCCCTTGGCTACAACAGTAAGACATTCCGATACCAGAGGTGGTATCAACGATTTGGGGCCTTGGAACAATTTTCAATATGTTTTTCGAAAGAAAATTAATTAATACAAATAAAAAAAATACACAATACATAACAATTACCACAAAATCATTCTTCCATGCTTTATTTATTAAAAATTGTTTTATAATCTTTTCATCATTCATTGGTATCAAATACATATTTTTCAATGCATCAAGTACATATTTTTCAATGCAAATCATTATACAATTATTCATATACTCGGCTCCCATTCAATTACGAAAAAGTTTAATTCACCTCGACTTGAATTATAAATGATATAAATACAAGTAAATTTTGAATTTATTTAAATTGCTAGAATTATGTTTTTTATTGATATTTGAATCATATTTGTTCGAAAAATTTAAATTATTCGGAAGATTGTGCTCGATTTGGTAGTTTTTAATTAAATTTTATTTTAAACTTAGAAATTTTACGAACAAAATATGAGCAACTAAATACTCGACTGACTCGATTTATTTCGACTGACTCGATTTATTTACACTAAACTATCACAAAAATTTCCCCAACTAGTTTCTTGGTAGAATTGTATAAAAGATTAAATGAAATAACTACAATACCTTGAAACATAAAAAAAATATAATGACTATGCGAATAGATACAATAGGATCTACAATCGACACAAGTACATGAATTTTTTTTCTTTTCTTTATGAGCAACTTATAATTGAGGAACTAGAGCTAAGGGAACATGAAAGAGGTGCACGTGGGGAATAAGAAAAATCTAGGAAAAACTTGAATTTTCAGCGAAGTCGTTATTGATTTGGCAAAACCAATAAGGATTTCGCTTATTAAAATATTTACCCACAAAAATGACTAAATTGCAAATCTAACCATTCTATTCGTTATATTTTTACGTGTGTTCTTTAAATTTCTTTTAGCCTTAATTAATAATGTAATACCCAGTACAAAAAAATAATAATAACAATAATAATAAATAAAATCATATATTTTTAAAATATATTAATTGGACTTTGTTATTTATTTGGGTCAAATTAGACATTTAATTTACGTGGGCTAATAAACATTAATAAGTGATAGATAAATTAAGTTGATAAAATTTGCCTTAAAATTAATTAGATTTAATTTATATGTGGGTAATATTAAATCTTATTATAACTTGGAAAATTAATATAATCTATTAATAAATAAATAAATAAATAGAGCTAATTTACCCAAGCATTTCACCTAATACGTAACTGAGGGAAAAGAAGGGAGGCAACGGCTGAGAGAAACAAGAGGAAGGAATAATAAGTTCTACTGCTTCATCTTTTGTTCGTTAATAGGGAGGCACCAATGCATGTTAGTATGGTTTTTTTAATTGATTTGATTGTTGTGTTAGAATCTTCTTTTATTAGTGTAGATGTAATTATATTACAGTATGCATATAATTAATGTATATATAATGCTAGAGTACATAAAGCTTGATAATTGGATATTTTAAGCATCTGAAATTATAGATTGTTGTTAACGCCAAATTTCGCCGGCGCGTTCAATCACAGAATCCACGCGCTAGAACTTGCACAATAATTGACAAGGTTTTAACAATGGAGGCTAAGTGTTTAGTGGTCAAAAGTAGGTATTACCTCTTAATTGTGACCTTGGCCCTGTATTTATAGTATTCTCACTACTTTAGAATCCTTCTCCTAGTCGGATTGAGACTCCTTAATATGGTAGGTTACAAATATCTGGGTCCAACATAATCTCCTTAAAAGATGGAAGTAGAATCCAACTCCAACACCACCTCTGGAGTTACCTTATTCAAATACGGCCTGGTCTGTAGATTCTGCATGCAGGGCAGCCCACTGCACAGGCCCAATTCCCCCGAACCCGTTACTTGGTTCGGGCTTCGACCTAGAGAACTCAAAGGCCCGACCCCGAACGCCTACTTCCGAAACAGGGTTCTGGCTCAAAAGGCTCTGATACCCGAACCCGAAAGTCATATTTCAATTGAGACCCTGGTACAGAGGATTCGGGATGCCTAAACTCCTTCAATACCCTTAAAGGCCCCGACCCATTGGACTTAACACCACCTTCTAGTCTCAAGCCTTCAGCCCAAATGTAGGTTGGTAAAATACTCCCGAACAATTGTGATGGAACGTAATTGACAAAAAAGAGAAAACAGACATTTTGATCAAGTTAAATGGGTTATGTACTATTTAATTTTTATATTATTAATATATTACAGATTAAACTTTGGAGTCCTGATCATGTAATTGATTGCTCGGTTAGTAAGAGAATAAAGTAATATGTAGGTCAGGTTCTGCATATATAATATTAAATAGTAATACGTATAAATGTGCTTAATTAATAAATATAAATTGTTTTTTATAAATAGATCAGATTGAACTATACTAGTAAATTATATTTGAATTTTTTGAGTATTATATTGCTTACTCTATGTATGAATTTCGTACTCTTTCAATGACTTTTAAATGTATTTTATTCGTTTTGCTACTCGTTAGAAATTTGTTCGTGCATATCATGATTACTCGTCAAATTTATTGTGATAGTTTCATTTTGGTGTTAATATCAAAATTTATATTTATACTCTTTAGACTAGTGCATCATGTCTAGAATTTATTTGATGTTCGTAGTAATGTACATGTTAATATATTTTTGAAGATTTTGTGTTGATGATTCGTTTCGATTTAACATGTACATATTAGAACCTCTTTGTGTTGATATCGTGTTGCATGTGTTGTGACATGATATTTTGATAAAATATACCATATGACATATTTGAGCTATAACCACATGTGGGGTACCACATGCATGTGCTCTTGACACCGAGGTATGACATCTTCCGTAGCGGTGTGATTAGTCTACGACGTCTCCATTTTGTAGTTTGGTGAGAGTTAGCCATTTAGTGATTTGTTGTGGCAGACGTATGGGTCGACCCTAGCTTTTTGTTCTATTTTGTTCTACGGATTGATGATGTTTGTGCCAAACACGCCTTCCAATTTTGCATGCATCTGGATTGCGCAATCCGATGTGTGATTGTCTGTGTGACATTATTTTGATTGCATGTGTGTCATCACTTGACTTGTCTGTGTGGCAAGGTATATTTCTGTTTTGTTCTGAGCTCGGTATGAAATAACATCGAGTCATTTAATTCAGCCTATTACTTCATTGTGTTAGTTTTGTTCGCTTCAGTTCAATTCATTTAATTGAGTTAGTTATTTCGTTTCATTATTTTTGTACTCTATATCAGTACTGGACATTTGACTCATGTTATATTTTTCTTCCGGCAGTTAATTAGGGGGATTAAGAGCAAGTGTGTGAGATCTCCCTTCTTTCCAACAGTTTAAATATTTTGTTTAGGCTATGATACATCAGTTTATTTGGAGTTGTAATAAATATTTTAGAGTGTGGTTTAAGTCAGGTTGGCATTTATTATGGTTGACTTGTGATCTTTATCAATTATTAGAGATATTTATTTTGTGGCATATAACTTTAGGCTCATTTTGTAAGTTCTGTTATATTTTATGCGTAACCCTTCTTTTTATTTCGAAAGGGGGGTATTACAGAGTTGGTATCAAAGACAAATTCTTTCTTGTAGAAAGCCTATTTAGGGTTGACCTGTGAGTTATACGCAAATTTCTGGGTTAGGTTTTTGTTCCGTTTAATTTTTTGTTCAGCAATCATATCAGCTATATTGGAAGTTACCTCTAACCTGTTTTGCTATCTATTCGTTGATTTCTTTCTTAGATGGGTCGTATATCTGCTAGAGTTGCTGGGAGAAGAGGTAACAATAGGGAAAGTGGTGAGGGTCAGCCCAATGAGCAACTTAATGATCAGACTAATGCTTAATTGGTTGCCTTGGTGAATCATGTAGTTAATTAGGCTTTACCGCAATTTGTGGCATAAGTTGTACATGCAATGAAACAGCCGCCAGAAAATCCTGAACAGAGAAACTCGGGAGATAATGGTAAAATAGAGAGGAAGGGAATGCCGATAGTCTTGATCAGCCGTATATATGATTGGAGAGGTTTAAGAAGCAGAAATCACAGTCATTTAGTTCAGTCCGACTCCAATTGATGCAAAGAATTGGATTGCCCACCTAGAAAAGATCTTTGATGTGATGGGGTGCACGGATAATCAGAAAGTGTTGCTTGCAACTTATAAGCTAGAGGGGGATGTACAAATAGGTCCACACAACTCATTCTGAGTCTCCAAATGCACACTACTAAATCCAAATACAAATCTTTATTAATACAACTGTCGTGCAAAATACGACAACACATAAGCTGTGACTTTCAATACAAATAACTGTTTTCACACTCCAAACCAATGATATTTTACATAAAGGTATAGTCGATAACTGTTTTAGGAATTAAAATCTTTAGAAAATGTTCAGGTAAGCCTTCATACATTAGAGACCATGCATCTAAGTTATAATAGATATCATAGAACTTGAGAATTAACCTTGGTTGACCCAATAGACCCCAAAGAAGAACGAGAAGATTACTATCATGTTCATTCCAATGATGTGTATCTTCTTTCCATATAATTATCTCCATTGTCTCAAATTGAGGATTATATTCCAACCATATTCCAAGATTATATAGATAATGCTCATAGATATAATCAGCAAGTGGATGCACACAACCATATCGTATGATAACATGAATTTGTATGTGGTTAGACATCGTGTAAGATAGTGGCAATACACCCTTTAAACTCTCAGTACAATTATGTCCTCCTCATTCTAATGAGCTGTATTTTTTACGCTTTCGAAGTCGGGTTCTCATCACCATATTGTTGTTCACCAAAATTAACTATTAAATGACGTATAAAATACGACACACACATTTTAAGTTTTTAATACAATTATATATTGTTATGTTGTTTTATAATGTATTGAGAAACTTCAACAGTCACTGACCATCACTCTACTCCCCTGTTATTCCCGCTAGACCCAACTACACTCTCATTACCTGAAAGAAATTGTGAACTAAAAGGGTGAGCACAAATAGCCCAGTAAAGAATATCATAACTAAGATAGTGTAAAACAAATTATCCTTAGTCGTCAACAGGGAAAAATCTGATAGAATACAATAGACAACAAATTTTAGATCAACAACTGCAGATGAAATAGCAATCCATTAGAAAAGAGTCAAGTAAAACATAATATCTACTATCTCCTTCAAATTAAAAGTTCATCATTAATATTTCATTCATGTAATATCCATCAACAGTTCTTTGTTGTACCCAAGACAAAGAGAATTTTCATCACTTGTTTTCACCTGAACCACCAAAGATTATAGTTAAATTCACAATTCATGGTTATAATAATGTAAATCAACAGTTTATCCTTACCACAAAGTCTTAATGGAACTTTCACTCAATGTCATCGCCACAAAGGCTAAAAACATTCAATAATCATATCGTCTTTACACCTTACACCAAAGACATTCAAATGTAATAACAATTGTCATGATCATATCAATCGTCTATCTTTGCACTACGGACCAAAGATATTCAACTGTAATATCAATGGTCTTGATCATACAAATCAATTATCTATCTTTACACTACGGGCCAAAGATGTTCAACTGTAAAACCAATGATCAACAGTTCATCTTTGCACTACGGGCCAAAAATATACAACTGTAAAACCAATAATCAACTGTCCATCTTTGCACTACGGACCAAAGACATACAACTGTAAAACCAATGGTTATTATTATACCAATACACAATTTCGGTCATGATTATACCAATACACAATTCCTGGTCATAATCATACCAATCAACAGTTCATCTTTGCATTACAGGCCAAAGATAGCTTTTCAACACAAATTTAAGTCTGAGGATTATAACAATGATATAACGAATCAATTAAGTGAAATCAAGGATAAATATTAAATATTTATAATTCAATTTATCTAGAGTTCAAGAATGTCCAAATTGTCAACATGATAACTAATTGTGGAGTAAAATTCAAGATTGATATTCATGTATCAAAAATAATTTGGATAGAAAGTGTGACGTGTCCAAAATAGGTCCACACAACCCATCTTGGGTCGCCAGAAATAACACTACTGACGTGAACTTTCCTATTACAACAATTGAACTGTCGTGTAAAATACGACGACACATATACTGTGAAATTCAATACAAATATTGTAATGTATATAATACGACAATATTCATACTCAAATTATTACAATGCCATATAAAAGACAACAACAAATATTTCAAATTCTCAAAGGAACACGAGAAGATTTATGTCCTCCTCATTCTAATGGAGTGCATTTTGACGCTTTCAAATTCGAGTTCGTATCCCCCTATTTGGTTCACCAAAATTAACTGTTAAATGATGTATAAAATACGTCACACACATTTTAAGTTCTCATTACAATTATTATGTCACACTGTTTCATAATTTGATTAGGATTGCTACTAATTCGAAACACCACTTTATACCCATGTTCTCTCTGCTAGTCCCAACTACACTTTTATTACCTGAAAGGAGTGGTGAAGCAAAAGGGTGAGCAAAAATAGTCCAGTAAAGAATATCATGACTTAAGATAATTAAATTATCAATAGCCTTCATCAGTAATAAATCAGATATTTAGAACATATGATAGATGATAAAAATTTTCAACCATAATTGTAGCGGAATCAACACTTCATTAGAAGAGTCAAGTAGAACATAATGTCTACTATCTTCTCCAAATTAAAAGTTCATCATCAATATTTTATTTCTGTAACACTAATCAACAGTTCTTCGTTGTACTCAAGACAAAGAGAACTTTCACCACCTGTTTTTTTACCTGAAACACAAAGCTCATGGTTTTACCAATTCGCAATTTATGTTTATAATTATGCCATTAAATTCATCTTTGCACTAAGGCCAAAGACATACAATTATAAAACTAATAATCAACAGTCCATCTTTGTACTACGGACCAAAGATATACAACTGTAAAACTAATAATTAACAGTCCATCTTTGCACAACGGGCCAAAGAGGACTTTCACCACAATATAAGCATGAAGATGATGATAATGATATATATAATGAATGAACATAAATAATCATAATAAAAATAGATCTTATTGAATTTCAACTTAATTATCCAGAGTCCAAATTGCCAACATGATATCTGGAAAATCTATTAGAATTCTTGATAGAATATAAAGTTCTTGACTCAAAAATTATAAATTATGTGACGCCCCCAAAGTAGGTATACATCACCCATCTTGGGTCACCAAATACATGGTACAGAATTCAAATACAAACTTAATTAATACAACTGTCGTGTAAAATACTACAAAACATAGCTGAGTTTTTACACGAATATTGTCTCATAGACAATATTCAAACTCAAATTCAATCCTCATTACATTTATTATTACACAAAATAGTGAGGACTACTAAAACAACCATCTCGGACCATCACTCCATTCCCCGACTAGTTCCGGCTACGTTCTCATTTTTTGAAGAGAATAATGAAAGCAAAATAGTGAGTTCAACTAGCCCAGTAAGAAATATTATGACTAAGATAATGCAGAATAAATTATCGTTAGCCTTCAACAGTGTTAAACTGATAAAATATAATAAATATCAAGTTTAACTGCAGCGGAACAAGTAATCTATTAGAAGAGTCAAGTAAAGCATGATATCTACTATCTTTTAGGATTTAAAAAGTTTATCATCAATTTTATCGCTGGGACTCAGCTTAATAAATAAACCACATCATCGAATCATCCATGCACTACGAGCCAAAGATATTCATTAGTATCACGTCCACGAATTATTCCTGCACTACGGGCCAAAGATATTCGTGTAATCATCAATGATCATGATCATGCCAATAACTGTCCATCAACGCACTACGGGCCAATGAGGACTTTTATCATTTATAACATTACAGGTCATGATTATACCGAATTATCCCTGGTCATAATCATATCAATCAATAGTCCATCTATGCACTACGGGCCAAAGATGACTTTCAGCACAATATAAGCATGAGGATGATAAAAATGATATAAGAATTCAATTAAATGAACGTAACGGATAAATTTTAAAGATTTATAATTTAATTTATCTAGAATTTAATAATGTCCAAATTGTCAACATGATACTGCTTTGAGGAGTAAAATTCAAAAATAATATCCATGTATCAAAAACAATTTGGATAGAAAAGAAATTAATTTTCTGGGTGAATAGTATCCCGTGAATAGTATTTTGTGAATAGTACCCCGACATGAAAAGTACCCCGAATTCTCGAGTGAATAATATCCGAGTGAATCGTAACCCGTGAATAGTACCCCGGGTGAAAATATTGATATTTAATAAAAAAGTTCAGATCAATATTCCAATGAAACAATACTAGATGAAACACAAAACTCAAGAATACTCCACTAATTTTAGGAATTATAGAAGCAATACTTACCATAGTAAGTTTAGATTTAAGAATATGAAAAGAAATAACATACGAAACTACAAATGGATTTTCACCTGTCATGCAGTACGTAATCCACGTAGACATGTTATTCTGACATATTAAAGGATGAATACGAAAAATAGTATTCCTTATGAATACGAAAGAAATAATACCCCTTACCTTAGTAGAAGAGTGGATACTATAATAGTGAAGTAGCAGAATACTCTTCTTCTTGCTCTCTATAGTTTCTCTCTCTGTAGTTTCTCTTGTAAGTCTCAGCGAATTGGTGAGAATGAAAGAAGAATTAACCTTCTATTTATAGGAGAATGGACTAAATAGTAATTGATTCACGAACGGTCCAGAATGATTTACTATTAGAACGGACGGTCCATATTGATTACTATTAAAACCACAACAGACAGTCCAGAGTGATTTACTTTTAAAACCACCATCGACGGTCAAGATTGATTTACTATTATAACCACCACCGATGGTCCAAATTGATTTACTATTAAAATCATCATCGACGGTTCAGATTGATTTACTATTAAAACCACCACCGACGGTCCATAAAATTGGTAAATCTTCCAATGGAATACTAAGTTAAACTTACAACAAACGCCTCGTAACGAATCCATATATTTATATCAAAAATTGAATAAATATTTACCACAAATCATTTATCTTTAATAAACACATTTTTAATATTTCAACAATTATTCATCATTAATATTATAACTCTCAATATTTAACAACCAGATCATTCCCATGAAAGAGGGGGCTTTTCGATAAGAATTTCTCCCTATTGGCACGTAATTAGGTGAGCAAACCCCTTTCCTCGACAGAACTTTCTAGACATCATCAATATTATAAATAATAATATGAATAACTTTGTCGTCTTAATTATTAATTTAATAATATAAAATATAATGCAGATGATACTTTGACAATAATTGAATCAATAATACGAGATCTTATGCAGCAATTACTGTAGCAATAATTCAATAAACTGAGTAGCTTCTTACGTAAGTATCAATAATCAATACTGTGTGTTACTATGCAACTACGTGTATTACTGTACTTTTATCACTGAGTATTCTAACATTTAATGGTAAAACTTTCGCCGTTATTTTTATAAAAAGATATTTCTGTCATTTTCTAACTCCGACAGTTATTCCGTTGTGGGGTCCACTAATGATGGTGTCGTCGTACGGATATTTCATGACAAAAAGAATATTCTCCGACCAAACGAATATTCCCCGACACAACGAATATTTTATATCAACTTGCTTACTTTGAAAAATTTATAAATATTACCCACAACTATAATATTATATCAAATCTATACCATAATATTCAAAAATATATTTCGAGAAAAATTAATCTTTATTTATGAAAGTTGGGGTTTTACAACCTCCCCTTCTTATAAAATTTCGTCCTCAAAATTAGGGTACATACCTGGTATGTCGAAGAAGTGAGGATACCTTGATTTCATTTCAGATTATAACTCCAAGGTTATTTCCTCAATATCGTGGTTCCTCCACAAAACTTTGACTTGAGGTATAATCTTGGAGCGTAGAATATGTTCCTTCTTATCCAAGATTTTAACAGGTACCTCTTCATATATTAAATCTTCCGCTATTTTGTCCGGTTCTAACTCAATAATGTGGTTCGTGTCTTCCACATATTTTTGAAACATGGATATGTGAAAAACGTTATGAACACGAGACATACTTAGTGGTAAGGCAAGTCTATAAGCAGCAGTTCCTACTCGATCGAGGATTTCAAATGGTCCAATGAATCGAGGATTGAGCTTTCCTCTCTTTCCAAATCTTGTAACTCCTTTCTATAGAGCAACACGTAACAACACATGATCACCTACATTGAATTCCAAGTCCTTTCGATGAAGATCAGCATAACTCTTTTGTTAATCTTGTGAGGTTTTTATACGTTGTCAGATCATTTGAATCTTCTCCGTAGTCATACGTATCAATTCTGGTCCCAACAATGTTGCTTCACCCATCTCGTCCCAGCATACTGGAGAACGACACTTGCGTCCATACAACGCCTCAAATGGAGGCATGCAAATACTTGCTTGATAACTGTTGTTGTAGGAGAATTCCACTAATGGCAAGAACTTGTCCCAACTTTCCTTGAAGTTAAGGACACAGAGTCTTCATAGATCTTCAAGAGTTTGAATAGTACCTCTCCGACTGCCCGTCCGTTTGTGGATGATATGCCGAACTAAATCATAAATTCGTGCCCATAGCTTTTTACAAACTAACCTAAAATCGTGAAGTGAATCTTGGGTCTCGATCAGAAACTATGGATACTGGCATGCCATGCAGTCTTACAATCTCATTTATGTACATACGAGCAAGACGTTCAAGTGAATAAGTTTCTTGTATAGGTAAGAAATGAGCAGACTTGGTCAATCTATCAACAATGACCAAAATTGCATCTATGTCTTGAGAAACCTTGGGAAGACCAATAACGAAATCCATGGTAATGTGCTCCCACTTCCATTCTGGAATTTCAAGTGGTTGCAATGGACCTTTTGGCACTTGATGCTCCGCCTTGACTCGTTGACACGTTAAACACCTTGAGATAAACTCTGCTATCTCTCTCTTCATATTGCTCCACCAAAATGTATGTCGAAAATCACGATACATTTTGGTACTCAAAGGATGGATTGCAAACGATGTGTTGTGCGCCTCCATCATGATTTTATACTTTAAATTAGGGTCGTTAGGAACACAAAGTTTGGAGTTGACTCGAAGTATTCCTTATTCATCGATTCTTACTTCTGTAATAGCATCGTCTTGTACTTCTTCTTCATACGCATCAGCTCTAGGTCCGTAGCTTGAGCAACTTTAACTTTATCGATTAAAGTCGGTTCTACTAGTATATTTGTCATCATCACGTGGGTTTCTAGAGTCTTTATCTTTATCTCTATCCTTTGCAAGTCATAGAAAATGAGCCTTTGTGTTGATAATATCGCACTCGTAACCGCATATGATCTTCTACTCAATGCGTAAGCTACCACATTAGCTTTTCCAGGATGGTATTGAATTGTATGATCATAATCTTTCAATAACTCAAGCCAACTTCGTTGTCGAATGTTGAGTTCCTTTTGGGTGAAGAAATATTTGAGGCTTTTATGATCCGTATAGATCTCCACTTTCTCTCCATACACGTAATACCTCCAGATCTTTAGTGCGAAAACGATAGCTGCCAACTCTAGATCATGAATAGGATAATTCCTTTCATATTCTTTGAGTTGTCGTGAGACATAGGCTATGACTTTCCCATGTTGCATGAGAACACATCCGAACCCTCTGACTGAAGCATCGCTGTAGATGACAAATCACTCCAAACCAGATGGTATTGTCAGAACAGGTGCTTAAATGAGTCTCCTCTTGAGTTCTTAAAAACTCTTCTCACATTCCTCGCTCCAACCGAATTTTGTATCTTTCCATGTCAGCTGAGTTAATGGAGTAGCAATTTGAGAAAATCCTTCCACGAATCTCCGATAATAACCAGCTAAGCCTAGAAAGCTACGTACTTCGGTCACTGACTTAGGTTGCTCCCAGCTTTGAATTGCTTCAATCTTTGCTGGGTCAACAAATATTCCATAATTTGATATCACGTGCCCAAGGAATGCTACTTCCTCAAGCTAGAACTCGCATTTCTTCAACTTGGCATAAAGCTTATTCTCACGAAGCTTTTAGAGTATCAGCCTCAAGTGTTGCTCATGATCTTCACGGCTTTTGGAGTAAATGAGTATGTCATCAATAAAGACAACCACAAAATGATCCAAATATTCTTTGAATACTCGGTTCATCATATCCATGAAGGCAGCAGGAGCATTAGTCAATCTAAATGACATGACTAGCAATTCGTAATGCCTGTACCAAGTTCTGAAAGCAGTCTTTGGAATGTTATTAGTTTTAATCTTTAACTGATGATATCCGGAACGAAGATCGATCTTTGAAAAGAATTTAGCTCCTTGCAACTAGTCAAACAGGTCATCAATACGAGGTAACGGGTACCTATTTTTGATGGTGACATGATTCAACTCCCGATAATTAATACAAAGTCGCATACTCCCATCTTTCTTCTTTACGAATAGAATAGAAGCACCCCAAGGAGACGTACTAGGACGAATAAAACCGATGTCTAACAATTCCTTCAGTTAGGTTTTTAACTCCTAAAGTTCAATAGGAGCTATTCGATATGGGATTTTGAAAATGGGTTTTGTACCGAGTTCAAGGTCAATACAAAATTCGACTTCATGCTCTGGGGGTAGGCCAGGAAGTTCTTCAGGAAATACATCAGGAAATTTACTAACAATAGAAATATCATTCAAATCTGACGTATTTTTGTTTAAATCCATGACATGGGCTAAGAAAGCTTGACATTCGTTTTTCAATAAACGAATGACTTTATGGCTTGATATGACAGTGATTGAGTTTAGTGATTTGGTGGCTTGAATTCGCATAATAGGTTGGTTAGGAATATAAAAACTAACAACCTTACGAAAACAATCAATTTTAGCATGATGAATAGTTAACCAATCAATCCCTAAAATCGCATCAAATGCAAGTATTTTCAAAGAGATAAGATTGACAGGTAACGTGCGGTTGCCGATTTAAATCAAACAAGACTTATAAACAGTGGATGTAATGAAGGTTTCTCCCAACGGAGTTTCAACAGATAAGTCAAAGTCTAATTTCTTCGGAGTTAAATTTAAACGTTGAGCACAAGTAGGAAAAATAAAAGAATGGGTAGAACCGGTATCAAATAAGATATAAACTTCGTAAGAGTTTACGATTAGCTTACCCATGATGACCTCGTTCGGGTTTCTTACTTTTTATAAGGTTACGACAAACGCTCTCCCTTGAACTACCGGCTTTGACTTGTCTGGGATGGCATTTGGTGTCACCATCCCAACTGGATTTGGCTTCACTGCACGACAAAATCGAGCTAGGTGACATTCTCTTCCACAATTGTAACACGTTTTGGACTGTTGCGTACATTTTGGACAGATGTGTCCCTCCCCTCCGCATTTATAGCATACGATTGGTAGTCGTTCTCATTCCTTGAAAATGGGTGTTGGTGCTGCTGTCTTTCCATCATTGTTGAACCTTCTCTTATTGAAATTTCCACTTCTATTGTCTTGGCCATGATTACCACCGAAGTGGTTACCATTTCTAGAATGTTGATTCCTTCCACGTTTGTTGTCATCGCTTCGATGACTGCTACCACTAATATTATCATTTTTTCAGCTACTCTCTCTTGGTTCGGTTGACTCATTATCGCGCTCTAATAACTGAGTCATATTTACAACATCTAAATTGTGACGACCCCAAAATAGGTCCATTCCATCCAACCTATTCTGAGTCGCCAAATACATGGTACAGAAAATAACTACAACTTTATTACAACAATTATCGTGCAAAATATAATAACACATATGTTGTGAGTTTGGATACAAATATATATCAAATGTGACTCATGTCCCAACCGTGGACAGCACCTCACAATGACACCTTACATAAAGGTATAGTCAAAAACTGTTTTAAAAATTAGAATATTTGGGAAGTGCTCAAAGAAATCTTTGTACATGGGAGACCATACTTCTAGGTTGTGATAGATATCATATGGCCACAGAATTATCCTTGGTTGACCCAATATACCCCAAAGAAAAATGAGAAGATTACTATCATATTCTTCCCAATGGTGAGTCTTCTCTTGACTTATCATTATCTCTACTGTCTCTAATTGAGAATTATACTTCAAACAAACACCAAGATTATATAGGTAGTGCTCGTAAATATACTCAGCAAGTGGATGAGCACAATCCTGTCTTATGATGACACGAGGTTGTATGTCATTAGACATCTTGTATGATAGTGGCAAAACACCCTTCCAACGTTGGGTTCGCTTCACCCTAGATGATTCACCAAATATAACTACTAAATGATGACCACCGTTCTATTCCCCTGCTACCCCCGCTCGACCCAGCTATACTCTTATTACCTGAAAGGAATTGTAAAACCGAAGGGTGAGCACAACTAGCCCAGTAAAGAATATCATGACTAAAGATAAATAAGTTATCAATAGCCTTCAACAGAATTAAATCAGAGATTTAGAATATATGGTAGATGATAAAAATTTCAACCATAGTTGCAGCGGAACGAGCAATCCATTAGAAGAGTCAAATAGACCATAAAGTCTATTATCTTCTCCATGTTAAAAATCCACCAGCAATGTTTTATCCCTGTAATATAAATAAACAGTTCCCATCCACATTCATGTGAATAACTCATAATCATATTTATGGTTCTAAATTCCTCTTCTCATCTAGGACAAAGATAATTTTCATCACTTGTCTTTACCTGAAACATCAAAGATCATGGTTATACCAAATCACAGTTCCTATTCATAATCATACTAATAATTTCATCTTTGCACTACGGGCCAAAGATATTCATAAACAACTCATCTTTGCACTATAGGCCAAAGATATTCCTCAACAGTTCATATTTGCACTACAGGCCAAATATATTATTATCTCAAAGAAATATATAATCATTTCAGAATTTATATAACCAATAATTATAACCATGTTGATCATTTCACCTTTGCACTTAAGCTAAAGATATTCAATTATAAATTCAATGGTCATGATCATACCAGTCAACAATTCAACTTTGCACTACTGGCCAAAGATAACCCATAGTCATGATCGTACCAAAAATCTTCCCATCTTTACACTCAAGTCAAAGAGAAATATCATCATTAGGGTTATAAAAATATTATATATGATAATAAAAATAATATGATCAACATATAGTTTTAATCTCAAGAGTAATATTCATAAATCAACTATAATTTGGTTAGAAAAAGAAACCAATTTTGTCATAAATAGTAACTCGTGAATAGTAACCCATGAATAGTAACTCGTGAATAGTAAGTCATGAATAGTAACTCCGACATGAAAAAATTCTAAATTTGATAAAAAGTTCCAACCAATATTTCGACATAATGATATTGAAGAAATAATATCATTTACGAAGAAAATAACATCCCTTACTGTCCCTTACCTCAAAAGAGCAGTATTTCTGAATTGAATATCGGATATAACGCTAAACGAACTTGCGTCGTATAGCAACACTCAAGATATCTAAATACCAACAAAAATATGCTTGATCATATAGAGAGAGAAATAGAGAGAAAACTTCAGTTTCTGGTGTGATTTTCAATTCTAACTTAAGCACCCTATTTATAGGAAAATGCTTAGAACACCAAAGTAGAAAATTTAATATAATATTAGTATATTTAAATTTTTGTCAAGTCCACCTTTGAAGATCTGAATTCAGCCATTAACATGTGCAAGTGAGGGCCACCAAAGTGCAAAAAAATGTTTTTCTTAAATAAAACAATTAAAACTTCTAAAAATCAATTATTCCGGAATTTCAGAACTTCAATAATTCCTAATAAATAACTCTTTTATCAGAAAATTCGAATCTCGCATTTTTTTTTATAGAAAATTCAATTCTCTACAACTTTGCAGAAGAAAGTTTTTCCAAATTCCAAATAAAAATTGACCGAAATCCACAAACGGGTGATTTTACAGTCTATAATAAATTTTCGGTCAAGAATTGTGTCCACCAACACACAAAACATGTGTTAAACATTTAATCCAACAAAAATACTCTTCCTCCTCATTTATTCATATATCCCACATTCATTATAAAAATATCACCATTTAATATATTATTAAAATAATATATTTAAATAGATTATTTTATCAGAAAAAGATAAAATATTAATTTACAACAATTGTCACATTTAAAAAAATTTCTCCATCTATATCCACATAAAATCAATATTTTTCTCACCATATAAATCAATAATTAATTATTCACAAATAATATTACAGAATCACATTACTGACAACCAGGCAGTTCCCAAGAAAGAGGGGGCCTTCCGGTAAGGATTTCTCCTTTCTGGCGCGCAATTAAATAACCTCTCCTTAGACAGAACTTTCTAGACATTGCCAATAATATTATCTAATAATATTATTCAGATAATATGAATTATTGCTCCGATAAAGGAAAATACTGCGTAGTGACAACTATTGAAACAACAGTAATATAAAATATCCAAGTAGCAATTATTGAATCAATAAAATAAAATACTGAACAGTAATTACTGTAACCATTATTGAGTAGTGCCTTCTTACGTAAGAATCAATAATTGGTGCAATACCGTGTGCTACTGTGCAACAACGCGTATTACTGTGTTTTAACCACCGGGTATTCCAACAGTATTAACGGTAACAACTACACCGTTATTTATAAACAACGTATACTTGTCGTTTTTTTTTCATCCAATCACTTTCCGTTATGGGGCCCGAATAAGGCTACGCCGTCGTATGAATATTCCCCGACAGGAAGAATATTCTACGACCAAACGAATATTCTCCGACAACAATGAGTATTTTATAACCACTTGCTTATTTTAAAAATTTTTCATATATCACCCTTAACTTTAAACTTTTATCAATTTAACCATTTACTGAATAGTAATTATAAGAAAAAAATTGAATACTTTTATTTTATAAAATTCGGGGTCTTACATAAATACAAACACAGTTTGTGAGAAATTAGGTATTGACGTATTTCGAGTTTCTAACCTCGCAGAAATATTCGCATCATTCTCTCCTCATTATCAACCAAGTGGGACGCAAACCGGGACAATTCTACAACTTAGCTTCGTACTGCGACACGGTCATATTGTTTTGTTCTTGGAACTTTTTTCAAGACATCTTCAGTGCAGCAGGCTGAGTACGCTTTACAGATTCCTACCAATAATCTGTCTCTCCTCACAACATGAAAGTGGCAAAGGGAACCTTTTGCTCCTCGGAGCATCCCAAGACATCAAATATCTTGGTGATTTGATTTATCCATGTCTTCGCCTTAAGTGGTTTTGGCTCTCCCAAAAACTCCGATGGTCCCAGCTCTATGAACTGCTTAGCGGTGACCATCCGAGAGTTACCAGTGTTTCCACTCGCCTGATGTTGCATGAATTGCATAAAGCTTCTAAACATCCCATCATTCATCATTTGGTCGGTGTTGTTATTCACACGAGGATTTTTGCCTTCCTGACGCACATTATCCTGGTTATTAATCTGTGGTGACTCCACGGTCTCCTGTGCTCCATTGCTTATCTCAACATTTTCAGATGCCATTTTTAAATATTGCCACAAAACAAGGGTTAATTGACATACCACATAATATCCTTATATTCTGACCGACCAATTAAATAACAAATAAGCTTAGGTAGGTTATACTATCAAAGGATTTACCCGTCTCTCCCCTCTTAGTTCTAGTCTCACCTCTCAGTCAGGGATCATATCCCTAAGCTTTGATACCAACTGTGACGCCCCTAAAATAGGTATACATCACCCATCTTGGGTCGCCAAATATATGGTACATAATTCAAATACAAACTTAATTAATACAACTGTCGTGTAAAATACGACAAAACATAGCTGAGTTTTTATATAAATATTATCTCATAGACAATATCCAAACTCAAATTCAATCCTCATTACATTTATTATCACACAAAATAGTGAGGAATACTAAAACAACCATCTCGGACCATCACTCCATTCCCCGACTAGTCCCGGCTACATTCTCATTTCCTGAAGAGAACAATAAAAGTAAAAGGGTGAGCTCAACTAGCCCAGTAAGAAATATTATGACGAAGATAATGAAGAATAAATTATTGTTAGCCTTCAACAATGTTAAACTGATAAAATACAATAAACATCAAGTTTAACTGCAGCGGAATAAGCAATCCATTAGAAGAGTCAAGTAGAGCATGATATCTATTATCTTTTATGATTTAAAAAGTTTATCATTAATTTTAACGCTGGGACTCAACTTAATAAATAAACCACATCATCGAATCATCCCTGTACTACGGGCCAAAGATATTCATTAGTATCACGTCCACGAATTATCCCTGTACTACGGGCCAAGGATATTAGTGTAATCATCAATGGTCATTCATGCCAACAACTGTCCATCAATGTACTACGGGCCAATAAGGACTTTTATCATTTGTAACATTACATGTCATGATTATACCGAATTATTCCTGGTCATAATCATACCAATCAATAGTCCATCTATGCACTACGGATCAGAGATGACTTTCATCACAATATAAGCATGAGGATGATGAAAATGATATAAGAATTCAATTAAATGAATGCAAATGATAAATTTTAAAGATTTATAATTTAATTTATCTAGAATTTAATAATGTCCAAATTGTCAACATGATATTGCTTTGTGGAGTAAAATTCAAGAATAATATCCATGTATCAAAATAATTTGGATAGAAAAGAAATTAATTTTTCAGGTGAATAGTACCCCGTGAATAGTACTTTGTGAATAGTATTCCGACATGAAAAATACCTCGAATCCCTGAGTGAATAGTAACTGAGTAAAAAGTAACCCGTGAATAATATCCCAGGTGAAAATACTGATATTTAATAAGAAAGTTCAGATCAATATTCCAATGAAACGATACTGGATGAAGCGCAAAACTCAAGGATATTCCACTAATTTCAGGAATTATAGATGCAATACTTACCATAGTAAGTTTAGATTTAAGAATATGAAAAGAAATAACATACGAAACTACAAATAGATTTTCACCTGTCATGTGGCACGTAATCCGCGTAGACAGGTTATTCCAACATATTAAAAGATGAATACGAAAAATAGTATTCCTTATGAATACGAAAGAAATAATACTTCTTACCTTAGCAGAACACTGGATACTGTAATAGTGAAGTAGCAGAATACTCTTCTTCTTGCTCTCTATAGTTTCTCTCTCTATAGTTTCTCTTGTGAATCTCAGTGAATTGGTGAGAATGAAAGAAGAATTAAGCTTCTATTTATAGGAGAATGGACTAAATAGTAATTGATTCACGAACGGTCCAGATTGATTTACTATTAGAACGGACGGTCCATATTGATTACTATTAAAATCACAACTGACGGTTCAGATTGATTTACTTTTAAAACCACCACCGACGGTCAAGATTGATTTACTATTAAAATCACCACCGACGGTCCAGATTGATTTATTATTAAAACCACCATCGACGGTCCAGATTGATTTATAATTAAAACCACCACTGACAGTCCATAAAATTAGTAAATCTTCCCATGGAATACTAAGTCAAACTTACAACAAACGCCTCATAACGAATCCGTATATTTATATCAAAAATTGAATAAATATTTACCATAAATCATTTATCTTTAATAAACACATTTGTAATATTTCAATAATTATTCATCATTATTATTATAATTCACAATATTTAACAACCAGATCATTCCCAGGAAAGAGGAGTTTTCCGATAAGAATTTCTCTCTATTGGCACGCAATTAGGTGACCAAACCCCTTTCATCGACAGAACTTTCTAGACATCGTCAATATTACAAATAATAATATGAATAACTTTGTCGTCTCAATTATTGATTTAATAATATAAAATATAATGCAGATGATACTGTGACAATAATTGAATCAATAATATGAGATACTATGCAGTAATTACTGTTGTAATAATTGAATAAACTGAGTGGCTTTTTACGTAAGTATCAATAATTAATATGTTATGCTACTATGCAACTACGCGTATTACTGTACTTTTATCACCGGGTATTCCAACAGTTAACGGTAAAACTTTCGCCGTTATTTTTAGAAAAAGATATTTCTATCGTTTTCTAACTCCAACAGTAATTCCATTGCGGGGTCCACCAATGATGGTGCCGTCATACGAATATTCCCTGACAAAAAGAATATTCTCAGACACAACGAATATTTTATATCAACTTGCTTACTTTAAAAAATTTATAAATATTACTCACAACTATAATATTATATCAAATCCACACCATAATATTCAAAAATATATTTCGAGAAAAATTAATCTTTATTTATGAAAGTTGGGGTCTTACAACTTAAGATTGAATAGGAAGATCCATGTCAAGATATTAAATGAAGCACAAACTATTAAAGATATTCTAATCATTTTAGGACTTTTCATCATTTAATGATAAGCTGAAGAAACGAATAATTATATCTTACCATAATATGGAGTATGAAAGAAAATGATATCTCTTTACCATAAAAATGATACCCCCTTACTTTAGCATGTGATTTGATTCTGCTTTCTGTAAAATTGATCAACTTAAACAATGGTTACATTTCTTATCTACACTTGGAGTAACCTTACACTCAACAGAAATACTCAAAATATTATACTCACAATATTGTAGTAAACGAATTTTATATTTTTAGTGTAGTGATGGTGTGCCTTTAGTTGCTCAACCGAGCAAACTATTTATACTGAAAATTGAGGAAACACTTAGCACACAAGTTTTGGCAAAATAACCAAATTAGCTGCATAAAATAATGGTAGTGGAATGTATGGTTCCACAGAGAAAATTAAACTCACTTGTACACATTTTAACTAAATTTGTTTGATAATAGAGTTGTGGTCCATACTACTTTAGAAAAAGTAGAGTGTTGGCAAGTCCTGCCAAACTTAGTTTTATAAAAAAAAAATAATTGATTAAATATCTGCATATCATACTTATCTTTAATTAACACCCTTTTTAATCTTTGAACCATTATTCATATTTTTTTGGATTATCCAACCATTTTATATAATTATTTCTATTTATAAAAACTATCATTTAATAGCTTCAAAATAAAAATACTAACTCCACATACTTTTATATCTTTAAAACATCATCAATATTAATTTTATATTATTATAATATTTTTCAGTAAATTTCATAATTTTTTACCATTCATAGAATTTTCTATGAATTTCCTCTATGTTTAAACTAATTATAAATAGTTTTAAAATACAATAAATATTTATATTATTTAATAATTTTTCAAAACTGTCCAAAAATTATAAAATAACATTATAAGATTTCTCATCAAAATTCATAATTTTTTATCATTCATAGAATTTTCTATGAATTTCTTCTATTTTCAAACTAACTATAAATAGTTTAAAAATACAATAATTACTTCTGCTTTTCAATAATTTATCAAAAAATTACAAAAATTCTAAACTGGTTGTATAAGATTTCAGTAAAAATATTTCAGCCCAAATAATTTTTAGGATTATTTAATTATAAATTCTAATATTCAAAAACTTCAATAATTCATAATAATTAGCCATTTTATCAAAAAATTACGGATCTTATATCCTTTCCAAGTGAAATTCTCTACAACTTTGTGGAAGAAAGTTTTTCAAATTCCGCCTCTAACATAGAGAAAAAGGCTTACCGAAAAATTATGCTACAAAAATTCTGAATCAGTCACCTCTTAAAATTTATAACAAATCATTCGTTAATCTTTAATGGTTCAAAATTTGTAGACATATACTCAACTTATATATGTATAATATATCTAAAAATTACAAAGATCCAACGGTCATATTAAAAATTATAACTCATGCAATAGAGCTTAAGAACAATGATTTTTCGGACTATGAGTCCTACGGATAAGTTTCATTCAAACAGTCACCATGAAAAATTCACAAGGAATTTTTGAGTGATTCTAGTTTCTGCGTTTTGCTTATTTCCAGGACTTTCTTTTGATATATGGTTCATCTCTTAATTCATTATACACAAAGAGTTATAGATTTTACAACATCAAGTAGTAAACTAATTTTTTGAAAATTTCTAAATTTCTTGATTTCTCCCATTTGATTCTTGTTTATACATGTTTAAATCATCCAATACATGCATAAATATTTACTCTTTACATAAATTCCATAAAAACTTTAATCTAAGAATAAATCAAAGATTTTTAAACATACATTTTCTTCATTTCTTCTTCATTTATCATTCTTCTTCATCTTCTTCTTCCTTCTCTTCTTCTTTCTCTTTTTTTTTCTCTCTCTCTTCTTTCTTCTGGTTTCCTCAACCGAGAGAGAAGGAGTGGATTCCTGTAAGACCCCAAATTATTAATAAATGAAATTTAATTCCTCTATTTATTATTTTGAAATAGTAAGGGTTGATTTGATTAATGTGGTTAGTTATGGGTAAAATGAGCAAATATTTTAAATAAGCAAGTGGTCATAAAATATTCATTGTTTACGAGGTAAGGGAAGTTATTTTATTCGAAAATGATATTATTTTTTCAATATCATTATGCCAAAATATTGGTTGAAAATTTTTATCAAATTTGGAACTTTTCATGTCGGGGTTACTATTCATGAGTTACTATTCACGAGTTACTATTCACCGAAAAATAAAATTATATTCTTTTCGTCGAAAATATCTATTCGGAATACTAGCTTTGATTGTATCCATGTTTTGATCATTCTTGAATTTTACTTCACTATGATTATTTATGAGGTATTTTTGGACATGGAATAGCTGAAATACGAATCCTTAAAATTTACTCTTTTGTTTCACTGGATTCGTTTCCTTTAAAATATTTTTCATCATCCTCAGTCCTAAATGATGATATAACTGAATATCTTTGGCCTGTAGTGCAAAGATGAATGATTTTTGATGAATATCTTTGGCCCGTAGTGCAAAGATGAACAGGTGTTGAGATGAACATGACCAACTGATGAATATCTTTGGCTTGTAGTGCAAAGATAAATATTGATTGATGTTACATGGATAAAATATTGATGATAGACTTTTAAATTCATTGATAATAGGAGATTTCATTCTCTACGTAACTCTTCTATGAATTATTATTTTTCGCTGCGAATATTGATTTAAAACTTGTTGTCTATTGTATTCTATTAAATTTTTCCCTGTTGAAGACTAACGATAATTTGTTCTATATTATCTTAGTCATAATATTTTTTACTGGGCTAGTTGAGCTCACCCTTTTCCTTTTTGTTCCATTTTTCTCAGGAGGCGAGAATGTAGCGAGTACTAGTCGGGGTATGGAATGATGGTTCTAGAAGTTATTTTAGTAGTTCTCACTATTTTTGTGAAATAATGTATCAATAATTATAATGAGGACTTATTTGAGTGTGGATATTGTCTAGATGACAATATTTGTATTTAAACTCACAGTTCTTATGATGTAATATTAAAGTTGTAGTTATTTCTGTACCATGTATTTTGACGACCTAAAATGGGTGATGTATACCTATTTTGGGGGCGTCACAGTTGGTATCAGAGCTTAGGGATATGATCTCTGGTGAAGATCGGGGAATAGAACTAGGAGGGGAGAGACGAGTAAATCCTTCGCTAGTGTGTCCTACCTAAACTTATTTATTGGTTGGTCATAATATAGGGGTATTATGTGATTTGTTAATTTATTTAATTAACCCTTGTTTTATGGTAGTATTTGAGAATGTCGACTGAGAATGTTAACAATGGAGTAAATGAGACGGTGGAGATGCCTATACTCACCAACGAGGAGAACGTGCAACAGGCTGTCAATGTTCCTCCTGTGAACAACACCAATGAGCAGATGATGAACGATGAGATATTTAGAAGTTTTTTTCAATTCATGCAAAACCAGACAAGGGAGACTCGTGTTCAAAATACAGGAGGAAATGATAGCAATTCACGGTTTGTCACAGCCAAACAGTTCAAAGAATTGGGACTACCAAAATTTAAGGGAAAGCCGGATCCGATCAAAGCGGAAACGTGGGTCAAGCAAATTACCAAGATATTCGATGTCTTGGGATGCACGGAGGAACAGAAGGTTCCATTTGCCACCTTTATGTTCCGTGGCGAGGTAGACTACTGGTGGGAGTCTGTGAAGCGTACCCATCCAGCCGCACTCAGCATGTCTTGGGAGACATTTCAGAAACTGTTCAATGACAAGTACTTTCCTGAAAGTATTCGTCATATGAAGGAGGTAGAGTTTATTAGACTGGAACAGAATAACATGACGGTGTCTCAGTACGAGGCGAAGTTTGCAGAGTTGTCCAGGTTTGCACCTCATTTGGTGGAGAATGAGGAACGTATGACGAGGATGTTTCTGAGAGGTTTGAAACCTGGCATACGTCAATATCTCATTTCTCATAAATTTTCTCTCTATTCAGATGTTGTCAACATGGCTCAATTATTAGAGCGAGATAACGAGTACGGTCAACCAAGGGACTACAACCAGGATTATATCGGTGACAACAGTCATCAGAACAATGATAACCAGCGGAGAAAGAAAAATACAGACAAAAACGGCAACCACTCTGGTGGTAATCGTGGCTATGAAAATAGAAGAAGCGAGTCGGGAGGAGATTTTAAAAAGAGGAGATTCAACAATGACAATACGAAGACGTCAGCACCAGCAACAACTGGTTCCAAGGGAGGAGAACGACCACCGGTTATATGCTATAAGTGCGAAAAAGAAGGACATATCAGCCCAAACTGCCCACAACAGTTTAAGGTATGTTATAATTGTGGAAAGGAAGGACATATCGCTCGAGATTGTACTGTAGCGAAACCAAGTCCAGCGGGGATGGTGACTCAAAAAACTGTCCCAGAAAAGATAAAGTCAACGGTTCCTGGAAGAGCGTTTGTCGTGACTGGTCAACATGTGAGGAACCCAAACGAGGTGATCACGGGTAAGCTAATCATAAATTCATGCGAAGTTTATACCTTGCTAGATACTGGTGCTACCCATTCATTTATTTCTCATGCTTGTGCTCAACGTTTAAACTTGACTTCGGAGAAGTTAGACTTTGATTTATCTGTGGAGACTCCGTTAGGAGAAACTTTCATCACATCCACTGTTTATAAATCTTGTTTGATCCAAGTTGGCACCATCACATTACCTGTTGACCTTATCTCTTTAAAGATACTTGCTTTTGATGTGATTTTAGGGATTGATTGGTTAACTACTCATCATGCCAAAATTGATTGTTTTCGTAAGGTTGTTAGTTTTCATATTCCTAACCAACATGTTGTACGAATTCAAGCAACTAAGCCACTAAAATCAATCGCTGTCATATCAAGTCATAAAGCTATTCGTTTATTGAAAAACGGATGTCAAGCTTTCTTAGCCCATGTTATGGATTTGAATAAAGACACGTCAGATTTGAATAATATTCCTGTTGTTATTGATTTTCCTGACGTATTTCCTGAAGAACTTCTCGGTCTACCCCCGGAACGTGAAGTTGAATTCTTTATTGATCTTGAACCTGGTACAAAGCCCATTTCTAAAACCCCATATCGAATGGCTCCTATTGAACTTCAGGAGTTAAAGGTCCAACTACAAGAGTTGTTGGACATCGGTTTCATTCGTCCTAGTACATCTCCTTGGGGTGCTCCTGTTTTATTTGTAAAGAAGAAAGACGGGAGTATACGACTTTGTATTGATTATCGGGAATTAAACCATGTCACTATCAAGAATAGGTATCCGCTACCTCGTATTGATGACCTGTTTGACCAGTTACAAGGAGCACAATTCTTTTCAAAAATCGATCTTCGTTCTGGATATCATCAGTTGAAGATTAGAACTGAGGATATTCCAAAGACTACCTTTAGAACTCGGTACGGGCATTATGAATTCTTAGTCATGTCTTTTGGATTGACTAATGCTCCTGCGGCTTTCATGGACATGATGAACCGAGTATTCAAGGATTATTTGGATCAATTCGTTGTTGTCTTTATTGATGACATCCTCATATATTCCAAAAGCCGTGAAGATCATGAGCACCATTTGAAGCTGATACTGCAAAGGCTTCGTGATAGCAAGCTATATGCTAAGTTGAAAAAATGCGAGTTCTGGCTTGAGGAAGTAGCATTCCTAGGGCACGTGGTGTAAAAACATGGAGTATCTGTTGACCCGGCGAAGATTGAAGCAATACAAAGTTGGGAGCAACTGAAGACGGTGACCGAAGTACGTAGCTTTTTGGGCTTAGCTGGTTATTATCGGAGATTCGTGGAAGGGTTTTCTCGAATCACTACCCCGTTAACTCAGCTGACTCGGAAGGATACAAAATTTGTATGGAGCGAGGAATGTGAGAAGAGTTTTTAAGAGCTTAAGAGGAGACTCATTTCGGCACCTGTTTTGACAATACTATCTGGTTCGGATGGATTTGTTATCTACAGTGATGCTTCAGGCAAAGGGTTAGGATGTGTTCTCATGCAACATGAGAAAGTCATAGCCTATGCCTCGCGACAACTTAAAAAATATGAGAGGAATTACCCTACTCATGATCTAGAGTTGGCAGCAGTCGTTTTCGCGCTAAAGATCTGGAGGCACTATCTATATGGGGAGAAAGTGGAGATATATTCAGACCATAAAAGCCTCAAATATTTCTTCACTCAAAAAGAACTCAACATGCGGCAACGACGTTGGCTCGAGCTGTTGAAAGATTACGACCACACTATTCAATACCATCCTGGAAAAGTAAACGTGGTAGCTGACGCGTTGAGTAGAAGATCATATGCAGGAATAAGTGCAATGATGTCAAGAATACGCATAGAGCCAACTTTAATAGAAAAAGTTAAGGTTTCTCAAGCCACCGACCCGGAGCTGATGCGTATGAAGAAGAAAGTACAAGAAGGTGCTATTCCGGAAGCGAGAATCGATGAAGAAGGAATACTTCGAGTTCAGTCTAGACTTTGTGTTCCTAATGACTCTGATTTGAAGTACAAGATTATGATGGAGGCACACAATACACCATTTGCGATCCATCCTGGAAGTACCAAAATGTATCGTGATCTTCGACATACATTTTGGTGGAACAATATGAAGAGAGAGATTGCAAAGTTTATATCGATGTGTTTAACTTGTCAACGTGTAAAGGCAGAGCATCAAGTGCCAAAGGGTCCATTGAAACCACTTGAGATTCCGAAATGGAAGTGGGAACACATTACCATGGATTTCGTTACGGGTCTTTCTACGGTTTCTCAAGGCATAAATGCTATTTGGGTGATTGTTGATAGATTAACCAAGTCTGCTCATTTCTTGCCGATACGGGAGACTTATTCCCTTGAACGTCTTGCTAGTATGTACGTGAATGAGATTGTAAGGTTGCATGGCATGCCAGTATCCATAGTTTCGGATCGTTACCCAAGATTCACTTCAAGATTTTGGGTTAGCTTGCAAAAAGCTATGGGCACGGATTTACGATTTAGTTCGGCTTACCGTCCTCAAACGGACGGACAATCAGAGAGGACTATTCAAACTCTTGAAGATCTATTAAGACTCTGTGTCCTAGATTTCAAAGGGAGTTGGGACAAGTACCTACCATTGGTGGAATTCTCCTACAATAACAGTTATCAGGCAAGTATAGGTGTGGCTCCATTTGAAGCATTATATGGACGAAAGTGTCGCTCTCCAGTAAGTTGGGATGAGGTGGGAGAAGCAACGTTGTTAGGACCAGAGTTGGTACGAATGACTACAGAGAAGATCCAAACGATTCGACAACGTATACAAAAGGCACAGGATCGACAAAAGAGTTATGCGGATCTTCATCGAAAGGACGCAGAATTTGACATTGGGGATCATGTATTGTTGTGTGTGGCTCCATAGAAAGGAGTTACAAGATTTAGGAAGAGAGAAAAGCTCAATCCATGATTTATTGGTCCATTTCAGATTCTTGACCGAGTAAAAAATGTGGCCTATAGACTTGCGTTACCTCTAAGTATGTCTCGTGCTCATAATGTTTTTCATATATCTGTGTTACGTAAATATGTGAAAGACCTAAACCACATTATTGAGTTAGAACCAGACGAGATAGCCGAAGACTTAACGTACGAAGAGGTACCTCTCAAGATCTTGGATAGGAAGGAGCATGTGACGCCCCCAAAATTAGGTATACATCACCCATCTTGGGTCGTCAGATACAAAGTACAGAATACAAATACAACTTACTAATACAACTGTCGTGTACAATACAACAAAACATAAACTGCGAGTTTGAATACAAACATTATCTTCTAGAGAGTATTCATACTCAAAAGGAGTCCTCATTACATTTATTAACACACTATTACATAGAATAGTGAGGACTACTAACTAATACTATCATTCGAACCATCACTGCGTTCCCCGACTTGCCCCAGCTACGTTCTCATTTCCTGAAGAGAACAGCGAAAGAAAGGGTGAGCTCAACTAGCCCAGTAAGAAATATTATGACTAAGATAATGCAGAATAAATTATCATTAGCCTTCAATAATGTTAAACTATTAAAATATAATAGACATCAAGTTTAACTGCAGTGGAACAAGCAATCCATTAAAAGAGTTAAGTAAAAAATAAACTCTACTATCTTTTATGATTTAAAAGGTTTTTCAACACTGTGATCGCTGTGACTCAGCTTAATAAAATAATCCACATCATCGAATCACCCCTGCACTACGGCCAAAGATATTCGTGTATTTCATGGAGTATAAAAGTTAAAACTTAACCAACTGAGTATAATAAAGAATGGAATAACAAAAGAAATCACCATACATGCGATAGACCGCACAGACAGGATATTCTGACAGAATAATAAATAATGGAACCAGGTCCGACGTAAACGCACAGACAGGATATTCTGACAGAATAATAAATAATGGAACCAGGTCCGGCGTAAACGCACAGACAGGATATTCCGACAGAAAAATAAATAATGGAACCAGGTTCGGCGTAAACGCACAGACAGGATGTTCCGACAGAATAATAACAAGACGGAACCAGGTCCGGTGTAAAACACACAGACAGGATGTTCCAACAGAATAATAATAAAAACAGAACCAGGTCCAGTGTAAAACACACAGACAGGATGTTCTAACAGAATAATAGAAGAATGTCACCAAGTATAGGGTAGACCGCGTATACAGGTTATTCCAACAGAATAATAAGAAATGAAATAACAACAGTTCTCTTCATGAATAAGAAAGAATAACATCCCTTACCGTTTTAAAGAAGAGCTGAAATAAGAAAGTAGTTAAGTAGCAGAATACTCTTCTTCTCTCTCTCTATAATTTTTCTCTATAGTTTCTCTCTCTAGAGTTCAGTGAATTCGTAAGAAATAATGAAGGAATGAGCTGCTATTTATAGAAAAATAGAATGCATAGTAACTAATCCATGAACGGTCCAGATTGATTACTTTAATCTGACGGTCCATATTTAAAGAAAAATCTTTTAAATAAAATATAATATATTCTATTTATAGAATAACTTTAATAAAGTATTATGTTTTATATAAAAAGATGTTTCTGTTTTATTACGTTAATAATACGAATAAAATAAAACGTCATTATCGCTAAATAATTCATATTATTAACTGACAATAATTGAATCAAACTGAGTGACTTCTCACATAAGCATTAATAACCAATACCGTGTGCTATTATGCAACCACACGTATTACTGTACTTTTACTACCGAGTAGTTCAACAGTAACAATGGTAAAACTTCCGTCGTTATTTTTAATAAAATATTTTTGTCGTTTTCTCAATCCGACAATAATTCCGTTGTGGGGTCCACCAATGATTGTGTCGTTGTACGAATATTCCCTGTTAAAACGAATATTTCCCGACCAATCGAATATTATATAACAACTTGCGTACTTTACAAAATTTATAACTATTACCCACAACTATAACATTATATCAAATTAACTCCATAATATTCAAAAATAATATTTATAGAAAATTCATCTTTATTTATAAAAGTTGGGGTCTTACAGCCTCCCCTTCTTATGAAATTTTGCCCTCGAAATTAGGGTACGTACCTGGTATGTCGAAGAGATAAGGATACCTTGATTTCATTTCAGATTCTAACTCCCAAGTCATTTCCTCAACATCGTGGTTTCTCCACAAAACTTTGACTTGAGGTATAACCTTGGAGCGTAGAATATGTTCTTTCTTATCCAAGATTTGAACAGGAACTTCTTCATATGACAAATCCTCCGCTATTTCGTCCGGTTCTAACTCAATAATGTGGTTCGGGTCTTCCACATATTTGCGTAACATGGATATGTGAAAAATGTTATGAACACGAGATATACTTGGCGGTAAAGTGAGTCTATAAGCCATAGTTCCTACTCAATCGAGGAATAAAAAGTTCCAACAGAATGATATGCCGAACTAAATCGTAAATCTGTGCCCATAGCTTTTTGTAAACTAACCCAAAATCGTGAAGTGAATCTTGGGTCTCGATCAGAAACTATGGATACTGGCATACCATGCAGTCTTACAATCTCGTTTATGTACATACGAGCAAGACGTTCAAGTGTATAAGTTTCTCGTATCAGTAAGAAATGAGCAGACTTGGTCAATCTATCAACAATGACCCAAATCGCATCAATACCTTGAGAAACCCTAGGAAGACCGGTAACAAAATCTATGGTAATATGCTCCCACTTCCATTCTGGAATTTTAAGTGGTTGTAATGGACCTTTTGGTACTTGATGCTCCGCTTTGACTCGTTGACAAGTTAGACACCTTGAGATAAACAACGCTATCTCTCTCTTCATATTGCTCCACCAAAATGTATGACGACGATCATGATACATTTTGGTACTTCCAGGATGGATTGCAAACGGTGTGTTGTGCGCCTCCATTATGATTTCATACTTTAAATCAGGGTTGTTAGGAACACAAAGTCTGGAGTTGACTCGAAGTATTCCTTCTTCATCGATTCTTGCTTCCGGCATAGCACCTTCTTGCACTTTCTTCCTCATACGCATCAGCTCCAGGTCTGTAGCTTGAGCAGCTTTAACTTTATCGATTAAAGTTGGTTCTACTCGTATATTCGTCATCATCACATGGGTCCCTGGAGTCTTTAACTCTATCTCCATCCTTTGTAAGTCACACAAAATGGGCCTTTGTGTTGACAATATCGCACTCGTACTTGCATATGATCTTCTACTCAATGCGTCAGCTACCACGTTCGCTTTTTCAGGATGGTATTGAATGGTATGATCATAATATTTTAACAGTTCAAGACAACGTCGTTGTCGCATGTTGAGTTCCTTTTGAGTGAAGAAATATTTGAGGCTTTTATGATCCGTAAAGATCTCCACCTTCTCCCCATACAAGTAATGCCTCCAAATTTTAAGTGCAAAGACAACAGCTGCCAACTCTAGATCATGAGTAGGATATTCGTATATTTATTAATGGTCATGATCATGCCAACAACTGTCCATCAATGCACTACGGGCCAATGAGAACTTTTACCACATCATTTGTAACATTATGGTCATGATTATACCGAATAATCCCTGGTCATAATCATACCAAGTCCATCTATGCACTACAGGCCACATATGACTTTCAATATTTTATAAACATGAGGATGATGACAATGATATAAGAATTCAATAAAACAAGTTCAAGAATTAATTTATCCAAGAATTAACAACGTCCAAATTGTCAACATGATACTGCTTTGTGGAGTAACATTCAAGAATGTTTAGAAGAATATTTTCATGAAAAGATACTGGATGAAACGTAATTATCAAGGATATTCCACAAATTTCATGGAGTATAGAAGTCAAAACTTAACCAACTGAGTATAATAAAGAATGAAATAACAAAAGAAATCACCATGCATGCGATAGACCGCACAGACAGGTTATTCTAACAGAATAATAAATAATGGAACCAGGTCCGGCGTAAACGCATAGACAGGATATTTTGACAAAATAATAAATAATGGAACCAGGTCCGGCGTAAACGCACAGACAGGATATTCCGACAGAAAAATAAATAATGGAACCAGGTCCGGCGTAAACGCACAGACAGGATGTTCCGACAGAATAATAACAAGACGGAACCAGGTCCGGTGTAAAACACACAGACAGGATGTTCCAACAGAATAATAATAAAAACAGAACCAGGTCCAGTGTAAAACACACAGACAGGATGTTCTAACAGAATAATAGAAGAATGTCACCAAGTATAGGGTAGACCGCGTATACAGGTTATTCCAACAGAATAATAAGAAATGAAATAACAACAGTTCTCTTCATGAATAAGAAAGAATAAAACCCCTTACCGTTTTAAAGAAGAGCTGAAATAAGGAAGTAGTTAAGTAGCAGAATACTCTTCTTCTCTCTCTCTATAGTTTCTCTCTATAGTTTCTCTCTCTAGAGTTCAGTGAATTCGTAAGAAATAATGAAGGAATGAGCTGCTATTTATAGAAAAATAGAATGCATAGTAACTAATCCATGAACAGTCCAGATTGATTACTTTAATCTGACGGTCCATATTTAAAGAATTTTTTTTTAAATAAAATATAATATATTCTATTTATAGAATAACTTTAATAAAGTATTATGTTTTATATAAAAAGATGTTTCTGTTTTATTACGTTAATAATACGAATAAAACAAAACGTCATTATCGCTAAATAATTCATATTATTAACTGACAATAATTGAATCAAACTGAGTGACTTCTCACATAAGCATTAATAATCAATACAGTGTGCTACTATGCAACCATACGTATTACTGTACTTTTACTACCGAGTAGTTCAACAGTAACAATGGTAAAACTTCCGCCGTTATTTTTAATAAAATATTTTTGTCGTTTTCTCAATCCGACAATAATTTCGTTGTGGGGTTCACCAATGATTGTGTCGTTGTACGAATATTTCCTGTTAAAATGAATATTCCCCGACCAATCGAATATTATATAACAACTTGCGTATTTATAAATATTACCCACAACTATAACATTATATCAAATTAACTCCATAATATTCAAAAATGATATTTATAGAAAATTCATCTTTATTTATAAAAGTTGGGGTCTTACAGAGCATGTCCTACGCACGAAAGTCATACCACAAGTTAAAGTTTTGTGGAGAAACCATGCTATTGAGGAAATGACCTGGGAGTTAGAAACGGAAATGAAAGCGAGGTATCCTCATCTTTTCGAAACACCAGGTACGTACGTCAATTTCAAGGACGAAATTTCATAAGGAGGGGAGGTTGTAAAACCCCAAATTATTAATAAATAAAATTTAATTCCTCTATTTAATATTTTGAAATAGTAAGGGTTGATTTGATTAATGTGGTTAGTTATGGGTAAAATGCACAAATATTTCAAATAAGCAAGTGGTCATAAAATATTCATTGTTGTCGGGGAATATTCGTTTGGTCGTGGAATATTCTTGTTGTCGGGGAATATTCGTACGACGGCGCAGCCTTGTGTGGGCCCCATAATGGAAAGTGATTGGATGAAGAAAATGACAAAAAAAAGTTGTTTATAAATAACGGCGTAGTTGTTACCGTTAATACTGTTGGAATACCCAGTGGTTAAAACACAGTAATACGCGTTGTTGCACAGTAGCACACGATATTGCACCAATCATTGATTTTTACGTAAGAAGACATTACTCAATAATTGTTACAGTAATTACTGTTCAGTATTTTATTTTATTGATTTAATAATTGCTGCGTTGATATTTTATATTACTGTTGTTTTAATAATTGTCACTACACAGTATTTTCTATTATCGGAGTAATAATTCATATTATCTGAATAATATTATTAGATAACATTATTGGCAATGTCTAGAAAGTTCTGTCTAAGGAGAGGTTTGGTCATCTAATTGCGCGCCAGTAAGGAGAGATCCTTATTGGAAAACCCCCTCTTTCCTGGGAACTGCCTGGTTGTCAGTATTATAATTTTGTAATATTATTTATAAATAATTAATTATTGATTTATATGATGAGAAAAATATTGATTTTATGTGGATATAGATGGAGAAAATTTTTAATGTGACAATTGTTGAAAATTAATATTTTATCTTTTTTTGATAAAATAATTCATTTAAATATATTATTTTAATAATATATTGATGGTGATATTTTTACAATGAATGTGGGATATATGAGTATATGAGGAGGAAGAGTATTTTGTGGCATTAAATGATTAACACATGTTTGGTGTGTCGGTGGACCCCAATAATTGACCGAAATTTGATTATAGCTTGTAAAATCTTTTGTTTGTGGATTTCGGTCAATTTTTGTTTGGAATTTGAAAAAACTTTCTTCTGCAAAGTTGTAGAGAATTGAATTTCCTATAAAAACTCGTGAGATTCGAATTTTCTGATAAAAGGCTATTTGTTGTGAATTATTGAAGTTCCAGAGTTCCGAAATAATTGATTTTTGGAAGTTTTAATTATTATTTTGAAGAAAAACGTTTTTTGCATTCAAGTGGGCTAACATGTGATATAAATGGGCTGAGATCAGTTGTCTAAGGTGGGCTTGACAATTGTATAAATATATTATTATTATATTAAATTTTCTGCTTTGGTGTTCTAAGCATTTTCCTATAAATAGGGTGCTTAGGTTAGAATTAAAAATCACACCAGAAACTGAAAAATTCTCTCTCTTTCTCTCTCGATATATTGAGCGTATTCTTGTGAGTATTTTAATACTTTGAGTGTTGCTATACGGTGCAAGTTCAAGTCATAACCTATATCCGATTTTTCAACTAAAAGTACTGTCTTTACGAGGTAAGGGATGTTATTTTATTCGAAAATGATATTATTTTTTTAATATCATTATGCCAAAATATTGGTTGGAAATTTTTATCAAATTTGAAACTTTTCATGTCGGGATTACTATTCACGAGTTACTATTCACCGAAAAATAAAATTATATTCTTTTCGTCGAAAATATCTATTCGGAATACTAGCTTTGATTGTATCCATGTTTTGATCATTCTTGAATTTTACTTCACTATGATTATTTATGAGGTATTTTTGGACATGAAATAGCTGAAATACGAATCCTTAAAATTACTCTTTTGTTTCACTGGATTCGTTTCCTTTAAAATATTTTTCATCATCCTCAGTCCTAAATGATGATATAACTGAATATCTTTGGCCTGTAGTGCAAAGATGAATGATTTCTGATGAATATCTTTGGCCCGTAGTGCAAAGATGAACAGGTGTTGAGATGACCATGACCAACTGATGAATATCTTTGGCTTGTAGTGCAAAGATAAATATTGATTGATGTTACAGAGATAAAATATTGATGATGAACTTTTAAATTCATAGATAATAGTAGATTTCATTCTCTACGTAACTCTTCTATGAATTATTATTTTCCGCTGCGAATATTGATTTAAAACTTGTTGTCTATTGTATTCTATTAAATTTTTCCCTGTTAAAGACTAACGATAATTTGTTCTATATTATCTTAGTCAAAATATTCTTTACTGGGCTAGTTGAGCTCACCCTTTTCCTTTTTGTTCTATTTTTCTCAAGAGGCGTGAATGTAGCGAATACTAGTCGGGGTATGGAATGATGGTTCTAGAAGTTATTTTAGTAGTACTCACCATTTTTGTGAAATAATGTATCAATAATTGTAATGAGAACTTATTTTAGTGTGGATATTGTCTAGATGACAATATTTGTATTTAAACTCACAATTCTTATGTTGTAATATTAAAGTTGTAGTTATTTCTGTACCATATATTTTGACGACCTAAAATGGATGATGTATACCTATTTTGGGGGCGTCACAATTCCTCTCTTATTTCATTTTATTTTCTTTATGTGACGCCCCCAAAATAAGTATACATCACCCATTCTGAGTCGCCAAATATATGGTGCTGAATACAAATACAAACTTAATTATACGACATGAGCTGTGAGTTTTAATACAAATATTATCTTCTAGACAATATTCAAACTAAAAATAAGTCCTCATTACATTTATTATCACACTATTTTACAGAATAGTGAGGACTACTAATGCTACCATCTGGACCGTCACTTTGTTCCCCGACTAGTCCCAGCTATATTCTCATTTCCTTAAGAAGAAGAGCATTTCGACTGGTAGGGCGGAGATATTCTTGAAGAAAACTTATACTGTTTTCTACACTCAAAGCTTTCTAAAACTCGAAAGAAATACGCTCAATATTATAGAAGAAGAATTCTCTGATTCTGGTGTGATTTTCAATTCTAACTAAGCATCCTATTTAAAGGAGAATGGAAGGATACTATTTGGAAAAGTTTTTCACGGACTGCACAGTAATGTTTTCGGACGAACGCATCATGGGCGGAAGAAAATAAACGCAGACGTCCGTTTTTTTCAAAATATTAATATAATATTCAATAAAATATAATATATTCTATTTTTCATAAAAAACAAAATTTATTATAATATATTATATATAAAAAATCTGTCGTCCTCTTCTCTCTTTTTTTTTCTTACCTCCCGTGACTACCATGTAACCTTCTTCCACCAAAATCAATTATCATATATATATATATATATATATATATATATATATATATATATAATCAAACTGAGATAATTTTTACCGACAGTTTTGAAAAATAGGTAAGTGGGGGGTCCAAATAATAAGCCAATTTACAACAAATACTTCATAAAAATTCTCTCAATATTTTAAACAACATTTATTCATCATTATTATTATTCGCAATATTTAACAACAAGATCATTCCCAGAAAAGAGGGGGCTTTCCAATAAGGATTTCTCCTTATTGGCGCGCAATTAGGTGACCAAACCTCTCCTTGACAGAACTTTTTAGACATCGTCAATATTGCGAATAATAATATGAATAACTGTACCGTCTCAATTATTGATTTAATAATATATAAAATATCGACAATAATTGAATCAAATAACGTGAGATACTATGCAACAATTACTGTAGCAATAATTGAACAAAACTGAGTGACTTCTCACATAAGCATCAATAATCAATACCGTGTGCTACTATGCAACCACGCGTGTTACTGTACTTTTAACACCGGGTATTTCAACAGTTAACGGTAAAACTTTCGTCGTTATTTTTATAAAAAGATATTTCTGTCGTTTTCTAACTTCGACAATAATTCCGTTGTGGGGTCCACCAATGATTGTGCCGTCGTACGAATATTTTCTGTTAAAACGAATATTCCCCGACCAATCGAATATTTTATAACAACTTGCATACTTTGTAAAATTTATAAATATTACCCACAATTATATCATTATATCAAATTCACTCCTTAATATTCAAAAAATGATATTTATAGAAAATTCATCTTTATTCATAAAAGTTGGGGTCTTACACTTTCTTTTTACTTTGTTTTCTTTCTTTCTCTCTCTCTTCTCTTTTCTCCTTTTTTTTTCTTTCTTTTCTTCCTTTCTTTTCTTTCCCTTACTTTCTTTGTCTCCCACATCTCCTTGTCCCCCCATAATACTCCTCACTCAGCCACCCATGGGGCCCACACCAATCATGGTTAACATTTTTTTCTCTTTTATTAGCTCATTTATCCGATTAAATGTTCATACGACCATTTATCAATTTAATATTTTACAGTTTTAGAATAATAATCATAAATTAAATTAGACTTTTATTTCATAAAAGTCGGGGTCTTACAAAAAAAAACCAATTTTGTCGTGAATAGTATCTCGTGAATAGTACCCGAATGAATAGTATCCCGTCATGCAAAGCACTACAAGAAAATGCTCTAATAGCGACCGCACTTACGGTCGCTGATAAGATTAGTAGCGACCGACATTGGCGACCGCCCTTGAATATAGTTGCTAGATTATGTTAGCGACCTCACCCGATCGCTAATTGGTCGCTGGTTCAATTTTACCACCTTAAAAATTGGCTAGAAGTGTTGGCGCGCTGGTTTTTTGCGACCTCTCACAATCAGCGATCACATTCGGTCGCTGATACTTCCACATCATTAAAACTCAGCGACCGCATGCAGTCGCTGATGCCGGTCGTTGATCTTTTTAATGTATCAGGTGTCTCGCTCGACAGTAGCAGAAGCAAAAAGGAAAAAAAAAAAGAGGCATAAAGAAAAGGGAGAAGAGGGATAAGGGGGAGAAGAGGGAGAAGGCGACGACTGTTACTCCTCGCACGATAGGCTACTCCTGTGGTTGTTGCTATTCCTAGAATTGCTGTTAGATACCAAACCCTATAACAAATATTTGATATATATATATATATATATATATATATATATATATATATATATATTATGTTATGTTTGAATATTTGGCACATGGTTTTTCTTCTTCTTTTCCTCTACTGTAGCATGTGGGTTTTGATTCAATTCCATTTTTTGTTAATTTATGTGGTTCAAATGTTTGAATGATTGAATGAATTGTTGTATACTGGAATAAAAGTTTATGTTGCATATGAATGAGCTTATTATCGACATTTGAAATTGGGCCATATACTTATTAACTTTCTTTGACTACTAGTTGTATACTTGAAAATTACCTTTGTTTCGATATGGTCAGTTGCTATAAGTATAAGTTTTTAGTTGAATTTTTTTTACCTCTTTTATTGTGAACAGTTTTAGATTTAATTTATATAAGAGTAATTTTAGAATTAAGTCATCAACTGTTTTGCGGCCTCATATTTGGAAGATAGGGAAGACTAGTGAAATGGTTACGGTTTGAATAGAACTTTTGTCTTCAAAAGAGAGTACCTCTATTAATCCATTTAATCTATTATATGAATGTTATCCTTTTTTTTCTCTAACGTATACAAATATGTGTGTAAGATTACTATTTTCTCATTATGATAAAGATTGCTTAATGTAGGGGAAGTTGGGAACTACAAAATTTAACATTGATGGTGATTAAAAATATATAATAGCTTTTGGTAATAGAAAGCTATGTCCATTATTGAAATAAAATGAGAAACTGAATTACTTGAATATGTGAGTAGCTTAATTTTAGTAATTTTCAGTAAATTGGGTTCTGTTTATATAGATAGCATGGGTGCTATTTATCAATTGGATATAAATATATTGGTGATCCACTAGAGCCTATTAAGGGGTTGTTGGAGCTGATGGGCTGGGCTTGCGAGGCCACACCAAGCTTAGCCAAGCCTCACGGGGCCAAGCCAAACTTGGCTGTCGGCATGGTCAGCTATTTGGGGGGGGGCTATTAAGCCAAAATAGGCAGTGCTAGGGAACTGTTAGTGTAACAGAGAAGGTAACTAGACACACTTGGTCAATAAAGAGACTGTTTTGGCTATAACATAAAAACAAGGGTATTTAACACTTATGTATACAAGAATAAAGCTACAAAATGTTATAGAAGCTATAAATTGCTCAACCAAGTTGTGAATATCCCAAAACATAAAAGATTATAGAAAGGGACTATTTTGGGTATATTCTTAAAACATGTTAGCCTTAGCACACTAGTTGATATGAATGAATCTCCAAGATACTCAAAAGTTGTATAAATGAGTTAACAAATTTTGATATAAAGCTAGCATAAAAATTGGGTTTAATAAAACATCAGAGGGCTGCCTTGGGTATCATTAAGAGAATCAAGAATGGTTAAAGCAATAGTGTCTTGAATGAATTTATAAGACAAGAAAAGTAAAGATAAAGAGAATCAAAGCAAATTGGAAGCTAAAGTTCTACCTTTACGATAAACAATCATACTTAATTAATGAAATACCTTATGTATTCACCTTGAATACCTAAGTTAGAAGCCTTTGGATGGGAACCTCTTCATAAGTTCTATTTACTTAGCTTTTAACTAATAAATAAAAACATATTAAAATAAAATAACATGATATAATATAACTATTAAACTAAGTAGCATTTACTTAGTTTCTCATACGAAATTTAATAACATTTAATATTTGACATATAATATATATTAAATATGATTAAGTATATAATTAAATTAAAATATAATATCATACAAATATAATAAAATATAATATTAAACTTAAATAATATAAAATATATTATTAAAATACAATACAATACAATATAGTAAAATATTATATTAAAATAAAATAAAATATCATATAAATATAATAAATTATAATATTAAACTAAAATATAATATCATATTAAATATAATATAATAAACTAAGTATTATTTGCTTAGTTCCACTACTAAGTTAAAGAACTAAGAGATAAGTGTTCTGATCACAAGTAAGTTAATTATTTAGCTCATGTGTAAAGTAAAGAAAGAAACTTGCAAAAATGAAAGCGCGAGTTTTTGGAACTCTGAATTTGTAGTATACTCCAGAACTTTTTACTGCTTTAATTTGCATTCATTCGTTATTATTTTGGTCTTATTATATTGTGAATTTTTATATTTCTCTTGGTTTGTGTCTTGGGTGCCCATAAATGACCATATATGCATGACGTCGTGCATGTGGCTAGTCCATATTATAGGGGAGACTGGCAAAAAAATTTTGTTGGTCGGGTAGTTGCGAACATTTATAATATTAACGAGCTCTTTATGTACTTACTAGTATGCTCAAGTTATATGCTTACTAGCTAGTATGCTCAAGTCATATGATTACAAGTATGCTCAAGTCATATGCAGTCATATGCTTACAAGTATGCTTAAATGTTAATCATATGCTTACAAGTATACTCAAGTCATATGGTTACAAGTATGCTCAAGTCATATGCTTATAATCATGCTATACATTAATAATCTCATGTTTTCTGTAGTAGGTACCGTGGTATCATGGACCTCTATTCAGACCGTAATTGGATGGCACGACGAAAGTCAAGTGCCCAGATAGGTGTTACAGCTGAATTTAGAGCTGGTTGCCAAGTATTTTTGGACTATGTGTATAGTCACCCAGAATATGTGAATGGTCAGAACAAGATACAATATCCATGTTTGAAGTGTAAGAATATAAATTATATGGACAGAGACGTGGTAAAGTATCATTTACTTGTTTTTGAGTTCATGAAAAATTGCGAAGAATGCTGGTGGGCGTATGGGCAAAGAAGAGATGGTGGCATCACAGAAGTACACAATCCGGGCAGTAGTACTCATCGTATGAATGAAATGATTCATGATATTACAGGGCCAGATTTTGATTGGGAACAAGGTAGAGAGCAACCTATGAATTTTGATGCCAAAGACTTTTTTAAGTTATTAGACGAGGGTAGCGAGCCATTGTGGCATGGTTGCACCAAACACACTACATTGTCTACAATGGCGACATTATTAAACATCAAGACTGATCACAACATGAGCCATGAGTGTTTTGAGTCGCTCTTGAAGGCCATTAAGAGTATGTTGCCTGACGGTAAGAAATTACCTGATAACTATTACTTTTGTAAGAAAATGGTGAAGAAGTTGGGTGTTGGATACCAAAAGATCGATGCATGTCCCAACGATTGCATATTGTTTTATAAGGAAAATGAACAGATGACAAGGTGCACGTTTTGTAGTCATGATCGGTTTAGGCCTAATAAAGAGGGTGTGACTACAAAAAAATCAACTATACCGTTTAAGATTCTAAGGTATTTTCCAATAACACATCGGCTAAAAAGATTGTACATGTCTTCAAGAACAGCTGAACATATGAGTTGGCATGCGAAATCTCCAGCTAAAGATGTAGAACTAAATCATCCCGCAGATGGGCAGGCTTGGAAAGATTTCAACTTAGCACATCTTGGGTTTGCATTGTAACCTAGAAATGTGAGGCTTGGATTGTCCACCAATGGTTTCAACCCGTTTGGCCACTCAGCTATTCCGTACTCATGTTGGCCTGTGATTGTTACTCCGTACAACTTGCCTCCTTGGATGTGTATGAAACAGCCATACTTGTTTCTTTCACTCGTGGTTCCTGGTCCTAAAAGTCCTGAAAAGAACTTAGATATTTACTTGAGAACTTTTATAGACGAGTTGAAGGTATTGTGGGAGGATGGAGTACAGACTTGGGGTGTTGTAACGAAAACAAATTTCAACCTTAGGGCAGCGGTTATGTGGACCATAAGTGACTTTTCAGCTTATGATATGCTAGCTGGATGGAGTACACACGGGAAGTTGGCTTGTCCGTATTGTATGGAGCGTACAAAGTCTTTCAATCTATCAAAAGGTTGAAAGCCTTGCTAGTTTGACTGCCATCATTGGTTCTTACCGGCAGATCACCCGTTTCGAAGAAATAGAGAACACTTCAGGAAAGGGAAAGTAGACAATGATATGCCTGCACCGCGATTATCGGGAACGGAGATGCGAGACCGTGTGATGAGATTGTCGATCATCCCATTTGGTAAGATTGATGCCACAAACATAATCAATGGGTTTGACGAATCTCATAACTAAGTTCGGAGAAGCATCTTTTCAGAACTGCCTTATTGGTCTACAAATTTGATTCGTCATAATCTAGATGTGATGCATATTGAGAAGAATGTGTTCGACAATGTGTTTAACACCATGGTGAATGTTATGGGGAAGACAAAAGATAAAGATAAGGCACGTTTGGACATGAAAGATATTTGTGAGCGTCCTAGATTAGAACTTTATGAATCTCCTAATGGTAAGATTATCAAACCGCATGCAAGGTACACATTGTCCAAAAAGCAAGTTGAAGATGTGTGCACATGGGTTAAGTCTCTGAAACTACCAGATGTATATGCGTTAAACATTGTAAGGTGTGTTATGGGTGGGAAATTGCATGGGATGAAGAGTCATGACTATCATGTGTTTATGGAGAGACTCATGCCTATAGCATTTCGGGATCTGCTTGATAAACCAATATGGGATGCTTTGACGGATCTTAGTCATTTCTTCAAAGACTTATGTTCAAAAATATTAAATGAGAAGGACATGTCTGTACTTGAGAAGAACATCATAGAGATCACGTGTAAACTGGAAAAAATATTCTCACCTGGTTTTTTTGACTCTATGGAGCATTTGTAAATCCATCTTCCCTATGAAGCTCGTGTTGGGGGTTCAGTTCAATATAGATGGATGTACCCTTTCGAGAGGGTGACGGGAAACCTTAAGAGGAAGGTGAAGAATAGAGCTTATGTCGAGGGGTCGATATGTGAGGCATACAGTTTCGATAAGATATCTACGTTTGTCTCAGACTATTTTTCGGATGAAGTCTTGACAAAGGCCAATTGAGTCTCGAGACATGATGATGGGGGAAATGTTGAACAAAATTGTCGGCTTTCTGTATTTGGTCTATCGGGTCACGCTTATAGAAAAAGAAAGCGCATATTCCTCTCTGAGCAAGAATTACATGCTGCACATACTTACATTCTTCTCAATTGCGAGGAGATTGACGAATTTGTGAGGTACACATGTAAACTTGAAAATTTATCCCTTAACTTTCAATGACATGTAATATACATTCCAATATGTTAATGTTTATAACATTGTATAGATTGTACGATGACGAGTTAAAAGTGAAGCATCCCGGCATAACTGATAAAGATATTCAAATCAATCGTGATAAAAAATTTACATTTTGGCTAAAGGACAAAGTAAGTTTAATTTCTTAAGCGCGACATATATATATAATCCATATTAACTATGACTTCATTTAATAAGATAGAGTTTTTGTAGGCTTTGACTGAGGGATCAACGATTAGGAAAAGGGATAGACAGCCTGCAGATTGGTAAATTATAATTCATACTCCCGCGCGCAGTCGTGTAGAAGTAGTTGATGGGGAGATTTACCAAGAGCAGATGCTTCATAGAAAAACTATAATAAATGTGGAGGACGACAATAAAGTAATCCAGTTAGATGGTGGAGATGAACCACATGAATTAGATCCTGAGTCAATACTTGTGTCAGTTGACATTGATATTGAGGAGAACGAGTTATTGACTGACACTGACATTGAATCTGAAGCAGATGATGATTATGAATCTGCAATACGTATACAAGATGATTCTGACTCAGACATCGACACTTGAACAAATGAAATATATGTTTATCATTACATGTTCTTTATATTATTGTCATGTTTATGTACTTAACTATTTAAATGCAATTTCATGTCATTATTGTCATTTTATATTCATATATGCATGTAATCAAATATAACTCATACTAACATCTTGAAATTTATAATATATAGATGGCTTCTGAGGCCCCTACTAATCTGGATGATCGGATTCTTATTCAGATTCATCCTCCTTCGAACAGTACGTACGTCCGCATCATTAATATATAAGCATTTTTGATTCCATTTATACAAGATATAATTAATGTAAATTACTTTAAATATTATAATATATCTACTTATCTTTGATGTAAATTGTTGTATATTATAGTGATTTTTCAAATAATAAGATCGTCAAGTGCACTTCACAGTTGTGCTTACAGAATTGGCCCACACATGTGATTACGTGGGCGAGCACACCTATCGCCCACAAGGATGCAGTTTGGGCTGAATTTCAGGTATATTTTTTTAATTATGACAGATAAAATAATATTCAAAGGAAAATTGTTTAGAAGTGTTGGATTATATGTTAAAAGTACCGTTTTAATATTATTATTGTTGTTTTATTTGCAGAAAAGGTATAGATGGGAGGACGCACAGGCTTCAGTGATACAAACATTATTCTGGCAGAAGTGCGTCGTCCGCACCAAAGATAATTTGAACAAAGAACGACAAAAAGCCCTTCACAATGCATCGATCGACCATCCAGGCCAGGCAGAGGAGTACATGTACGAGCATAGCCCCTGGTGGTGCACCCAGTCCATATGGGTTGAGATATGTGCCTAATAGAGAGCTGAGAGCTCGGTCAAAAGACGCAAGACTGCCGCCACTAACAGATCCTCCGGTGTACCTGATGGTGAAAAGGAGAAAGGAACCTACAGGGGCGGCAGCATTTCACAGTTGCAACATATCACTGCCAGGGTACGCATGAATAGTTTTAATATGTTTACAATCATGAATTGTAGAATATCACATGTTTACTTAGTAATATTAGAATATGCTTTGTATAAGAGTCTCAGTCTCAAGGTCAGCCTATCCTTGGCTGGATGTGTATGTGGCCACCCGTGATGGTCTGCCTGATGCTATCCAGATAGCGGTAATAAATTTTAACAATTTTGATCTTGTTTATCAAGTTTTACGTCATTCTTTAGAATTTTACCAATTTATTTTTAACTATTTAATTGTTAACATGATGACAGTATACTTATAAGCGTTTATTGAATGAGCACTATCTTGAAGGCACCCCACGTCTGCAAATTGATCAAGAATTATGGGAGAGAGCGTCTGTTGTGAAGAAGGACTACGTCAAAGGTCAAGGACAACGATGACGCCCAACCTTCAGTGGCTCAGGCAGCTTTGCTACCCAGTCTTCACAGTCATCGAGTCATTCAGTTATTCATACTTCTGCTGACTGTGTGAGAGCTATATGTCGAGATCGCGATCTTCTTCATATACTGGGTGGGCATCTTGCGGCTCTGAGTCCTGATGAGTTAGTTGATGCAGTCGCGGCAGCAGCAGCATCACAACATGGGGATGGCGATGAGGTAATCAATCTTATTTATTACAATAAAATTAGTGACTTATATATATATACATATATTGTTGTGTTTAATTTGTTGTATATTGTCTTAATACCAGTATCAACATATATACTATATATGTAACTTGTTTTATTATTTTGTTAATTACAGGGTGATCAACGAGAAACTAATTTGGACAACGATGCATGACGACCGACTTAGTCTTGTTTTGTAGTTATTTATGAACCTTGTACTTTTATATTCATTCTTTGGATGACTGTATGTTGCTTAAAGATTAGATTTGTTTATATTTATTCAATTCATATAGGTTTTTAAAGGTTTATATAGTTTATATACTTGTTTGGTGTATGTGTCGGTATATGAATGGATGTTTATATTGTTGTGCATGTGTGTTGGGATGTAAAGCAGGTACAAAACAGGTACAATTTTTGGGAAATCTACAAAACAGGGAAAAATTTTGCTTTTGGATTTTTATACATCAGCGACCACATGCGGTCGCTGATAATTATTAGCGACTGCCGTCACATGAGGGTATTAGCGACCGCATGTGGTCGCTGCCACGTGACCCACGTCAGCCTTTGGCCTTCTACCACGCTGACTCAGCTTAGCGACGATTTCAGTCGCTATTATCGGTTATAGATACTTCGGTCGCTAATAGTGGTAGCTGATGTGCATTCCAGTGACCAGATTTTATGCGACGCCTATCTGCGACTAGGTCCGGTCGCAAATGATTATCAGCGACCGACAGCGGTCGCTGATAGGCATTTTTCTTGTAGTGAAGTACCTTGAATGAATAGTACCATGTCATGCAAAGTACCTCAAATGAATAGTACCCTGTCATGTAAATGACCCCGAATGAATAGTACTCCGGTATGAGTAGTACCCATAAATGGAGAATACAAAAGAAAACGATATCCCTTAACGAGTACAAAAGAAATGATATCCCATACAAGTATAAACGAATAAAGAATGAGTACGAAGGGTTATTCATCATGCATGCGATAATCCGCGTAGACATGTTACTCCCGCAGATTAATAAAGAATGAATACGAAGGGTTATTCACCATACATGCGGTAAGCCGCGTAGACATGTTATTCCCGCAGATTAGTATAGAATGAATACGAAGGGTTATTCACCAGGCATGCGATAATCAGAGTAGACATGTTATTCCCACAAATTAATAAAGAATGAATACGAATGATTATTCACCATGCATGCGGTAATCCACGTAGACAGGTTATTCCCATAAATTAACAAAGAATAGAATAACAACCCTTACGAATATTGAAAGAAAATAACATCCTTTACGAATACGAAAGATAATATCCCTTACGAATAAGAAATAAATAATACATCTTACGAATAAGAAATAAATAATTCCTTTTACCCTAGTAGGAGATTGGATACTGCAATAGTGTAGTAGCAGAAAACTCTTCTTCTTTCTCTCTATAGTTTCTCTCTCTATAGTTTTAGTGAATTTGTAAGAAAGAATGAAGTAAAGAACTTCTATTTATAGGATAATGGACTAAATACTAACTGATTCACGAACGGTCCAGATTGATTTATTATTAAACAGACGGTCCATATTGATTTACTATTAAAACTTCAATCGACGGTCCATACTGATTTACTATTATCACTTCAACCAGCGGTCTATATTGATTTACTATTATAACTTCAACCAACAGTCCATATTGATTTATTATTATAACTTCAACCAACGGTCTGAAAAATTAGCACATCTCCCTATGGAATAATAAGTCAAACTTATAAGTCAAACTTACAACAAACGCCTCATGACAAATTCTTCTATTTATATCAAAAATTAAATAAATATTTACCACAAATCACTTATCTTTAATCAACACATTTTTAATGTTTCAACAATTATTCATCATTTAATATTATAACTCACAATATTGACAATCAGATCGTCCCAAGGAAAGAGGGGGATTTCTGATAAGGATTTCTCCTTACTGGCGTGCAATTAAATAACCAAACCCCTTTCCTCAATAGAACTTTCTAGACATTGTCAATAATGCAAATAATAATATGAATAATTGTGTCGTCTCAATTATTGATTTAATAATATAAAATATTGTGCAAATGATACTGTGACAATAATTGAATCGATAATATGAGATACTATACAGCAACTACTGTGACAATTATTGAATAAAATTGAGTAACTTCTTACGTAAGCATCAATAATTAGAGATACTGTGCAATACCGTGTGCTATTGTGCAACAACGCGTATTACTGGATATTTCAACAGTTTAACGGTAAAAGTCTTGCCGTTATTTTTATAAAAAGATAATTTTTGTTGCTTTCTATATCCAAAAATTATTCCGTTATGGGGCCCACCAATGATTGCATTGTCGTACGAATATTTTCCGACAAAAAAAATATTTCCCAACATAATGAATATTTTATGACAACTTGCTTATGTTATAAAATTTTCACATATCCCCCGTAATTTTAACCTTTTATCAATTTAACCATTTACTGAATAGAATACTAATTATAAGAAAAATTGAATATTTTTATTTCATAAAATTGGGAGTCTTACAATCTTCCCTCTTTATAAAATTTCGTCCCCGAAATTTACGTACTTAGTAGTTCGAAGTGGTGATAATACCTTGCTTTCATTTCAGATTCTATCTTCCCGGTCATTTCCTCTTTATCATGATTTTTCCATTGCTCATTTCTTGGATTTCAGATAATCAGTTCAGAATACAGCTTCAAAACAAAGGTTATTTGACATATCAAAATTTGTAAACTTATTAAGAAAATTCAGTTTAGGTAGGACACACACTAGCGAAGGATATTACTCGTCTCTCCCCTCCTAGTTCTAGTCTTAGATCTCCGCCAGAAACCATATCCCTAAGCTTTGATATCAACTGTGACGCCCCCAAAATAGGTCCACACAACCCATTCTGAGTCGCCAAATAGACTCTACTAAATCCAAATACAAATCTTCATTAATACAACTGTCATGCAAAATACGACAACACATAAGTTGTGAGTTTCAATACAAATAACCGTTTTCACACTCCAAACCAATGATACTTTGCATAAAGGTACAATCGATAACTGTTTTAGGAATTAAAATCATTAGAAAATGCTCAAGAAAACCTTCATATATTGGAGGCCATGCATCTAAGTTATAATAGATATCATAGGATTTGAGAATTAACCTTGGTTGACCCAATAAACCCTAAAGAAGAACGAGAAGATTATTATCTTGTTCATTCTAATGATGTGTATCTTCTTACCATATAATTATCTTCATTGTCTCAAATTGAGAATTATATTCTAACCATACTTTAAGTGTGAAGCCCCCAAAATAGGTATACAACACCCATTCTGAGTCGTCAATAACATGGTATAGAAACAACTACAACTTTATTAATACAACATAAAAACTGTGAGTGTAAATACAAATATTGTCATCTAGACAATATCCACACTCAAATAAGTCCTCATTACAATTATTGGAATAATATTTTATAAAAAAAATGGTGAGGACTACTAAAACAACTTCCTAGAACCTTCATTCCATACCCCGACTAGTACTTGCTACATTTTCGCCTCCTGAGAAGAAAATGGAACAACAAGGAAAATGGTGAGCTCAACTAGCCCAGTAAAGAATATTATGACTAAGATAATATACAACAAATTATCGTTAGTCTTCAACAGGGAAAAATTTAATAGAATACAATAGACAACAAGTTTTAAATCAATATTCGCAGCGGAAAATAATAATTCATAGAAGAGTTACGTAGAGAATGAAATCTACGATTATCTATGAATTTAAAAGCCCATCATCAACATTTTATCCCTGTAACATCAATCAATAAATATCTTGAATCAAATAGTCATCTTTGCACTACAGGCCAAAGATATTCATCAGTTGGTCATGTTCACCTCAACACCTGTTCATCTTTGCACTACGGGCCAAAGATATTCATCAGAAATCGTTCATCTTTGCACTACAGGCCAAAGATATTCAGTTATATCATCATTTAAGACTGAGGATGATGAAAAATATTTTTAAGGAAACGAATCCAGTGAAACAAAATAATAAATATTAAGGATTCGTATTTCAGCTATTCCATGTCCAAAAATACCTCATAAATAATCATAGTGAAGTAAAATTCAAGAATGATCAAAACATGGATACAATCAAAGCTAGTATCCAGAATAGATATTTTGGACGAAAAGAAGAAAATTTCATTTTTCGGTGAATAGTAACTCGTGAATAGTAACTCATGAATAGTAATTCCGACATAAAAAGTTTCAAATTTGATAAAAAGTTCAGATCAATACTTCGGCATAATGTTATTGAAGAAAATAATATCATTTAAGAAGAAATTACATCCCTTACCTCGGAAAGACGGTACTTCTGACTGGAATACTAGATATAGTGCTGAAGGAAACTTGTACCGTATAGCAACACTCAAAGTATCAAATACTCACAAGAATACGCTCGATATAGAGAGAAACTTGTGTTTCTGGTGTGATTTTCAATTCTAACCTAAGGACCCTATTTATAGGAAAATGCTTAGAACACCAAAGCAGAAAATTTAATATAATAATAATATATTTATCAAATTTTCCTTAGCCCACCTCTAGACATCTGATCTCAGCCCATTTATATCACATGTTAGCCCACTTAAATTCCAAAAAAATGTTTTTCTTCAAAATAATAAATAAAACTTCCAAAAATCAATTATTTCGGAACTTCAAAACTTCAATAATTCATAATAAATAGCCCTTTTGTCAGAAAATTTGAATCTCGCGAGTTTTTATAGGAAATTCAATTCTCTACAACTTTGCAGAAGAAAGTTTTTCCAAATTCTAAACAGAAATTGACCGAAATCCATAAACGGGCGATTTTATAGTCAATAATAAATTTTCGGTCAAGAATTGTGTCCACCAACACACAAAACATGTGTTAATCATTTAATACCACAAAAATACTCTTCCTCCTCATATACTCATATATTCCATATTCATTGTAAAAATATCACCTTCAATATATTATTAAAATAATATATTTAAATGAATTATTTTATCAGAAAAAGATAAAATATTAATTTTCAACAATTGTCACATTAAAAATTTTCTCCATCTATATCCACATAAAATCAATATTTTTCTCATCATATAAATTAATAATTAATAATATTACAGAATCACAGTACTGGCAACCAGGCCGTTCCCAAGAAAGATGGGGCTTTCCAATAAGGATCTCTCCTTACTGGCGCGCAATTAGATGACCAAACCTGTCCTTAGACAGAACTTTCTAGACATTGCCAATAATGTTATCTAATAATATTATTCAGATAATATGAATTATTATTCCGATAATAGAAAATACTGTGTAGTGACAATTATTAAAACAACAGTAATATAAAATATCAACGCAACAATTATTGAATCAATAAAATATAATATTGAACAGTAATTACTGTAACAATTATTGAGTAGTGCCTTCTTACGTAAGAATCAATAATTGGTTCAATACCGTGTGCTACTGTGCAACAACGCGTATTACTGTGTTTTAACCACCGGGTATTCCAACAGTATTAACGGTAACAACTACGCCGTTATTTATAAACAACTTATTTTTGTCATTTTTTTCATCCAATCGCTTTCCGTTATGGGGCCCACACAAGGCTGCGCCGTCGTACGAATATTCCCCGACAACAAGAATATTCCACGACCAAATAAATATTCCCCGACAACAATGAATATTTTAGGACCACTTGCTTATTTGAAATATTTACGCATTTTACCCATAACTAACCACATTAATCAAATCAACCCTTACTATTTCAAAATAATAAATAGAGAAATTTAAATTTCATTTATTAATAATTTGGGGTCTTACAACCTCCCCTCCTTATAAAATTTCGTCCTCGAAATTGACATACGTACCTGATATTTCGAAAAGGTGAGGATACCTCGCTTTCATTTCTGATTCCAACTCCCAGGTCATTTCTTCAATAGCATGATTTCTCCACAAAACCTTAACTTGTGGTATAACCTTCGTGCGTAGGACATGCTCTTTCCTATCCAAGATCTTAACAGGTACCTCCTCGTACGTTAAGTCTTCGGCTATCTCGTCCGGTTCTAACTCAATAACGTGGTTCGGGTCTTTCACATATTTACGAAGCACAGATATATGAAAAACATTATGAACACGAGACATACTTGGAGGTAACGCGAGTCTATAGGCCACATTTCCTACTCGGTCAAGAATCTGAAATGGACCAATAAATCGTGGATTGAGCTTTCCTCTCTTCCCAAATCTTGTAACTCCTTTCCATGGAGCTACGCGTAATAATACATGATCCCCAATGTCAAATTCCACGTCCTTTCGATGAAGATCTACATAACTCTTTTGTCGATCCTGTGCCGTTTGTATACGTTGTCAAATCGTTTGGATCTTCTCTGTAGTCATTCGTACCAACTCTGGTCCCAACAACGTTGCTTCTCCCACCTCATCCCAACATACTGGAGAGCGACACTTTCGTCCATACAATGCTTCAAAGGGAGCCACACCTATACTTGCCTGATAACTGTTGTTGTAGGAGAATTCCACCAATAGTAGGTACTTATCCCAACTTCCTTTAAAATCTAGGACACAAAGTCTTAATAGATATTCAAGAGTTTGAATAGTCCTCTCTGATTGCCCGTCCGTTTGAGAATGGTATGCCGAACTGAACCGTAAATCTGTGCCCATAGCTTTTTGCAAGCTAACCCAAAATCTTGAAGTGAATCTTTGGTCACGATCCGAAACTATGGATACTGGCATGCCATGCAACCTTACAATCTCATTCACGTACATACTAGCAAGACGTTCAAGGGAATAAGTCTCCCGTATCGGCAAGAAATGAGCAGACTTGGTTAATCTATCAACTATAACCCAAATAGCATTTATGCCTTGAGAAACCGTGGGAAGACCCGTAACGAAATCCATGGTAATGTGTTCCCACTTCCATTTCGGAATCTCAAGTGGTTGCAATGGACCCTTTGGTACTTGATGCTCCGCCTTTACACGTTGACAAGTTAAACACCTCGAGATAAACTTTGCAATCTCTCTCTTCATATTGTTCCACCAAAATGTATGTCGAAGATCACGATACATTTTAGTACTTCCAGGATGGATTGCAAATGGTGTATTGTGTGCCTCCATTATGATCTTGTACTTTAAATCAGAATCGTTAGGAACACAAAGTCTGGAGTGGACTCGAAGTATTCCTTCTTCATCGATTCTTGCTTCTGAAATAGCACCTTCTTGCACTTTCTTCTTCATACGCATCAGCTCCGGGACTGTAGCTTGAGCAACTTTAACTTTATCGATTAAAGTTGGTTCTACGCGTATACTTGACATCATCGCACTCGTTCCTGCATATGATCTTCTACTCAACGTGTCAGCTACCACGTTTGCTTTTCCAGGATGGTATTGAATAGTGTGGTCGTAATCTTTTAACAGCTCGAGCCAACGTCGTTGCCGCATGTTGAGTTCTTTTTGAGTGAAGAAATATTTGAGGCTTTTATGGTCTGAATATATCTCCACCTTCTCCCCATATAGATAGTGCCTCCAGATCTTTAGCGCGAAAATGACTGCTGCCAACTCTAGATCATGAGTAGGATAATTCATCTCATATTCTTTAAGTTGTCGCGAGGCATAGGCTATGACTTTCCCACGTTGCATGAGAACACATCCTAACCCTTTGCCTGAAGCATCACTGTAGATAACAAATCCATCTGAACCAGATGGTATTGTCAGAACAGGTGCCGAAATGAGTCTCCTCTTAAGTTCTTGGAAACTCTTCTCGCATTCTTCGCTCCATACGAATTTGATATCCTTCCGAGTCAGCTGAGTTAACGGGGTAGCGATTTGAGAAAACCCTTCTACGAATCTCCGATAATAACCAGCTAAGCCCAGAAAGCTACGTATATCGGTCACCGTCTTCGGTTGCTCCTAGCTTTGTATTGCTTCAATCTTCGCCGGGTCCACAGATACTCCATGTTTTAACACCACGTGCCCTAGGAATGCTACTTCCTCAAGCCAGAACTCGCATTTCTTCAACTTAGCATATAACTTATTTTCACGCAGCCTTTGGAGTACCAGCTTCAAATGGTGCTCATGATCTTCACGGCTTTTGGAATATATGAGGATGTCATCAATAAAGACAACAACGAACTGATCCAAATAATCCTTGAATACTCGGTTCATCATATCCATGAAAGCCGCAGGAGCATTAGTCAATCCAAATGACATGACTAAGAATTCATAATGCCCGTACCGAGTTCTAAAGGTAGTCTTTGGAATATCCTCAGTTTTAACCTTCAGCTGATGATATCCAGAACGAAGATCGATTTTTAAAAAGAATTGTGCTCCTTGTAACTGGTCAAACAGGTCATCAATACGAGGTAGCGGATACCTATTCTTGATGGTGACATGGTTTAATTCCAGATAATCGATACAAAGTCGCATACTCCCGTCTTTCTTCTTTACAAATAAAACAGGAGCACCCTAAGGAGATGTACTAGGACGAATGAAACCGATGTCCAACAACTCTTGTAGTTGGATTTTTAACTCCTGAAGTTCAATATGAGCCATTCGATATGGGGTTTTAGAAATAGGCTTTGTACCAGGTTCAAGATCAATAAAAAATTCAACTTCACGTTCCGGGGGTAGACCGGGAAGTTCTTCAGGAAATACGTCAGGAAAGTTACTAACAACAGGAATATTATTCAAATTTGACATGTCTTTATTCAAATCCATAACATGGGCTAAGAAAGCTTGACATCCGTTTTTCAATAAACGAATGGCTTTATGACTTGATATGACAGTGATTGATTTTAATGGCTTTGTTGCTTGAATTCGAACAACAGGTTGATTAGGAATATGAAAACTAACCACCTTACGAAAATAATCAATTTTAGCATGATGAGTAGTTAACCAATCAATTCCTAAAATCACGTCAAATGCAAGTATCTTTAAAGAGATAAGGTCAACAGGTAAGGTGATGGTACCAACTTGGATCAAACAAGATTTATAAACAGTGGATGTGATGAAAGTTTCCCCTAACGGAGTCTCCACAGATAAATCAAAGTCTAATTTCTCCGGAGTCAAGTTTAAACGTTGAGCACAAGCAGGAGAAATAAATGAATGGGTAGCACCGGTATCTAGTAAGGTATAAACTTCACATGAATTTATGATTAGCTTACCCGTGATCACCTCGTTTGGGTTCCTCGCATGTTGACCAGTCACGACAAACGCTCTTCCAGGAACCGTTGACTTTGACTTTTCTGGGGCAGCCTTTTGAGTCACCGTCCCCGCTGAACTTGGTTTCGCTATCGTACAATCTCGAGCGATATGTCCTTCCTTTCCACAATTATAGCATACCTTGAACTGTTGTGGACAGTTTGGGCTGATATGTCCCTCTTTTCTACATTTATAGCATATGACCGGTGGTCATTCTCCTCCCCTGGAACCAGTTGCTGCTGGTACTGACGTCTTCGTATTGTCATTGTTGAATCTCCTCTTTTTAAACTCTCCTCCCGACTCGTTTCTTCTATTTTCATAGCCACGATTACCACCAGAGTGGTTGCCGTTCTTGTCTGTATTTTTCTTTCTCCACTGGGTATCATTATTCTGATGACTGTTGTCACCGCTATGATCCTGGTTGTGGTCCCTCGGTTGACCGTACTCGTTATCTCGCTCTAATAATTGAGCCCTGTTGACAACATCTGAATAGAGAGAAAATTTATGAGAAATGAGATATTGACGTATGCCGGGTTTCAATCCTCTCAGAAACATCCGTGTCATACGTTCCTCATTCTCCACTAAATGAGGTGCAAACCTGGACAACTCTGCAAACTTCGCCTCGTACTGGGACACCGTCATGTTATTCTGCTCCAGTCTAATAAACTCTACCTCCTTCATATGACGAATACTTTCAGGAAAGTACTTGTCATTGAATAGTTTCTGAAATGTCTCCCAAGACATGCTGAGTGCGGCTGGATGGGTACGCTTCACAGATTCCCACCAGTAGTCTGCCTCGCCACGAAACATAAAGGTGGCGAATGGAACCTTCTGTTCCTCCGTGCATCCCAAGACATCGAATATCTTGGTAATTTGCTTGACCCACGTTTCCGCCATGATCGGATCCGGTTTTCCCTTAAATTCTGATGGTCCCAACTCTTTGAACTGCTTGGCTGTGAGCAGCTGTGCGTTGCCATTGTTTCTTCCTATATTTTGAACAGGAATCTCCTTCGTCTGGTTTTGCATGAACCGCAAAAAACTTCTAAACATCTCATCATTCATCGTCTGCTCATTGGTGTTGTTCACAGGAGGAACATTGCCAGCCTGTTGCACGTTCTCCTCGTTGGTGAGTACAGGTGTCTCCACGGTTTCATTTACTCCACTGTTAACATTCTCAGTCGACATTCTCAAATACTGCCATAAAACAAGGGTTAATTTAACAAATTAACAAATCACATAATATCCCTATATTATGACCAACCAACAAATAAGCTTAGGTAGGACACACTAGCGAAGGATTTACTCGTCTCTCCCCTCCTAGTTCTATTCCCCGATCTCCGCCAGAGATCATATCCCTAAGCTCTGATACCAACTGTGACGCCCCCAAAATAGGTATACAACACCCATTCTGAGTCGTCAATAACATGGTACAGAAACAACTACAACTTAATTAATACAACATAAACACTGTGAGTGTAAATACAAATATTGTCATCTAGACAATATCCACACTCAAATAAGTCCTCATTACAATTATTGGAACAATATTTTACAAAAAAAAATGGTGAGGACTACTAAAACAACTTCCTAGAACCTTCATTCCATACCCCGACTAGTACTTGCTACATTCTCGCCTCCTGAGAAGAAAATGGAACAACAAGGAAAAGGGTGAGCTCAACTAGCCCAGTAAAGAATATTATGACTAAGATAATATACAACAAATTATCGTTAGTCTTCAACAGGGAAAAATTTAATAGAATACAATAGACAACAAGTTTTAAATCAATATTCGCAGCGGAAAATAATAATTCATAGAAGAGTTACGTAGAGAATGAAATCTACGATTATCTATGAATTTAAAAGCCCATCATCAATATTTTACCCCTGTAACATCAATCAATAAATATCTTGAATCAAATAGTCATTTTTGCACTACAGGCCAAAGATATTCATCAGTTGGTCATGTTCACCTCAACACCTGTTCATCTTTGCACTACGGGCCAAAGATATTCATCAGAAATCGTTCATCTTTGCACTACAGGCCAAAGATATTCAGTTATATCATCATTTAAGACTGAGGATGATGAAAAATATTTTTAAGGAAACGAATCCAGTGAAACAAAATAATAAATATTAAGGATTCGTATTTCAGCTATTCCATGTCCAAAAATACCTCATAAATAATCATAGTGAAGTAAAATTCAAGAATGATCAAAACATGGATACAATCAAAGCTAGTATCCAGAATAGATATTTTGGACGAAAAGAAGAAAATTTCATTTTTCGGTGAATAGTAACTCGTGAATAGTAACTCATGAATAGTAATTCCGACATAAAAAGTTCCAAATTTGATAAAAAGTTCAGATCAATACTTCGGCATAATGTTATTGAAGAAAATAATATCATTTAAGAAGAAATTACATCCCTTACCTCGGAAAGACGGTACTTCTGACTGGAATACTAGATATAGTGCTGAAGGAAACTTGTACCGTATAGCAACACTCAAAGTATCAAATACTCACAAGAATACGCTCGATATAGAGAGAAACTTGTGTTTCTGGTGTGATTTTCAATTCTAACCTAAGGACCCTATTTATAGGAAAATGCTTAGAACACCAAAGCAGAAAATTTAATATAATAATAATATATTTATCAAATTTTCCTTAGCCCACCTCTAGACATCTGATCTCAGCCCATTTATATCACATGTTAGCCCACTTAAATGCCAAAAAAACGTTTTTCTTCAAAATAATAAATAAAACTTCCAAAAATCAATTATTTCGGAACTTCAAAACTTCAATAATTCATAATAAATAGCCCTTTTGTCAGAAAATTCGAATCTCGCGAGTTTTTATAGGAAATTCAATTCTCTACAACTTTGCAGAAGAAAGATTTTCCAAATTCCAAACAGAAATTGACCGAAATCCATAAACGGACGATTTTATAGTCAATAATAAATTTTCGGTCAAGAATTGTGTCCACCAACACACAAAACATGTGTTAATCATTTAATGCCACAAAAATACTCTTCCTCCTCATATACTCATATATTCCACATTCATTGTAAAAATTTCACCGTCAATATATTATTAAAATAATATATTTAAATGAATTATTTTATCAGAAAAAGATAAAATATTAATTTTCAACAATTGTCACATTAAAAATTTTCTCCATCTATATCCACATAAAATCAATATTTTCTCATCATATAAATCAATAATTAATAATATTACAGAATCACAGTACTGGCAACCAGGCCGTTCCCAGGAAAGAGGGGGCTTTCCAATAAGGATCTCTCCTTACTGGCGCGCAATTAGATGACCAAACCTCTCCTTAGACAGAACTTTGTAGACATTGCCAATAATGTTATCTAATAATATTATTCAGATAATATGAATTATTGATCTGATAATGGGAAATACTGTGTAGTGACAATTATTGAAACAACGGTAATATAAAATATCAACGCAGCAATTATTAAATCAATAAAATAAAATACTGAACAGTAATTACTGTAACCATTATTGAGTAGTGCCTTCTTACGTAAGAATCAATAATTGGTGCAATCAGTGTGCTACTGTGTAACAACGCGTATTACTGTGTTTTAACCACCGGGTATTCCAACAGTATTAACGGTAACAATTACGCCGTTATTAATAAACAACATATACTTGTCATTTTCTTCATCCAATCGCTTTCCGTTATGGGGCCCACAAAAGACTGCGTCGTCGTACGAATATTCCCCGACAGGAAGAATATTCCTACGACCAAACGAATAGGAAATGACCGAATAGGAAAGCTCAATCCACGATTTATTGGTCCATTTCAGATTCTTGACCGAATAGGAAATGTGGCTTATAGACTCGCATTACCTCCAAGTATGTCTCGTATTCATAATGTTTTTCATATATCTGTGTTACGTAAATATGTGAAAGACCCAGACCACGTTATTGAGTTAGAACCGGACGAGATAGCTGAAGACTTAACGTACGAAGAGGTACCTGTCAAAATCTTGGATAGAAAGGAGCATGTCCTACGCACGAAGGTCATACCACAAGTTAAAGTTTTGTGGAGAAACCATGCTATTGAGGAAATGACCTGGGAGTTGGAAACGGAAATGAAAGCGAGGTATCCTCATCTTTTCGAAACACCAGGTACGTACATCAATTTCGAGGACGAAATTTCATAAGGAGGGGAGGTTGTAAGACCCCAAATTATTAATAAATAAAATTTAAATTCCCTCTATTTATTATTTTGAAATAGTAAGTGTTAAATTGATTAATGAGGTTAGTTATGGGTAAAATGCGCAAATATTTCAAATAAGCAGGTGGTTATAAAATACTCATTGTTGTCGGGGAATATTCGTTTGGTCGTAGGAATATTCTTCCTGTCGGGGAATATTCGTACGACGACGCAGTCTTTTGTGGGCCCCATAACGGAAAGCGATTGGATGAAGAAAATGACAAGTATATGTTGTTTATTAATAACGGCGTAATTGTTACCGTTAATACTGTTGGAATACCCGGTGGTTAAAACACAGTAATACGCGTTGTTACACAGTAGCACACTGATTGCACCAATTATTGATTCTTACGTAAGAAGGCACTACTCAATAATGGTTACAGTAATTACTGTTCAGTATTTTATTTTATTGATTTAATAATTGCTGCGTTGATATTTTATATTACCGTTGTTTCAATAATTGTCACTACACAGTATTTCCCATTATCAGATCAATAATTCATATTATTTGAATAATATTATTATATAACATTATTGGCAATGTCTAGAAAGTTCTGTCTAAGGAGATGTTTGGTCATCTAATTGCGCGCCAGTAAGGAGAAATCCTTATTGGAAAGCCCCCTCTTTCCTGGGAACGGCCTGGTTGTCATAAATGTGATTCTGTAATATTATTTATGAATAATTAATTATTGATTCAAATGATAAAGAAATATTTATTTTATGTGGATATAAATGATGGATATATTTATTTTTATGTGGATAAAAATGAAAGAATTAAAGCTGAGGTATTTTATCAGTATTTTGTCGATGTGGAGGTATTAAAAATCATCCGTTTGTGGATTTCGGATATTTTTGGTTTGGAATTTGGAAAAACTTAAAACTACAAAGTTGTAGAGAATTCGATTTCAGTCAGAATGGACATAAAATTCGTATTTTTCTGATAAACGGTCTATTTTCTATGAATTACTGAAGTTTTAAAAAAATAAAATAATTTTTATTAAATTGCGGGACCCACTTTTTGGTTGGTGGATTAAACATGTGGGCTGCTGGGATGAATTTCAGAATTGGCATGCCTTGATAAGTCTTGGTCTTGGCATGCGTAAGGAAAATAAGAAAATATTAATTTATTATTTTAGTCTCCTTTGGCGTTCTAGCATTTTCCTATAAATAGAGGGCTAAGTTAGAATTGAAAATCATACCAGAAATAAAGTTTTCTCTCTTTCTCTCTCTATATTATCGAGCGTATTCTTGTGAGTATACTTTGAGTGTTGCTATACGGTGCAAGTTTCTGTCAGCACTATACCCGAAATTCAGTCAGAAGTACGATTATTTTGAGGTAAGGGATGTTATTTTATTCGAAAATGATATTATTTCTTCAATATCATTATGCCGAAATATTGGTTGGAAATTTTTATCAAATTTGGAACTTTTCACGTCGGGGTTACTATTCACGAGTTACTATTCACGAGTTACTATTCACCGAAAAATAAAATTTTCTTCTTTTCGTCCAAAATATCTATTCTGGGTACTAGCTTTGATTGTATCCATGTTTTGATCATTCTTGAATTCTACTTCACTATAAATAATTATAAGGTATTTTTGGACATGGATAAATCGAAATACGAATCCTTAATATTGTTATTTTGTTTCACTGGATTCGTTTTCTTTAAGATATTTTTCATCATCCTCAGTCCTAAATGATACTGAATATCTTTGGCCCGTAGTGCAAAGATGAATGATTAACTGATGAATATCTTTGGCCCGTAGTGCAAAGATGAACAGGTGTTGAGATGAACATGACCGACCGGTGATACAAGTGAATATCTTTGGCCTGTAGTGCAAAGATGAATATTTGATTAAAGATGGTTATTGATTGTTGTTACAGGGATAAAATATTGATGATGGACTTTTAAATCTTAGAAGATAGTAGAACTCATTCTCTACTTGACTCTTCTAATGGTTTGCTGTTTCCGCTGCAGTTATTGATTTAAAACTTGTTGTCTATTGTATTCTATTAGATTTTTTTTCTGTTGAAGACTAACGATAATTTGTTCTGTATTATCTTAGTCATAATGTTCTTTACTGGGCTAGTTGAGCTCACCCTTTTCCTTTTTGTTCCATTTTTCTCAGGAGGCGAGAATGTAGCGAGTACTAGTCGGGGTATGGAATGATAGTTCTAGAAGTTATTTTAGTAGTCCTCACCATTTTTGTGAAATAATGTTTCAATAATTGTAATGAGGACTTATTTGAGTGTGGATATTGTCTAAATGACAATATTTGTATTTAAACTCACAGTTCTTGTGTTGTAATAATAAAGATGTAGTTGTTTCTGTACCATGTATTTTGGCGACTCAGAATGGGTGTTGTATACCTATTTTGGGGACGTCACAGTTGGTATCAGAGCTTAGGGATATGATCTCTGGCGGAGATCGGAGAATAGAACTAGGAGGGGAGATACGAATAAATCCTTCGCTAGTGTGTCCTACCTAAGCTTACTTATTGGTCAGTCATAATATAGGGGTATTATGTGATTTGTTAATTTATTTAATTAACCCTTGTTTTATGGCAGTATTTAAGAATGGCTGCTGAGAACGTTAACAATGGAGTGTATGAGACTGTGGAACAACCTTTAGTCACAAACCAGGAGAACGTGCAACAGGAACGCAATATTCCTCCTGTAAACAACACTACCGAGCAAACGATGAACGATGGAATGTTTAGGAGCTTTTTGCAGTTCATGCAAAATCAGACGAGGGAGACTCGTGTACAAAATACGGGTGGAAATAATGACAACACGCGGTCTGTCACAGCCAAGCAGTTCAAGGAGTTGGGACCACCAGAATTTAAGGGAAAGCCGGATCCGATCATGGCGGAAACATGGGTCAAGCAAATTACCAAGATATTCGATGTCTTGGGATGCACGGAGGAGCAGAAGGTTCCATTCACTACCTTTATGTTCCGCGGTGAGGCAGACTACTGGTGGGAGTCTGTGAAGCGTACCCAGCCTGACGCACTCAATATGTCCTGGGAAACGTTTCAGAAACTGTTTAATGACAAGTACTTCCCTGAAAGTATTCGCCATATGAAGGAGGTGGAGTTTATCAGACTGGAACAAAACAACATGACGGTGTCCCAGTACGAGGCGAAGTTTGCAGAGTTATCCAGGTTTGCACCTCATTTGGTAGAAAATGAGGAACGTATGACGCGGATGTTTCTGAGAGGTTTAAAACCTGAGATTCGTCAATACCTTATCTCTCATAAATTTTCTCTGTATTCAGACGTTGTCAACAGGGCCCAATTATTAGAGAGAGATAATGAGTATACTCAACCGAGGGACCACAACCAGGGTCATACCGGTGACAGCAATCATCAGAGCGATGATAACCAACGAGGAGGGAAAAATACGAACAAAGGCGGTAACCACTCGGGTAGTCATCGTGGCCATGATAATAGGAGAGGTGAGTCAAGTGGAAATTTTAGAAAGAGGAGATTCAACAATGACGAAAAGACATCAGCAGCAGCACCAACAACAAATTTTAGGGGAGGAGAACGACCGCCAGTTAGATGTTACAAATGCGGGAAAGAGGGACATATCAGCCCAAACTGTCCACAACAATCCAAGGTGTGTTACAACTGTGGGAAGGAAGGCCACATCGCTCGAGATTGTACTATAGCGAAATCAAGTTCAGCGGGAGTGGTGATTCCAAGGGCTGTCCCGGATAAGGCGAAATCAGCAGTTCCTGGAAGAGCATTTGTCGTAACTGGCCAAAACGTGAGGAACCCGAACGAGGTGATTACGGGTAAGCTAATCTTGAATTCTTGCGAAGTTTATACCTTACTAGATACCGGTTCTACCCATTCTTTTATCTCTCCTGCTTGTGCTCAACGTTTAAACTTGACTCCGGGGAAATTGGACTTTGACTTATCTGTTGAAACTCCGTTAGGTGAAACCTTTGTTACATCTACAGTTTATAAATCTTGCATGATCCAAGTTGGCACTATCACATTACCTATTGATCTTATCTCTTTAAAGATACTTGCTTTTGATGTGATTTTAGGAATTGATTGGTTAACCACTCATCATGCTAAAATTGATTGTTTTCGTAAGGTTGTTAGTTTTCATATTCCTAACCAACCTGTTGTACGAATTCAAACAACTAAGCCATTAAAATCAATCACTGTTATATCAAGCCATAAAGCCATTCGTTTATTAAAAAACGGATGTCAAGCTTTCTTAGCCCATGTTATGGATTTGAATAAAGACACGTCAAATTTGAATAATATTCCTGTTGTTATTGACTTTCCTGACGTATTTCCTGAAGAACTTCCCGGTCTACCCCCGGAACGAGAAATTGAATTCTTTATTGATCTTGAACCTGGTACAAAGCCCATTTCTAAAACCCCATATCGAATGGCTCCTATTGAACTTCAGGAGTTAAAGGTCCAACTACAAGAGTTGTTGGACATCGGTTTCATTCGTCCTAGTACATCTCCTTGGGGTGCTCCTGTTTTATTTGTAAAGAAGAAAGACGGGAGTATGCGACTTTGTATTGATTACCGGGAATTAAACCATGTCACTATTAAGAATAGGTATCCGCTACCTCGTATTGATGACCTGTTTGACCAGTTACAAGGAGCACAATTCTTTTCAAAGATCGATCTTCGTTCTGGATATCATCAGCTGAAGGTTAAAACTGAGGATATTCCAAAGACTGCCTTCAGAACTCGGTACGGGCATTATGAATTCCTAGTCATGTCTTTTGGATTGACTAATGCTCCTGCGGCTTTCATGGATATGATGAACCGGGTATTCAAGGATTATTTGGATCAGTTCGTTGTTGTCTTTATTGATGACATCCTCATATATTCCAAAAGCCGTGAAGATCATGAGCATCATTTGAAGCTGGTACTCCAAAGGCTGCGTGAAAATAAGTTATATGCCAAGCTGAAGAAATGCGAGTTCTGGCTTGAGGAAGTAGCATTCCTTGGGCACGTGGTGTCAAAACATGGAGTATCTGTTGACCCGGCGAAGATTGAAGCAATACAAAGTTGGGAGCAACCAAAGACGGTGACCGAAGTACGTAGCTTTCTAGGCTTAGCTGGTTATTATCGAAGATTCGTGGAAGGGTTTTCTCGAATCGCTACCCCGTTAACTCAGCTGACTCGGAAAGATGTCAAATTCGTATGGAGCGAGGAATGCGAGAAGAGTTTTCAAGAGCTTAAGAGGAGACTCATTTCGGCACCTGTTCTGACAATACCATCTGGTTCGGATGGATTTGTTATCTACAGTGATGCTTCAAGCAAAGGGTTAGGATGTGTTCTCATGCAACATGGGAAAGTCATAGCCTATGCCTCGCGACAACTCAAAGAATATGAGAGGAATTATCCTACTCATGATTTGGAGTTGGCAGCAGTAGTTTTCGCGTTGAAGATCTGGAGACACTACCTGTATGGGGAGAAAGTGGAGATCTATACAGATCATAAAAGCCTCAAATATTTCTTCACCCAAAAAGAACTCAACATGCGGCAGCGACGTTGGCTCGAGCTGTTAAAAGATTACGATCATACCATCCAATATCATCCTGGAAAAGCAAACGTAGTAGCTGACGCATTGAGTAGAAGATCATATGCGGGTACGAGTGCAATGTTGTTAACACAAAGGCCCATTTTGTATGACTTGCAAATGATGGAGATAGAGATGAAGGCTCCAAGTACCCACATGATGATATCAAATATACGAGTAGAACCGACTTTAATCGATAAAGTTAAAGCTGCTCAAGCTACGGACATAGAGCTGATGCATATGAAGAAGAAAGTGCAAGAAGGTTCTATTCCAGAAGCAAGAATCGATGAAGAAGGAATACTTCGAGTCCACTCCAGACTTTGTGTTCCTAACGATTCTGATTTGAAGTACAAGATCATGATGGAAGCACACAATACACCATTTGCAATCCATCCTGGAAGTACCAAAATGTATCGTGATCTTCGACATACATTTTGGTGGAATAATATGAAGAGAGAGATTGCAAAGTTTATCTCGAGGTGTTTAACTTGTCAACGTGTAAAGGCGGAACATCAAGTGCCAAAGGGTCCATTGCAATCACTTGAGATTCCGAAATGGAAGTGGGAACACATTACCATGGATTTCGTTACGGGTCTTCCCACGGTTTCTCAAGGCATAAATGCTATTTGGGTTATTGTTGATAGATTAACCAAGTCTGCTCATTTCTTGCCGATACGGGAGACTTATTCCCTTGAACGTCTTGCTCGTATATACGTAGATGAGATTGTGAGACTGCATGGCATGCCAGTATCCATAGTTTCGGATCGTGACCCAAGATTCACTTCAAGATTTTGGGTTAGCTTGCAAAAAGCTATGGGTACAGATTTACGATTTAGTTCGGCATACCATCCTCAAACGGACGGACAATCAGAGAGGACTATTCAAACTCTTGAAGATCTATTAAGACTTTGTGTCCTAGATTTCAAAGGGAGTTGGGATAAGTACCTACCATTGGTGGAATTCTCTTACAATAACAGTTATCAGGCAAGTATAGGTGTGGCCCCATTTGAAGCATTATATGGACGAAAGTGTCGCTCTCCAGTATGCTGGGACGAGGTGGGTGAAGCAACATTGTTGGGACCAGAGTTGGTACGCATGACTACAGAGAAGATCCAAACGATTCGACAACGTATACAAACGGCACAGGATCGACAAAAGAGTTATGCGGATCTTCATCGAAAGGACGTGGAATTTGACATTGGGGATCATGTATTGTTGCGTGTGGCTCCATGGAAAGGAGTTACAAGATTTGGGAAGAGAGGAAAGCTCAATCCACGATTTATTGGTCCATTTCAGATTCTTGACCGAATAGGAAATGTGGCTTATAGACTCGCATTACCTCCAAGTATGTCTCGTATTCATAATGTTTTTCATATATCTGTGTTACGTAAATATGTGAAAGACCCAGACCACGTTATTGAGTTAGAACCGGACGAGATAGCTGAAGACTTAACGTACGAAGAGGTACCTGTCAAAATCTTGGATAGAAAGGAGCATGTCCTACGCACGAAGGTCATACCACAAGTTAAAGTTTTGTGGAGAAACCATGCTATTGAGGAAATGACCTGGGAGTTGGAAACGGAAATGAAAGCGAGGTATCCTCATCTTTTCGAAACACCAGGTACGTACATCAATTTCGAGGACGAAATTTCATAAGGAGGGGAGGTTGTAAGACCCCAAATTATTAATAAATAAAATTTAAATTCCCTCTATTTATTATTTTGAAATAGTAAGTGTTAAATTGATTAATGAGGTTAGTTATGGGTAAAATGCGCAAATATTTCAAATAAGCAGGTGGTTATAAAATACTCATTGTTGTCGGGGAATATTCGTTTGGTCGTAGGAATATTCTTCCTGTCGGGGAATATTCGTACGACGACGCAGTCTTTTGTGGGCCCCATAACGGAAAGCGATTGGATGAAGAAAATGACAAGTATATGTTGTTTATTAATAACGGCGTAATTGTTACCGTTAATACTGTTGGAATACCCGGTGGTTAAAACACAGTAATACGCGTTGTTACACAGTAGCACACTGATTGCACCAATTATTGATTCTTACGTAAGAAGGCACTACTCAATAATGGTTACAGTAATTACTGTTCAGTATTTTATTTTATTGATTTAATAATTGCTGCGTTGATATTTTATATTACCGTTGTTTCAATAATTGTCACTACACAGTATTTCCCATTATCAGATCAATAATTCATATTATTTGAATAATATTATTATATAACATTATTGGCAATGTCTAGAAAGTTCTGTCTAAGGAGATGTTTGGTCATCTAATTGCGCGCCAGTAAGGAGAAATCCTTATTGGAAAGCCCCCTCTTTCCTGGGAACGGCCTGGTTGTCATAAATGTGATTCTGTAATATTATTTATGAATAATTAATTATTGATTCAAATGATAAAGAAATATTTATTTTATGTGGATATAAATGATGGATATATTTATTTTTATGTGGATAAAAATGAAAGAATTAAAGCTGAGGTATTTTATCAGTATTTTGTCGATGTGGAGGTATTAAAAATCATCCGTTTGTGGATTTCGGATATTTTTGGTTTGGAATTTGGAAAAACTTAAAACTACAAAGTTGTAGAGAATTCGATTTCAGTCAGAATGGACATAAAATTCGTATTTTTCTGATAAACGGTCTATTTTCTATGAATTACTGAAGTTTCAAAAAAATAAAATAATTTTTATTAAATTGCGGGACCCACTTTTTGGTTGGTGGATTAAACATGTGGGCTGCTGGGATGAATTTCAGAATTGGCATGCCTTGATAAGTCTTGGTCTTGGCATGCGTAAGGAAAATAAGAAAATATTAATTTATTATTTTAGTCTCCTTTGGCGTTCTAGCATTTTCCTATAAATAGAGGGCTAAGTTAGAATTGAAAATCATACCAGAAACAAAGTTTTCTCTCTTTCTCTCTCTATATTATCGAGCGTATTCTTGTGAGTATACTTTGAGTGTTGCTATACGGTGCAAGTTTCTGTCAGCACTATACCCGAAATTCAGTCAGAAGTACGATTATTTTGAGGTAAGGGATGTTATTTTATTCGAAAATGATATTATTTCTTCAATATCATTATGCCGAAATATTGGTTGGAAATTTTTATCAAATTTGGAACTTTTCACGTCGGGGTTACTATTCACGAGTTACTATTCACGAGTTACTATTCACCGAAAAATAAAATTTTCTTCTTTTCGTCCAAAATATCTATTCTGGGTACTAGCTTTGATTGTATCCATGTTTTGATCATTCTTGAATTCTACTTCACTATAAATAATTATAAGGTATTTTTGGACATGGATAAATCGAAATACGAATCCTTAATATTGTTATTTTGTTTCACTGGATTCGTTTTCTTTAAGATATTTTTCATCATCCTCAGTCCTAAATGATACTGAATATCTTTGGCCCGTAGTGCAAAGATGAATGATTAACTGATGAATATCTTTGGCCCGTAGTGCAAAGATGAACAGGTGTTGAGATGAACATGACCGACCGGTGATACAAGTGAATATCTTTGGCCTGTAGTGCAAAGATGAATATTTGATTAAAGATGGTTATTGATTGTTGTTACAGGGATAAAATATTGATGATGGACTTTTAAATCTTAGAAGATAGTAGAACTCATTCTCTACTTGACTCTTCTAATGGTTTGCTGTTTCCGCTGCAGTTATTGATTTAAAACTTGTTGTCTATTGTATTCTATTAGATTTTTTTTCTGTTGAAGACTAACGATAATTTGTTCTGTATTATCTTAGTCATAATGTTCTTTACTGGGCTAGTTGAGCTCACCCTTTTCCTTTTTGTTCCATTTTTCTCAGGAGGCGAGAATGTAGCGAGTACTAGTCGGGGTATGGAATGATAGTTCTAGAAGTTATTTTAGTAGTCCTCACCATTTTTGTGAAATAATGTTTCAATAATTGTAATGAGGACTTATTTGAGTGTGGATATTGTCTAAATGACAATATTTGTATTTAAACTCACAGTTCTTGTGTTGTAATAATAAAGATGTAGTTGTTTCTGTACCATGTATTTTGGCGACTCAGAATGGGTGTTGTATACCTATTTTGGGGACGTCACAATCCATATCGATTTACTATTAAAACTTCAATCGACGGTCCATACTGATTTACTATTATAACTTCAACCAGCGGTCCATATTGATTTACTATTATAACTTCAACCAACGGTCCATATTAATTTATTATTATAACTTCAACCGACGGTCTGAAAAATTAGCACATCTCTCCATGGAATAATAAGTCGAACTTACAACAAACGCCTCATGACAAATCCTCTATTTATATCAATAATTGAATAAATATTTACCATAAATAACTTATCTTTTATCAACACATTTTTAATCTTTTAACAATTATTCATCATTTAATATTATAACTCACAATATTGACAGCCAGATCGTTCCTAGGAAAGAGGGGCTTTTGATAAGAATTTCTCCTTACTGACGCGCAATTAAATAACCAAACCCCTTTCCTCGATAGAACTTTCTAGACATTGTCAATAATGCAAATAATAATATGAATAATTGTGTGGTCTCAATTATTGATTTAATAATATAAAATATTGTGCAGATGATACTGTGACAATAATTGAATCAATAATATGAGATACTATGTAACAACTACTGTGATAATTATTGAATAAAACTGAGTGACTTCTTACGTAAGTATCAATAATCAGAGATACTGTGCAATACTGTGTGCTACTGTGCAACAATGCGTATTACTTGATATTTCAACAGTTTAATGGTAAAAGTCTTGCCGTTAATTTTATAAAAAGGTTATTTTTGTCGCTTTCTATATCCGAAAATTATTTCGCTATGGGGTCCACTAATGATTTCACCATCGTACGAATATTCCCCAACAAAAAGAATATTCCCCTACCAAACGAATATTTTATGACAACTTGCTTACTTTGTAAAATTTTCACATATCACCCTTAACTTTAACCTTTTATCAATTTAACTATTTACTGAATAGAATAATAATTATAAGAAAAACTGAATACTTTTATTTCATAAAATTCGGGGTCTTACAAAAAAGGCATAAGATAATTTTTTTAATCTGTAATAATCTATTCAACCCCCTTCTATATTATTATTGGACTTTCATTTCCCTTTAGAGTAGATGTCATAAGTAATGAACTTCATATCCAATACAACATCTTCTATTCTGAAAAGAGAGACATTACACGAACCTCCACCCTTGTACTTGGCCTCCATTATAGGTAGTTTCTCAGTAGTATCAAAATTGATTTTGAAAGGACAAACCTTAATGTCAGTTTGTACAAACGACAATAAAATATACCACCCAATTACATCCTCCACTGTGAGAATCCATAGGGAAGAATGAATCACTAAGATTCATAAATTTAGATATAACTTCTTTCATGGTTTCCAATCTTAGTTCTCCAATTGGACTCTCAATGTCCAATGAAAATACTTCAACAACCTTTCATGTTGGAGCCTCAATTTTTGATTCAGTTAAACCTTTTTGTAGCTGCATCCAAATACCCCACATTTTTGTTATTGTCACACATTACACTTTCTACACCTATACCTTTTTTTATCATCATTCTCATATTTTGAAGTTGCCTTCACTTCTGCTTGTAGACCAAAATAATGTCCAATCCACTTTTAATATCTTATCTACCATCCCTAACGGCTCTAGCTCCTCCATACACCTTAATCTCTAAATTTTCTTTCTAACTACGAATGTTCCACCAACATCAGACGTAGCTATATTTTTTGTCTTAGTATCAACAGTGACCACTGAGGACAATTTAAGTTCAGGTAACTGAGGTAATTGGTTTGTGAATGAAGTAGGAAATGGAGATGGTGAAATAGATAATTGGGAGTGGTGATTTGGGATTTGAAATTGTGAATTGGTGAAGGCAAGTGCGAGGGATTGTTGTTGAGCAGAGGAGTCTTCAAAATACAAGCAATCTTCATTGTGGGCTACGACCTATGACTAGTACCTTCCTAGTTGAAGTAATACTTTCAGGCCTTTCATCAAACACTTTAGGCTCATTGTTTGCGTACGATAGTTGGTATGAAAAAATGGGGTTAGGGGCTGTTGTGTAGTTAGTGTAGCTGTGTGAAAGGTATAAAATGGTAATTGTGTTACATGTGATGAATAAACAATGGGTGTTTCAGGTGTAGTGTCAGAAATTGAAGTAGTAACAACTTGATAAGATAAATTGAAGATGAAAGATGTAGTGTTTGACTGATTTCCAGGCAAAACAAAATAATTCGTTGTAGGCCATGTGTAATCAGAGATTGGAATTAATGATGTGGCTATATGAGCAAAATTTGGTGGTAAATAAGTGGACAAAGAACGCACATTTTGAATGTGGGAGTGTTGAATGGAAGAGTGAGGTTTATAAATTACAGTAATGAATCATATTCCTTTTCCCATGGCCGAAAATTGTTGAGGAACAATCGCTCTGATATCACTTTATCACGATCTGAGTTCATGACTGCCGAATCATTAAGAATTGATGGAGCTTGGGACTCAACCATGAAAGTATACCTATAAGGAAATGGGTTTGGAATACTCGTATAGTCGGCCATGCAAGGATAATAATCAACATACTGATTAATTGACATCGAACGATATGAGAGATAAATAACAGATAAAGAAAAAGGATAAAGGAAAAAGAAAATAGGAAAATGAATATTTCATTGATTGTCCTCTTCCGAATAATGTATATATAGAAAAATATCCTAATCACTACAATTTCTACTAAAATTAAGTTAACCTTGCATCTTGAGTAATTTACATCTTGCGTCTCATTTTTTTTGTTAAAAAAAGTTGCGTACAAAATTACTTTACTCAATTAAAGCGTTTTTAAAAATTTAGTTTCTTAATTATAGTTTTTTTAATTTAATGGGTTGGTGCATAAAACTTGTCAATTTGAGTGAGATAAGTTATATTTTTGTCCAAAATTATTAAAATTAAATAAATGATGTATTTGATGAAATTTGACAAAAAGTGTATTGGAGGTTTCAAAATCTAACAAATCCCATGACCCATCTATCCATTTAATAACAAACTCTCCATTTCAACGTACGGATTACGCTATAACTGAACACACCTCCCACAATCTAAATACATACTCCGTATTATATACACTTCTACTCCTTATTTGCTGAGAAAAAGCAAACAGACGAAAAGCAGAAAAAACAAATGGAGACTGAAGAACAAAGCAGCGGTATCATTAGCAGCACCAGCAAAACTACTCATTCTTCTTCTTGCAGTTATTCATCAAATTGGACGATCATTCATGGCTCTTTCGAAAAATCTCTTACCTTCGAGACTTCCGATTCCCCGATCGATGATTCCGATGATGCGGATTCCAATCGAAAATCGCCTCTTGTTCTCAAACCCTCGTCGCCAGAATCTGGCCCTTGTGAAATCAAGCGTTAGTTTCAAATCTCTAGCTATCTTATTTGGTTATATATTTGTTTGTTCATATAATTGTTCAAATTTCAAGTAAATTAAATTGTATATATGAAAGTTTTGATACCTATATACATTTGTAGAAGATACTCCCTCTGCCTCACAAAAAATGTCCCATTTAATTTAATTTTAATATTTTTTTACAAATTTTAAGGAATACTTTGTTGTGAATAATTTAGTTTAGTAGTGATGCATGTCAATGAAATTGCAAATTTGAGATGGTAACGGGATATTTTTGTTTTCATGGATACCCCTAAATTTATTTAAGTGTATAGTTTAGTAGATAAAACGGAAATTGACAAGTGGGACTTTTATTGCGGAACGGAGGGAGTTTTTTTATTTTTGGATTATATGGTGTTTACTTTATTATTTGGTGGGTGGATTTTTATTTTGTTGGTTGAATGCTTATTGGTTGATAAATGGTACTATAAAATTACATGTGAAACTTTGTAACAGCATTGGTATAGTTTCATTTTTTTGCATCACATCTCCATTGATTGGGAAAAATTTGATTTCACTTGATCCTCAAAGCGAAATGGCTTGGATTGAGATTTTTAGCTTCTCGCCCACTGGATTAGGTACACAACAAGAAGAATCCAAGCAGCTTCCATTCCATATTCAGGGAAAGTCTGTAGGTAGTGGAGACACAAGATTTTTCGTAATTTTTTTAAATTTAAAAAATGAACTACCACAGAGAGGATTAGCAGAATGAAAGAAAGAACAACATGAATTGATTAATTTCCATGACAGACATGAAAAATGTAAAGTTACTATAATAATTTAACACTTGATAGATGTACATTGAAGGTATAAAAATTACAATGATCTCTGTATCCACACATCAGCAATTACAGCTCATCAACAGTTAAGTAAATCATGTTAAAGAAGTAATTTACATTTTTCACAAATCTAGAACTGATTTGTTGATGCAGCGTTCTATATATATCCAGTTCATTTAATATATATGCTGCCATTGTTCCATATATTCATTTCCTCTCTTGGTAACTGATAGTTGTTAATTATGCAACAGTGCTTTGGTGATTAAAGAATGAATGCTAAATGTGAATACAAAATGATCTGTATGGTTGTGGTTTATTATTATCACTGAGCCCATCCATCCATGTATGATGGATTAGTAACTAATTTCTTTTTATAAGAATTTTTTTTTGTATATGTAGCAATACTCGTTAATTTGTATACTTTATCGAAAATTAATCATTTATTTTCTTCAAGACCTATTTTTGATGTTTTTAATTGACTGAGAATTTGCTCGACTGCAGTAAGTTTTTCGCAAAAGCATGAGATTCGGCAGGTATACGTTCGAAGTACAGCTCGCATATATGAGATATATTATGCACGTGCTCTTCAGAGCAGCAATGAGTATCTGTGCTCTGTTCGTTGCAGTATTGTTGCTAGAGGGGATGAATTACTTCGTGAAAGTGACAATGAAGAAGCTGTTCCTACACATACGAAAGTGTCTGATGGAGAATCATCTGAAAAGAAATCTACTAGTGAAAATAGTATTGGCACCAATGAAGATGACTGGGTCGAGGTTAATCCTGATTCACCTCCACTTGATAATGAGAACATTTCTTTGCCAAGGGATACTACTGCCAACAGAAGAAGCCCCCAGGTATGATGATTTAGTTTCAATCAGTTACCATAATGAACCATGTATTGGTACTTGTGTACCCAAACATAGTACTCTTATGTACCAATACTCTAAATCTAGCGAACCTAAAATTCTTTGTTGTTTTACTTATAATTGCACAAAATATCAATATTATAACCTAGTATTGGATGTTCAAACTTTGCATTTATACTAAACTATTTATAAAACAATTAACTTGTTGATTCATCCATTAATTTTCTGTAAAACTTAGATTTATTACATTTAGATTTTAAAAGAATTTCTAACTATACGAATTTATATAAAATACTCTAGCGTATTGTGTTTTAGCTATGTAGCAAACTGCGTACCCATATTCGTACCGCGTACCAAACGAACCACGTTTCTGTTAACATTGGTTTCAATAATAATCATTAAAGCTAAGACACTGCTGTTGTTCTATGATAAGTATTAATAGCATAATTTCATCATTTTCATGCATTGGGTTTCGTGTACTTGTTTACATAGTTTGGTGGTTCTCATTTGGATCTTATTTTTGTAGAAGACCAAGAAGGGGATAAACTATAAGATAACAATCGTAAAAATTGTCTTTGACTCTTTGGAATTGTATAAAGTAGAGTAGTAGACTAATTAATGTGACCACGAGATGATAGGATAAATATTAAAGTTATTTCAGGGAGAAGGAAAATACCAAGTTGACATGGATGGAGATAGTAATGGTGTGCATTTTTATTTACGAGTAAGAGGCTTGTCTGATTGAAGGGTGTGAGGTAGTTAGATAGCATGTCAGAGTGTCTCATCTCCAATTTGCTGACTTTTTTTTGGCCTTGGCTGACGTACGATCCCCGTGAAGCTCCACCTTCAAAGGGAGGAGCTATGTAAAAAGATTTGGTGGTCTTTTCTTTGTCAGAACTAGTTCAAATTGTGAAGAGTTTTATATTGGTATCGCAATTCTTTGAAACTATTTCGGGCTCAAGGTTAACTATATATATGTAGTCTAGTATCAAAGATTGACGCTGATCGTGAAAAGAGAAGATTAATTATTCTTATTAACTATTTATATTACTATTTAGAAATAAAACATTTGGAATTAGTAATGATATTTTAATTGTAATAGTTAAATTATTCCGCAAATATAATTATTGTACTTGTTAAACATTAGAAGTTTTTTCCTTTTAAAATCAGGGTTTTTACTTGTCTTCCAAGTCGTAGGTATTCTATATAAGTTGATGCTCTTGATTTGAGATGAAAGCTATGTGCATTTATTACGTGTTGTGTATTTTTTGCGGTGCTAGGTACTCTGGAGTCTTAAGACATTATTTCATCATCCAAAAATCTATTTTCTAAGCCTTCTTATACCCATCCTAGTATCCTGCAGCAAACATGGGTTGCCACTCTCTTGATCTATATACCTCTTTGGTAGGGTATGAGGTATAGTCTCTTCCTAGGACATGCCTTGGGGGTTCTTTTGAAGGTAATCTGTTTTTTTTTTTCCTTTTGGGATCTGGTAGTTAAGTGGAAGCATTGCTAAGAAACTAGATTGTTGGATGGGTTCTTTCCTTTTCCCTATAGGAATGGTTACCTTGATTCTGCTCGATAGTAATCCCTTTGTAGTGTCTTTCTTTTCTTAATCAATCTGCCAGGAATAGTAGCACAGGGGCTTTGGGTCTTCGAAACCTGGATGTCAGTCCTTGTCCTATCTGTTATTTACTAGCTCTTGTAAGTTATGTCAGGGTAACCATAAATTTTTACCTTGCTTTGTCTTCGAGTTGGGGTTGGGAGGTCTATTCATTTTAAGTTGTTTTCTTCAGATATGCTTCTTTCTGTGATCCCTTTCTATGTGTCTTCTGATTATGTTCCTGTCAAAATTCCCGCAGCATTGCCTCTTCAAACGGTGATCCCATTGGAACCTTCACTTTTCCTAAACTTGAATAACAGGGAGGTGGGAGACTTGGATTACCTCCTTAACTCTGCTCCTCTCCTTAAGTCCCTCCTCTTGGTTCTCATTCTTAGTCTTTGAATCCCATGGGGAGTTTCTCTTATAAGTCTTTCTTTACTCATTTTTTGGGGAGTTGTTCTTTGAATGGGTTTCTGTAGCTTCTTACAAATGGACAGGTGGGTTATATTAACTCAAAATTACTCCTCATGTAGGCTATTTGTCCTCATGGCCTCTCTTCACTTACGGGACTTAAGGAATGATATAAAAAGAGAGGGAAAAATATTCAATAAAAAGAAATAAAAAGAAAACAAGTAAACTTAGTAAATATAGAACAACCCAGATCCCAAATGAACAAATTTAAACTTGAAAATGATCGTTCTCATTCTCGAAGAAAGAGGGGCAAAGGGATTGTCTTTTCAAGGCTTACATTCACCTTTTTTTCTTTTATATAGTCTTTCAAACCTTGTCCTTTTGGTTGAGCATATTATTATTATTATTACAACTGTTATTATTATTATTATTAGCTATATCTACTACTACTATTACTACTTCCATTATTATTTTACTATAGTCAATTGTGAGCACTAAAACTAAGATCTGAATTTTCAGTGTTTTCCTAATAATCAACAGTGTAAATCAATTTTTTACCCTTCATTATTCGTCCATAGTCTACAAAAGAACCCAAGATTACCTGATATTTATTCATCATGCCACTGTTTGCATTCCCATACTAACCGGTAACCATCAAACTTTCTGTTTCTTGCAAAAACCAGTTTTAGTTTGTAATGTTGACCAAATGAGGCCCATCATATGGTGGATCCAATTCCTGATAATAATGTAGTAAGCTTTGTTTTGTTTTGTTTTGTTTATTTTTGTCACTTTACAATGCAACTTAGAATTGATTAAATGGAATTACCCATGACTGTGTTTTGTCATTTTTCCCTACTTAACAATAAGTGATATGGCATTTATTTGATATTTTTTAGGGGATTTTTTCTCCTGACTCTCTATTCTACGAATACATCTTTTTATATTTTTTTGTCATTATATTATGGAAAATTTAACTCCAGCAGGGAAAGATGTTTGTGAATGACTTATCAAAAAGGGGAGAAAAATAAGGTATAATGATTGTTATAGTTTACTATGATATTGGCCAACTGAAAAAATTATGCAGGATTTCTATGAGGCTACAGCAGAAATTTCTGATGCAGACCCTTGTATTTCCCTTGTGCTTCGTTTGCTATCACTTGAGAATAAAGGATGCATATATGTTGATGAAGTTTATGTATATGCTGATCCTGTAGAATCGTCAAATTTAGAAAATCAGGCAGTTCAGCGCCTTCAGGTGGGGAACTCAGCTGGAAGTTCTCTTATGGCCATGTTTGTCCCTACTCTTTTGCATATGACGAGGTCTGGTGTTGGTCAGTCGCAAGATAAACATAATTCCACTACACTGGCCGAACGAAAGCAAACTGATAAGGGGCCAAGAAAAACCGAGTCAACTGGTTATCTAAATGTAATTCAGCGGAATGAAAAAATCAAGTTGCCTGATTGGCAGGATGTGAAGTTACAGGAAGTTAGTGAAGTTTCAGCTGAAGCATCCCAATTCCAGATCCCAGCACCGGTTTCAGATAAAAAGAGAGAATATAATTCGGTTGCTAGTGACGATAGTCACCTTGGAAGAGTTATGGAACAACTAATTTCTCGGGTGCGCAGAATTGAAGATATCTGCTTGAGGTTTGAAGCGAACATGCTAAAGCCTATAAATAGCATGGAGGCGAGACTGCAGCGGGTAGAGGATCAACTAGAAGTATTTGTCAAGAACACCCAGTATTCTGGATTTCCTTCCTGTGTAAGATTTTCTGCTCCTGCATTTTCATCTCTTGATTCCAGTTCCAGCTCCTTCTATAATGATGGTAGTGCTAATCCTCGCGCGCAATCAGAAATGGAAAAGCAGGATGCCCCTATCGATGACGTATCTAACTCTTCGGAAGATATTTCCAAGTCTGTAAGGGCTCCTAAGTTTCTCCCAAGTCTTGTGGTTACTGCCCCTGAGTTCTCATGTGGTGAGGAGGATGAAGAGAATGTTGTGGTGCCACCGAAGGATCCTCCTCTAGAAAAACCAAAGCAGACCTTGTCAATTGATGATGCGTTAGCTGCCGCACTTGTTGGATTCTCAACTATGACCATTAGTGAGCCTCTAAAACCTTCAGAATCAGCTTCTAAATCTACTAACGAGGAAAATGTTGATGAATCTTTTAAATATACCGAAAGTCCCACAGTTACAGCTCCTGAATCTACAAATGAAGAAAGTGCCAATGACAAGCCTTCAAAATATACCCAAAGCCTCAAAGTTACAGCTCCTGATTTCTCAAGCGAGGATAATGTCTATGACGACAAAGTAGTGTCACCTAAAATTGAAAATGGAAACCTTGTAGTTCTTTCTGATTCTTTTGCAACTAATGGAGATGAGCGCACGCCTGATTCAGTTTCAGCTTCCAGCAATACTTCTTCCGCTACGCAAGTGGCAAACTCTGTTCAGTTCAAGGAAACATCCGAAGGAGGTGATGGATTAGATAAGTTTTGTGAAGAGCAAAGTGATGGTAATTTTCTGGGCACTACTATTAGTTTTCCATCTGCTCGATCCAGAGATGAGTTGACGACAGATGACTGCCAGGCTGCAGATGAATCCAGCAACAGAGCAAGTAAGGTACCTATATTAGACAGATTTAAAATTCTGAGGCAGTTGCTTAACAATCAGACCAAGCATAGTGCTGATACTACTAAGGAAGCTTCTGGTGCAAGCGGTAGAGATGTTGAAAAAGGCTCTGACAAAGACCTGTTAGTAGAAGTTCCCAAATCTTCTTATGCTTCTGTGCTGGATTTTGAAGCTCCTATCCTCGAGGTGAAATTTGCTTTGCGGGAAAACTCCAGTTCTGATTTGCCTCTTGAAGCCCTCTTGACTGACACAGAAATTGAGCTTGAAACTTCTCTTGTCCAGAAAAGTGGTGATGGTGTGATAACTACGGAGCTAAATGACTTGGTGTCTGTGCAGGATGAAGAAAGAAAGACCATGCGAACCAATAACCATCTTTTAGTGGATCTGGAAAGTTATGATGCACCTGTGATTTCAGAAATTGCGGTTGGACTCCAGGACCCCCTTACCAGCATCAAGCAGGAAATAGTGGCAAGTCTTATTTGACGTTGCTTCTTGGATTGATGGTTTTGTTTGTAAATAGAACTGAACTAGGCAAAGGTATGTTTAGCCAATTCTCTTGTCCTCTGACTACGTTAATCGGGTTTGTCATGAAAAAGATGATCTTTATATATTACTTTAATTGGAGTATGCCAAAATCATATAAATGTGTTTAGTACATGTTTTGGCATTGTATAGTAGAAATATGTGTCGTGCACATATTCGGGTATAAGAGTACATAGGATGGTTGCCAAGCCCCTAGTGAACTTCTTTAGTCCTCTACTTAACCTCCAAAATATTAACAAAAATAATAATAAGGAAAAAAATTGCTATAGTTAAGATCTTACTATTGACAAAAAAATCATTTACTATTTCAGTATATTTCATCCGAAATGGAAAATAAGAATAAAAATGGTTATATATTGCCTCTAAACATCGATCTAACCATTTGTTGTAAGCACACAACTGATAAGAACTGTAATTTGAAGTGTATTGAAGAACAGAGTGTTTATTACATTTCCTAGAAATGAAGCCTAGAGGAAGGTATTTATATCACTTGTAGTCTATCTATACATACGGTATACATATATGAAGGAAAATAACAAACTGACAAAAGTTAGAGTGACAGCTGTGCTATCCTAACTATCAAACTAGGACAGCTGCTATATCTCCACGTGCAACATGTGCTAGGCATTGCTGTAACTGATGCTTCATTTCTTGTGTTGAACTTGGATTACAATCAGCAACTTGTTTATTTCCTTGAGTCTGTGCAACGACAACTGTAGCTCGTATATCAAAAGTTTGTTTAGGACCATATTCTCTAGTACTCTCCCCACAAATGGGAGGTCCACAAGGATTGTGGAGTCCCAATTTTGAAATGATGAACCAATGTGCAATGCGCCCCAATGGCTTAGTTAAAATGTCAGCAAGCTGCTTAGAATTGGGAATGAATAAAGGCTGGATAAACTTGTCCTCAACCTTGGATTGGAGGCTAAAGATATAGTAGACAAGTTGTCTAACATGGAGAGGAATAGGAGTAAGGACAGGAAGACTTGAATCAGACAAGAGGTTGTGTAATCAAACTAATTCGCATGTACTATCAACAACTGATCTATAATAACAAAGAAGTACCAAGAAACATACAATAACCAATATTTATCTAATGTGTGTTGAGATGCAAAACATAAGCAGTCTATTGTCTTTAAATGATTATGTAGGAGGTTTGTGAAACAGTATTTCATAAGGAGTTTTGAACTTTAAGATAGAACTAGGAACCCTATTCAACAAATAAGTAGATGTCAAAAATACAATCTCCTTAGAAATGCTTAGGTAAGTTGCCTAGAAATCTAAGAGCCCTGGAGATATTTAAAAGAGTTATGTGTTTTCTTCTTACTACACCATTTTGTTGTGCTGTGTGAGAGAACAAGAAGTATGTTGTAAAACACTGAGTTTGGATAAAATAGAACTCATGAACTGGTTACAAAACTCAGTGCCATTATCACTTCAAAAAGTTTTAATGTGTTTTTTAAATTGTGTTTGAACTGAAGTAAAGAAATCTTGCAATAGTTTATAAACATGCAGCTTTATAGAGACTAAGAAAGTCAAAAGACCTAGAAAAATCATCCACAACAGTAATGAAGTACTGACAACCATTTCTAGTAGTTGTTCTATATGGACCCCAGAGATCACAATGAATCAGTTCAAACATATCATGAGTACAATTCGTACTAGAAGAAAAAGGTAAACAAGTCTGCTTAGCTAAAGGACAGACGCAACAAATGTCAGTCATCTTATTTAATAAAAGAAGTAAGAGCTGGAATTTTATTCAAAATGGAAACAGGAACGTGGTCTAGCTTGTGATGCCAGAGAGTAGTAGAAGAGGATTGAAGAGCATGAACAACAGCATGTGATGGAAAATGAAGAAGATATAGCCCATTGTACAAATCACCAGTTGCTATTGTGTGCATCTGGTGCTGGTCCTGTAATATACATGAAGTATTAGTGAATGAAACAGTCAATTTGGAATCTAAAGTAAGTTTGCTAACAGAGAGCAAGTTGCAGGTAAATGAAGGAATATAGAAAATCTTATGTAAAGTAATGTATGTGGTAAGGAGGATAGAACCAGTGTGTAACAGAAATTACACTATCATTAGGAAGACTAACTAGAATTGGTGTGTAGAGTAACAAGAGAGTGAAAAAGTTCTTTAGAACCTGTCATATGATCTGTAGCACCAGTTTCTACAATCTAGGCATTGAGATTAGAATGAGCAAAGGAAGAAAAAAAAAGTTGTCATACCTTGTTGCCTGGACGCCTAGGCGACAAGGCGGCCGTCATGACGTCCGTATGGCGACAAGTCGTGTACAGTGTACAATTTATATATTATTTATTTTCCTCAATAAGTATATTGACAATAAAATTTCATATAAATTAAAATTCAAGACATAGCACTACGGAATAACATTAAAAACACAATTATGTTAAAACTTAGTAATAACAATTCAAAAGTAAAACACTAGATATTAAAAACTAGTAGAAGAAATGAAGAATTCAACAAACACCACATATAAAATAAATTTCAGGGGGTAGTTTAAAACTTTTGGCAAAACTGAAGGTCTAAAATAAAAGAAATTTAAAACTTTAGGTTCCCTAACTGTAATTTTCTTGAAGATATTTAGTTGGCAGATAGATCGAAAGTTATTCCCAACAATACCCACAAAAGAAATCAGCAACTAGAGACGTTGGGGAGAGTCGCGATTGTGAGAGAAGCTCAACTATGCGATTGGGGGAGGCGCAGACTGCGGAAGGCGCGACTAGAGGAGTCGTGAGGAAGAGGAGTCGCAGTTTCATGAGAAAGAGGAGTCGCGAGAGGCAGAGGAGTTGCGAACTGTTATCGAGACTTAGATCTGTTTTGTTCTTTCATTGTTCTGATGTTGCCGATGGCTTATTACGACTTAGACCTTTGACTTTCTCTGATGCAGCTAGGTGACCACTCGACTTGGTGCAGCAGCAGCGACAGGACGCCTTGGCGTCGCCTTAACAACTATGGATCATCAGGACTATCATGAAATTTGCTAAACATGAAGAACAACTGATCCATTTGGGCCTAAAGATGTTGTATAGGGTCTGGTCTAGAATCATTATTTGTGATAGTAGAAACTTGGATTGCCTTGCCTACATTAGGATTAGATTGAGACTGTGTCTTGTATCCAAACAGAGTAGGATTCTTCTTAGTGGAAAAATGGTTGGAACCCTGAAATCTTGAAGCATTAGGACCAAGAGAATATATTTGTTTGGTCCACTTGGCAGCTGGCTGATATCCATTCAGCTTATAGCAATCCTCTCTTATGTGACCTGTGACCATCCTTGTGACAATAAGTGCACCAACCATCCTTATCATTTTTGTGAAAATGAGACTATTGTTCATAATTTCTGAAAGTGTCAGCTTGTATGGAACTGGGAGAATATGCTCCAGGATTAGTATCCATATTGGTAGAACTTGAAAATATATTAAAATGCATGTCTTGACTAGATCCATATGACATTTTCTGTTTGACTAAATTGTCGTTGTCGTTCATCTTGCCTGATAAGAGCAAATGCTTGGGCTACATTAGGTAAATGTTGCATCATTAAAATATGCCCCCTAGCATTGGCATAACTTTCCTCTAATCCCATAAGAAATTAATTAAGTTTCCTTCTCTATTCTTGTTCATCTAGAATTCGAGAAGCTCCACAAGTACACAAAGGAGTAGTCTCTAAAGCCAAATACTAATCCCAAATGCCTTTCATCTTGTGATAGTAAAAATCAACAGAGGTTGTACCTTGCTCCAAGGTATACAAATCCCTTAACAACTGATAAATTCTATGGCCACCGGCTGTAGAAAAACGATCTTTAAGCTCCTTCCAAACTGAGGTAGCAGTGTGTATAAAATTCATGCTGTTACTGATTTCATTAGAAACACGATTGCGGATCCAAAAGGTCACCATGTCATTAACTATTTCCCATTGTGCAAATATTGGAGTAGTAGTATGTATTTCATAAAAACCATTCACGATGCCAATTTTATTCTTAGCAGATAGTGCAATAACCATGGATCTTTGCCAAAGATTGTAGTTGTCCGAACCAGTTAATTTTTTAGAAATTAGTTGCATTCTAGGTTGGTCATTATTGTGCAAAAACAAAGGATGTGCGTTAGAATTCATGGAGACTGTAATCTGTTCGAATTTATTACCAGTATCATGTGTAGCACATGATAGAGTGGTAGCAATACCAGAAGAAGAAGTACCAATTCCGGTAAAAGATTCGGCTCCATTGTTAGAAGAGGATCCAACTCCATTTCTAGAAGTAGGTCCAGATAATGAATCCAGCACCACGACCCCAATCAGTCGGTTGAGAATTGGTAGGAAGAAAATCGCACAAACAGAGGAACAAGGATTAAATTGATCGAAGAAAGCCCTACTTGATCGAAGAGATCAAGAAAACTAAATGAAATCACAGAACATGAAATCAATAGGCAAAAGTGTCGATCCGAAGAGTGAATTGATCATAATCAAAAGTTGAAATGAAGCGAGATCGATATTTGCTTTAATACCATGATAAGATCTGTAATTCTAAGTATATTGAAGAACAGAGTGTTTATTGCATTACCTAGAAATGAAGCTTACAAGAAGGTATTTATATCACTTGTAGTCTATCTATACATATATGAAGGAAAATAACAAACTGACAAAAGCTAGAGTGACAGTTGTGTTATCCCTACTATCAAACTAGGACAACTGTGCTACATCTCCTCCTGATGCTTCGTTTCTTGTGTTGAACTTGGATTACAATCAGCAACTTGTATTTTTTTTTTCTTGAGTCGGTGCAACGACGACAACTGTAGCTCGTATATCAGAAGTTTGTTTAGGACCCTATTCTCTAATAACAACCCTTAAACAAATAAGAATGTGTATCAAACAAATTCTTTGGATTTTAATCATCAGAACATAGCGGAAAAACTCCTTCCTTGGTAACAACATTAATATTTGAACATAAAGCTTTGGAGTCGCCATCTCCTTGGAGACGAATATTTATATTTTGCAGCAGAATTCCTCGGCATGGGGTGCTCTTGCTGCAGTCGAATTTTATGGCCTCTTTAGAAGCACTGGTTCCTCTAATGTTTTGGTACACCACATCTTGAACTTGGACAGCCGATTTCTGCATTTGATTAATTTGCATTAGTATACATATTATGTGATTATGGAAATTAAACTAGTGCTGGATTTTAGTACCTGTTCGGGACACGATTGATCTTGTCTATCACAGTAGTTCTGATCTATAATAATTGGATTGGTGACATTGTGCATTACAATATTTTGAAATCTGATGTTCTTAGCATATCCAGAACCTCCCTGCAGATTAACAAGAAATAAACATTTTGGTAATTTCAGTTATAAGATAGGACTAGTATTTATTTGACACAAAATCTTGTAACTCTCAAAATTATGATATACTCCCTCCGTTCCTTAATATAGGTCGTTTTAGAGTTGTGCACAAGTATTAAAGAAATAATTGTATAACATTAACTATAATATCAATTGTCTATATTGCCCTTGTATTCGAAGAAGAGATTGTTATTTATTGGACAGAAAATAGTTAGAGAACCAAAGTTACATTTAATACTTGGGGTAATATTGAAAATTAAGCAATTAATGCTTACTTGAAATTCTAAAACGACTTATATTAAGGAAAAAAATATTTCTCTAAAATGATTTATATTAAGTAACGGTGGGCAATATGGCCATACACAGCTGTGTATGTTTTTTTTGTGCAGTCTGTTAAAATTAAGTCATTTTGGCAGATTTGTGTTTTTAAAAAAATAGTTTGCCTCCTCCCAAGTCAGAAATAAAAAAAATAAATTTGTCAAAACGATGTAGTTATTACAAAATGTACACAAATAAAATATACACAGTTGTGTACAACCGTTATTCCTTATAAAATGTATGCAAAATTAAACATATATTGCATATCAGGGCCATGATATAGAATATATGTACGTAGTAAATTACTTGTATTAGCAATTTTTACATTCTTGCATATAAAAGTATGAACATTAATATTCATTTCTTTCTCCCAAAATGAAAACCCATTCCATATTTGTACCGAGTTCCCTTGACTCTTTAATTAGACGATACAAATCCCACCCCCATCTCCCATCTCCCATCTCCCATCTCCCATCTCCGATCTCCGGTCTTATAAATTTTTTTGATACCCACCTCATTCTCTACGGGGATTATAACTTAATAACCATCCCCATTTCTTCTGGAGAATTTATACTACTGAGGGGATTAATATTTTATGATTTTTTTTCTAAATAAAAAAAATTAAATTTAATTATACTCCATTTACAATAATACATGCATGAAAATTAATCTTATTATAACACATACATGATAAAATTAAGAAAAAACAAATTATAATAATACAAACACACACACACAAGGACATATAATTTAATTAAGTAATATATAATAATATAAACATTAGTTTAATTAATATATAGAGTCAAAATCACAGTCCTCGTGCGGGACGTGGCAGGGCGAGAGGATCACCGCCGTGGAGACGGAGCATATATGCATGCATGTAAATAGTTAAATACATATTTTTGTTTACTGGATTAAAATTTAAGGAAAATGAATTTATATGATAATTAATTTTATCTCGAATATAGATTACGGTTAAGGTCAAAATAAAAGAAGTATTATTTTGATTTTTTCCTAACTATATCTTATTTCATTTGTTTACATACGTTCATATTTAATATCAACAGAAAGTGTGATATATATATATATATATATATATATATATATATATATATATATATATATATATACTTTAACTCTTTCAAAATTTAATAAAAATTATAAATTACTATAAAATTTTAATAAAAGTAAAAAATTAATTCTTACTTGCCAAGTCTTTATTCTCACTCCATTAGTGGTTCCTGAAAGCCTAGCTCTATCCACTAGTACATTTGAAACATAATCCTCAGAATTGTCTTTTCCTAAGCTTCCAATGCTGAAATTTAGATTAAAACAAAATATTATAAAAAAAATTATAAAAAAACAAAAACAAAATAAATTCATAAGAAGTTGTTTAGTACCTCATATAGAATTTAACATGCAACACATATTGTTTGAATGGGAAAATTTTGGCGGGATTTAGAAGAAGAAACTAAACCTGATTCCATGACCTGGCCCACATATCAAATCCGTGACTTTAACGTTCTTCGATCCACTGACTATCGAAACACAATCATCACCTTTAATAAATTTAAATAATGGAAAATGTGTTAGTCAAAAATTCCATTAAACACAATCATCACCTTCAAGAAATTTAAATAATGGAAAATGTGTTGGTCAAAAATTCCATTTTACCATTAAACCAAATTTTGGGTCTCAAACAAAATTTAAAAGAAAAAAGAGAAGGAGGAGATAGAGAGGAGTGTCAAAGTATTAGGTTGATTTGGCCTGTGGTTGGTTGGAATTTGTTGAACTCACTCACATTTGTTTGGTCATCTATACTTGAAGTGGATATCTTTGAAATAGGATGGGAGTAATTAGAATGAAATTAACTTTGGTCAATTGAGCAATACAATGTCGAGAGGTGATATATCTCTGCGTGTCAACACTATATTGGTCAATTAACCAACTTACCATAAAATTAATTTCATAATAACCGGATCCTTTTAAAATAGCCAGAGAGAATAATGGGGATGTTCTCAGTTTATATTTCAAATCTTACCATTCCTTTTGGATTATAGATTTCTTTCAGTAATATAATTCTTTTTATCTTTTGCTAAAAAAGAGGTGCCCGTTTTTTTTATAAGAAAGTTAAAATAATGTTTGGTTCCATAATTATAAAAGCTCCCCAAAATTCTAGGTATATTTTTGTTTAACTTGCCTGTTTAATGTTACCGAAAAAAAAAGTTACCTGTTTTTACAAGAGAGTTCATAATCTGGATGTTTTGGGTTCCTGTGACATGAATTCCATCAGTGTTGGGGCTCCTCCTTGGTGCAACTACTATGAGATTAGAGGCTTTTACATTTTCACAATCTTGAAAAGTCAGGTGCATTTGTTGGGCATTCTTTATCCTTAGGTTACCCACCTTTAAATTCTTGCATTCCAAGAAAGTTAAAGCCTGAGAGAGAGAGAGAGAGAGAATCATCAGACTTTCTTCATTGTAATTTTATGGATTCGGTTATCGTGAAGTTAACTTCAAGGTAAGTTGGTCAATTGACCAATATAGTACTGACACGCAGAGAGAGATACCACCTCACGACCTGCGTGTCAATACTGTATTGATCAATTGACCAAAATTAACTTCATGCTAATCACTCCCGTAATTTTATAGGTTGGTCAATATATATGATTTTGAAAAAACATTGAAAGAGTTGATGATGCAAAGATCATTGAATTATTGTCACGCTATCAAAATAACGTACATACTATTTTTCTTTTTTCATCGACGTCATTGAATTTTTAAAATTTTTTTTTTTTTTTAAAATGTCTGAAATTTGACAACATGAGCGTTAGTGTACATATAACTTATAAGTAGGTCAAACTTAATGTTTTTTTTTGGCCGATGACGTTTTAGTCTTCTGGTTAAGATTGAGATATCTGACCTTCAGGTACTTAATTATGAAAATATTATATTGTACCTCCCAAAAAGTGGAGTTTCAAAAAAAAAAACTTAATAAGTATTTTGATAATTTTATGAAAGTTCACAGATTTTGGCGGATAAAAATATTTTTGTAGTATTCTTTTCTCTGGTAGATTGACGAGAATTTAATGATTTTTTTGGTCATAATATTCATGTGAAAAAAATATATTTATGCATTATATCTTTTAACATATTATGTAAGTTTTAAATTTTTATATATTATATATACTCTCAATTATATTCAAGTTAGCTAAATTATAAAAAAACATATATTTTTTCAAATAAATGTGTGCCCAACAAAAAAAGAAAAGAGAGAAGAGGGACATCCTTGTAGGATGAGATGAGTTTTATTCTTGGTGGAAGAGGGGACATACCGTGGGTGCATGCGTGCAAGGCTGCAAGAAAATTAAATTAAAAATCAGTTGTGACAAATAAAACTAATTAATAAGGTCAGAATATATATATATATATATATATATATATATATATATATATATATATATATATTTACTGGCTAGTAACAATATATAGAAATAGAAAACTTTGGTAATAATTAGCAAAAAAATAAAAAAAAATTACTTAAATTACATACTAGGTTTCTGTTGATTTTGCAAGAGTTTTCCCACCATATTCTTCCATTGCCATTGATGGTTCCTCCTCCTCCTACTACCAAATTGGACAGCTTCTCAAAAACAAGCCATTGCAGTGGGTTTTGCCGGTAGTCCGATCGGCGTGGAGAAGCATTGATTGTCCCATATATCTACCCCAGGAGATAAAAAGATAAAAAACATTAATTGAAAATAAAACTTTTGAATTTTTAGTAAATTAATTATCAATAGACCACCGACATGTATAGAAAATATTCAATTGTGTAGATATATGAATGTATACATTAATTATTATTTTTTTATATGATGAGTTCTTGGTCTTGTAGTCAGTCAGTCTTCCCACCCCGAACAAGTCTTTCGAAACAGGCTTAAGCTTTTAATCCGTGGTATCTATGCTTGATGTCAGTGGGAGTCGAAACCTCCGAGTTTACCGCTAATCCCAAGTACATATTTTTTATTTTACATTAATTAAATTATTTAAGTAAAAACTATATATGTATATATACTTACGTTAATATTGACTTGGGATTTACAAGGACCTTCAAATGAAATAGGTTTAAGGTGATACACCCTCATCCGAGGGACAAGTAATGTAGTAGGTCTATGGGAAGAACAAGCTTCCTTCCATGCTTTTTGAAACGCCTAAAACAAAAACACAAAATTCAAATTTTAAAACAGTGTTTATAACTAAAAATACAAAAAATCAAGGTGGGAATTATCAAGTTTTTATACCGATAATTCCCACCTTGATTAATTATTATAAAAACAAAAAAAATAAAAATAATAGAATTATTGATCAATCAATTAGCTAGCTAGGTACCTTTGTATCGTCCCTTCCATTAGCTTTGGCTCCAAAACTATCCACATTCACAATTTTTCTAGAGCTTAGATGTTCATACTTTGAAGCATGCTTTGCGAAAGCGAAGCCGGTTTCTTGGCCTTTAATGGCGGAATAAGAAAATGTGGGATCATTAGAAAGTGAGGTTTTTTGGTAACTACAAAAAGAGAATGGAAAAGACATCAAAAAGATGATGAATATTTGGAGAAAGTAGCTTTGTGGTACCATTTTCATGATATATTACTACTTTTTCTCTTAAGGAAATTAAGATGGTATATATATGGGATTCAACTATATATGCTTTAACATAACTTTAAAACTAGAGTGGGATATATATATATATATATATATATATATATATATATATATATATATATATATATAAAGAGAGAGAGAGAGAGAGAGAGAGAGAGTGTGTGTGTTTTGTGAACAAACAAAATGGTTGCTTATAGAATGTTTGTGATCATGACTTAAGAGGTATGGATTGAGAAAATAGATATTGAGACGAAAGGTTGACTGCCCTTGGATTTCTTTTGTCAATGGGAAGGAGAAAATCAAAATGTTTTAGTTACAATATGATGCTTGTTTACCAACATAGATGCATGTAATTTTGTATGTAAAGAAAAGAAGAAAAAAAACAGTTAGATAATGTAGTTGACTTGCAATACATAAAAACACACCTATTAATATATAGAAAAAGATTAATGGTGGTATATATGTACATATATAAGCTGGCTGGAAATGGAAAATAAAGATTATAATAAAGGAAATCTGGGTAGAAAAATATGAATGATCAGTAGTTTTAATTATAGATTGTGTCCCCTTCAACTGTTAAAATATTTGGACCTTGATTCTAGACTATTCAAAATGGACAGTCTATTTAAACAGTTTATACAAGTTATATTTATATAGATTGCTCAAATATACTGTCTATTTTGAACTGTGTAAAATGATAATCCATATATTTTATTAAGAAGAAAGTTTAAAAAGATATTTTGGCAGATCAGAAAGGATTTTCAGTGGATCAGAAAGATAGAGTGAAAATAAAATAAAAAATAATTAATTGATTAAATGATCCTTTAAAAAACACACTATGATTTTTCTATATTTAATTTGTTTGCATATAAACCTAGCAGTTATACCTATTGGGATCAACTCTAATAATCTATGCCCATTAAAATAGAGTAGACGTTTAAACTTTAAAGATATCATGAGAAGGAAAAGAGATTTTTAAATTAGTGGTACGTTTTATAAGCTCGTGAATTAATTAAAATCCCAATACTCCTAATTAGTGTTAGGATTAAATTGTTATAATCACATGTTTGTTTGGCATGAAATTATTCATGAAATAGTTTAAAATAATCTCATATTCTATTTTTGTTTTGTTCAAAATTATTTAAAGGATTGAATAAATACTTATTGTTTGGACTATTATACGCTTACCAGTAATAACAAAAATATTATATTCTCAATAATGTGAGTATACATAGATATACGAATACATTGATCATATATTTTCCAAAAAGGTAAATGTTAATTTTGTCCCCAAGTGGTAGGGATTATAATACCCAATTGAATATGATGCTATTAAATAGTCCATCATTCCAAGTTTTTTTTATTATTCTTGAATTTATAGTCCAGCGTTTAATTTTAAAAACAAACAAGTGACTTATGATTAATAGTTTAATTTCAAATCTTAACAAGCAAACATGACCTAAGGCTTAAACAACTCAACACAATATTACCAATTTGTCCAAAAACGGTTTTAACACTTGTTACTATTTAAATTTTATTTGAAAACTGATATTATTCGGACACAAAGAATGGGATTAAGATTCATTCTTATTTAGACAAATATACTTTTAATAGATGATGTTGTCATTTTTTCACCCAATTTTAACGATGAGGGCACATTTATTCCAAATAAGATAATTGTCTCGTTCCAATAATTTTTATTTATCTTTTGTTTTTGTTTTCCACTTAGTTTATTTTACCCATATATATATATATATATATATATATATATATCTGGGTTATATATATATAACCCAGATCTCTCCAGCAAACTATAGAGAGCGAATTAAAAACGAACCAACTATATTAACGATTTTGTTTGTCGCTATATATAACATAGAAAACCGATTTTTATGCTATAGCGACTGACAAATCGTGCTATAGCCGGTTCATTTTGGTTCGTTACTTCATTAACGAACCGTCTATGACGACGGTACGGATTCGTATATATATATATATATATATATATATATATATAATAATAATAATAATAATAATAATAATAATAATAATAATAATAATTTTGTTTTCACACACATTCCATGTTGAAATTTACAAGAATGCATCCTAATTAGTTGGGCTAGTTTCGGTATTTGACTTGACTTTGTCTACAATAGATGGACTTGTATGTAAAGTAGGCTAAACCTCATCATTCCCTTTGGTGGTCAATACACATGTATATGTGGAATTGTTAATTTTACAATGAAAAATAATTTTCTTATCAGATATTACCCAAATAAATGTCGGATTCACTTTCAATTCAAGCGAAGACGAGGTTAAAAAAAATTAATTATTTATTTATTTTTATGAAAACACCAGTTCTGTTATAAAAATAGAGAGACTGAGAAAAATATCAACTTTTTTTTTTTACGAAAATACCAGTTCCTGTTAGTAAGAGATTTGAAAAAAATATCTTATAAAAATATATACTCGTTTCTGTTATCTGTTATATATATATATATATATATATATATATAGAGAGAGAGAGAGAGAGAGAGAGAGAGGGATTATATTTGCATACGTAGATGATGACATGGTAGAGAAGTTAGGGTTTGTTAGTTTGGTGGAATTAAGGCGTTAGGGAAGTTAGCATTCCATTAGGTGAATTAGCCAAAAGTGCAAGGAAAGAGAAGGTGAGTTTGTGGTAAGGGAATGGCATTTGCGTGTGCTCTTTTGTAGTGGGGGTTGGGGTGGGGGGTGGAGGGGGGGGGGGTGAAAGTGCATTAGTAATACATAGAAGATATACATACTTTCTTACCCCAAAGACTTGCCGTGGTGTGTTTGGTCAAAACACACATAGGTATGGGTTTGGAGTAGTGTTAGTAGTGTTCTTCCTTTCACATAATTATATCCACATTATGTTGTATAATTTGTATTTTCTGGTCAAGAAAATAAGCACGAAATTCTACTTTTCCACCTTTGAATACTGCGTACGTTGAATATATAGTGCACTAAAATAAAACACTTCTAAATTTAGAACATGTAACAAAAGTGTTTTTATAAGAAAGTTAAAATAGTATTTGGATACATAGTTAGAAAATTATTTTGACTGTATTAATGACAAATTTATAGTAATTGTATGGTATGAAATTTTATTTGTTTTTACCAATTTAAATAATTTAATTTGTACCTTGTGTTTTTATTGAAAGTACTTCAATGAAAAAAAAAATTAAAGAACAAATTTTACGCGTTAACAAAAAGTTATTTTCAACCTAAATTTATACTCTATAAAAGTGTTTTTGTAGAGTTGAATATATAAATTAGGGAGTTGTTAGCATAAAAGTAATATTGGTTAATTGACTAATATAGTGTCGACACGCAGGCCGAGAGGTGATCACTGCCTACATGTCAGTATTAAATTGATCAATTGACCAACTTATCATGAAGTTAATTTCATAGTAACCGAATCCTATAAATCTTTATGTTGGTATATAAATTTTGCCAACATAATTATTTATATAGTAATTACAGACAAAAAGTAAAACTAATCTTACTTTTAGTGTTATAATATTAAATAGCTCTCCAAATATTGATAAAAAAAAAAGCATTTTTAAAAGATTAATTAATTTTAAACAATGGTATGATAAATTTTGGAGCATTTTTATTTCATTTTTGGTTGAAGAATAAGTAAGAGGATTAAATTCAAAAAACTAACAAAGGCAAAACATCTTCTTAAAGCTATAATGCAAATGCAAAAAAAAAAAAAGGATTATAGGTTGGTTAATTTATAAAATCTTGATGAAATATATAGATCTCTCAAAGTAAAAATACATAACAAAATAATAACCTTCCTCAGCGTGTAATGATGATAAAAATCTTGTTAATTTCATATCTAGTTTTGATGAATAGTTATCACCAAATATCTATAAAAAAAAAGGACATGGGAAAAAAAACCAAATATCTAAATTAGATACCCAATATTACACGTAGTTTTAAAAGAACTAAAATCTCCATATTTATTGCATTTATTATTGCCTATCCCCACTGTTAACGCCAAGATCTTTTTTCACGTCCCAATCACGTAAGACACTATGATCCTGCACAATAAACACAGTCAACACCAAAAGCTTGACGGCTTGACTGTCGGGGGATAGCTCCGGCGTGAGAGTCAGTATAGGCGATCACAAGGTTAACAATGGAAGATAAAAATCTAGTGTATTGAGAGAGATAAAATTATCAGTTTGTTTGTTCTTACCTTTAGCTTGTGTGTTCCTTTTTTTTCTACTCCAAAGTCCGATTTGTCCTGTATGCAACTGACTTTTTCGGGCCCACAGCCTTTAGCCGACTAAGTCCTGTCCAATCCTCATTAAATACAATGCAGAGATGACAGTCAAAGTTTATACCCATAATCATCACCGGTCAAAGCCTACGTGGAACCATACTACTCCAATGGTTCGGCTCACTGTTTCGGCCCAATAAACCATAGGCCCCAAATAAAGATATTTATTTGTCCAATGAGTCAGCCCAACAATCCGGCCCAACATATTCAAGGCACAATAAATATAACTCAAGGGATGAGCCCATTCGGTCCGGCCCGGTGCATAAAGTATCATAGCCCAACATTGCCCTCCAGTCTTTTATTAAACAGGATGTTTAATGAAAGAGTATACATGGCCCTGGTAATGGATAAAAGAAATCATGATAAGGTTAATTAAGAGCTCAACACTGATACAACCCAAACAACAACATAAACAAAAATCGAAAGCCCAATCGAGCAGCCCAATCTGGTTGACAATTAAGACCAAAGCCGTACACCACCTTTTCAAATTCTCATCACTGCTGGCATTAAACGAGCCACCCTTGATCCTCGTGAAAAGTTGAAGGGATTGCTAGTATAAAAGCTGACTTGCCCCAATTTTGATAGTTTTACCTGTCAATTTGAATTTTTAGACGTCTCCCGCCCTTATCCTCCTCCAAATATATCTTTCTTCCTGCAAATCATTACTCATGGCTTCCTAGAATTCCGGCGAAAAAATTCCCCTTTCTGTGACCCCCATCGCCTCCCTTCCTCCAAGCCATAACAAAGGAGCCTTAGGTACAAACCCCAAATCGGCTGCTACTCCTAGCAAGAATACCCCACCAATTCCTTCAGAATTCTTCAAGAGTGAAGAATACTTCACACATGTCAACACTCCTTCTACCGTTACAGAAATCAAGTTGTGTGACATCCAAACTCGATACCATATTCCAGATACCTATCTAGTAAGAGCTCCAACTCCCCATGAACGAATGTACCAGCGACCCGAAGGCTGGACCGCCATGCCGGTGACCCTTCTCGAGAAGGGAGTTCGACTGCCCCTCCATGCCTTCGTTGTTACTCTACTAAGGTTCGTAATCGTGGGATTCGCTCAACTTGTCCCGAACTCCTACATACACATCTTGGCATTTATCGCCTTCTGTCATGAACACGGGATTCCACTTGCTGTTGATTTCTTCTTTACCCTCTTCACTGCCGGTAAAAGCTCAGGAATGAGGCTTTAAAATGCTGAGCAAACAATCCCCCAAATCTAATGCCAAGTTCGAGAAGCGACCCCTGATGGATACTCGCTCGAACAACGAGGAATGGCATAAGGAATGGTTCTTCGTCAAAGGACCCGAAACCTCAACCATCCCAGACTGGACCACTTCCGAACGTACCTCTGCAGACTTCGGAAATATTTCCAAAGAACGTGTGATAGAGATGGTGAGTCTTCTGGAGAAGATTCCTATGAAGGAATGGAGTTCCGAACTTCTGAGTAAGGAAGCATGGTTGTACGACCATAAACGTAAGTCCCGAACCCAATTCATCGCATAACTCGCAATTTCCATCAATAACTTATTCTGAATAATTGTTCCTCATCTTTCACAGTGTCTCTGATCAAACCGACGTCGATTGACCGAAGGGATCTAGACAAATTCCTCCTAGGTACGTCTTCGCCGACGACTACTGAAATCCCAGTTGGTGAGTCCTCGGCCTCCGAAGCTCAAACCACCGAACCAACTCTGTAAGACCCCGAATTTTATGAAATAAAAGTATTTAATTTTTCTTATAATTACAATTCAGTAAATTGTTAAATTGATAAAAAGTTAAAGTTATGGGTGAAATGTGAAAATTTTTCAAAATACACAAGTGGTTATAAAATAATCATTGTTGTCGGGGAATATTCGTTTGGTCGTGGAATATTCTTTCTGTCGGGGAATATTCGTACGACGGCGCAGCTATTTGTGGGCCCCATATTAGAATAACTGTCGGGTGAAGAAAATGACAAATTTAAGTTTTTACAAATAACGGCGTAGTTGTTACCGTTAACACTGTTGGAATACCTGGTGATTAAAATACAGTAATACGCGTTATTGCACAGTAGCACACGGTATTGCACAGTATTTTTGAAATTATTGATTCTTACGTAAGAAGGCACTACTCAATAATTGTTACAGTAATTACTGTTCAATATTTTATTTTATTGATTCAATAATTGCTACGTTGAAATTTTGTATTATTGTTGTTCAATAATTGTTGCTGCACAGTATTTCCCATTATCAGATCAATAATTCATATTATTTGAATAGTAATATTAGATAGCATTATTGGCAATGTCTAGAAAGTTCTGTCTAAGGAGAGGTTTGGTCATCTAATTGCGCGCCAGTAAGGAGAAATCCTTATTGGAAAGCCCCCTCTTTCCTGGGAACGGCCTGGTTGTCATAAATGTGATTCTGTAATATTATTTGTGAATAATTAATTATTGATTCATATGATAAGGAAATATTTATTTATGTGGATATAAATGAGGGATATATTTTTGTGGTTAAAAATGAAGGAGTTAATGTTGAAGTGTTTTATCAGTATTTTTATCGGAATGGAGGTATTAAAAATCAGGGTTTTTGAGATATTTTGCGGGGGTTATAATTTTTAATCCGACCGTTGGATCATGGTAATTTTTGGATATGTTATACATATATAAGTTGAGTATATGTCCACAAATTTTGAACCGTTAAAAATGAACGTATGATTTGTTATGAATTTTACGAGATGACTGGTTCAGAAATTGTTGAATTTTCGGAGTTTATCATTTTGGTGGAAAATTCTAGAATTGGTGGGCCCCACTTGTGGTTGGTGAAGAAATGTGCTGAATTATATTTCAAATGTGGTGGGTGGGAATAGTAGCAGGTAAAGCCATCAGGTTGCAGGTCAAACCTACCAAAATTTTCCTATAAATAGAGGGCTAAGTTAGAATTGAAAATCACACCAGAAACATAAGTTTTCTCTCTTTCTCTCTCTATATTATGAAGCATATTTTGTGAGTATTTAGATACTTTGAGAGTTGCTATTCAGTGCAAGTTTCCTTCAGCATCATATCCGATATCCAGCCAGAAGTACTGCTCTTTTGAGGTAAGGGATAGTAAGGGATTTTAAGGGTTGTTATGATTTTCAGTTTCGTAATTTTTCTGAACTTCAAAAATTCTGGAAAAATTTGAAATGATATTTTGATGAGTTTTATTGATTGTGTCCAAAAATGGTGATTTTTGGATGTATAGATTGAGAGTTATGAATTTTATGAGAAAAGACTATTTTAAAAGTAACAGCTTATAATTCCTTGTGGTTAACTCCAAAATTGATGAAATTTTTATTGGGAGTACATGTATATGATAGAAGTATACTCTGTAAATTTCAGAATTTTTAGACAAAAGTATAATTTTTGATAAATGTCTAAATATTCGGCTATTTTGGCCATATGAAAAATAGTAAATGACTTTTAAAAATTCTGAGAAAAATATATGTTCACTATCATATTATGCTAAATCCCAGAAAAGAAATATTTTTGGAACTGATTTGGTATTTTTCATGAAAATGGTTTAGTTATGAGTAAATGAATTAAATATGTTTTGTGAAGAAAGAAAATTGGAAAATAGGATTTTATGGCTTGAGAATCCTATATGAGGTATATGCAGATTTTTGATGAGGATTTTTGGTTATTGGTGATGAAATCTTATGAGTTTGGCATTTTAGAATGATTAAATGATTTATTTAGTAAAGTGTAAACAATTAAAATAAATTGTTTATAAATTTAAGAAATGTTATTCTTTCAATATCATTATACCAAAATATTGGTATGGATTTTATTGTGGAATTTCTATCTTTTGTGTCGGGGTTATTATTCATGAGTTACTATTCACGAGTTACTATTCATGAGTTACTATTCACGAGTTACTATTCACGAGTTACTATTCATGGGTTACTATTCACGAATTACTATTCATGACAAAAGTGGTTTCTTTTTCTGACCAAATTATAGTTAAGTTATGAATATTACTCTTGAGATTAAATCTATATGTTGATTATATTGTTTTTATTATCATATATAACATTTTTATAACCCTGATGTTGAAATTCTCTTTCACTAGAGTGTAAAGATGGGTAGATTATTGGTATGATCATGACTAGGGTTCTCTTTGGCCTGTAGTGCAAAGCTGAATTGTGACTGGTATGATCATGACCATTGAATTTATAATTGAATATCTTAAGCTTAAGTGCAAAGGTGAATTGATCAACATGGTTATAATTATTGTTTATATAAATTCTGAAATGATTATATATTTCTTTGAGATATGAATATATTTGGCCTGTAGTGCAAATATGAGTTGTTGATGAATATCTTTGGCCCGTAGTGCAAAGATGAACTGTTGTTGAATATCTTTGGCCTGTAGTGCAAAGATGAACTGTTGTTGAATATCTTTGGCCAGTAGTGCAAAGATAAACTGTTGACGAATATCTTTGGCCCGTAGTACAAAGATGAAATTATTAGTATGATTATGAACAAGAATTGTGATTTGGTGTAACCATGATCTTTGATGTTTCAGGTAAAGATAGGTGATGAAAATTATCTTCGTCCTGGATGAGAAGAGGAATTTAGAACTACAGTTATGATTATGAGTTATTCATATGATTGTGGACCAGAATTGTTGATTGATGTTACAGGGATAAAACATTGTTGATAGATTTTTAACATGGAGAAGATAATAGACTTTATAGTCTATTTGACTCTTCTAATGGATTGCTCTTTCCGCTGCAACTATGGTTGAAATTTTTATCATCTACCATATGTTCTAAATCTCTGATTTATTATTGATGAAGACTATTGATAATTTATTTATCTTTAGTCATGATATTCTTTACTGGGCTAGTTGTGCTCACCCTTCTGTTCACAATTCCTTTCAGGTAATAAGAGTGTAGCTGGGTCGAGCGGGGGTAACAAGGGAATAGAACGGTGGTCATCATTTAGTAGTTATATTTGGTGAAGAAAATAGGGTGAGGCGAACCCAACGTTGGAAGGGTGTTTTGTCACTATCATACAAGATGTCTAATGACATACAACCTCGTGTCATCATAGGACAGGGTTGTGCTCATCCACTTGCTGAGTATATCTATGGGCACTACCTATATAATCTTGGTGTTTGTTTGAAGTATAATTCTCAATTAGAGACAGTGGAGATAATGATAAGTCAAGAGAAGACTCACCATTGGGAAGAATATGATAGTATTCTTCTCGTTTTTCTTTGGGGTCTATTGGGTCAACCAAGGATAATTCTGTGGCCATATGATATCTATCATAACCTAGACGCGTGACCTCCCATGTACGAAGGTTTCCTTGAGCACTTCCCAAAGATTCTAATTTCTAAAACAGTTTTTGACTATACCTTTATGTAAGGTGTTATTGTGAGGTGATGTCCACGGTTGGAACATGAGTCACATTTGGTATATATTTGTATCCAAACTCACAGCATATGTGTTGTTGTATTTTGCACGACAATTGTTGTAATAAAGTTGTAGTTGTTTTCTGTACCATGTATTTGACGACTCAGAATGGGTTAGATGGAATGGACCTATTTTGGGGTCGTTACAAACTCCCCCCGAAGGGACAAACCAACCTCGCCGAATCAAGCGAGCTGGCCGAAAACCCAAACACACCTCCTCACAAACTTACAACGAGTGCCTCCTCGACATGCCTCTTGACGAAAGGATCCGAGTCCTTCGTGCCAAAAAGAGGAAAACCCAAATGACTCATTCAGCTCCCGAAGAACCAAAAGTACCTTCTGCAGAAATCGATCCCCCACTGGACATCCCGATAGAAATCATTGCTTCCGAAGAAGAATCCGAAGACCAAGTAGAGCGCATACCCAAATTTGCTTGAAAAAGACAAACAAGCTCTTCAGAATTTAGGTCCAAAGCCAAGGGATCCCCCACTCTCTGGTCAGAATCCAATGAGAACTTCCCATTTCAACTCTACAACTCCTTCGTTCGTGAGACCGATGACCACCGGCTCCATAATGGACTTGATCGACGAGGGGATGAAGTATCAAGCTAAAGTAAGTTGCTATTTGACTTATCCAATTACGTGCCAGCCCATCGATTTGAGTTGGTTTATTAACATTGACCATCTGCAGGTAAACGCTATCTTCGGACGCCTCCGCCTCAAATACAAAGAAGCCGAAAACGAAGAGGAAGTCGCTCGAAGAGAGAATGCCACACTTAAGTCTGCCATGGCGAAAGAGAGAGGCAATCTTGAAATTGCCCTCCTTAACAATGAGTGCCTTCGAAAAGATCTTGCTCAAACCAGAGAAGATTTAAAGACGTCCAGGGCCATTCATCAAGTTATCACTGATATAAATGTCGATTTTCTAAAGAAAAACGAAATTTTGATGAAGAAGGTCGAAGTTCTGGCCCAATCTAACTCAGTCCTGTCGAAGTAAAATAAAGATATCCAAGCTAAAGAAGCCAAGCATATGGCCTATCGTCAAAAGCTTGAAGAGGAACTTCGAGAACTCCGGGCTCTCCGGGATTTGGGTCCACCATTAACTGACCAGCTTCGCAAGGAGATTGAAGCAAAGTACAGGAAATCTATCGAGCTGAACAACGAAATTGTCCACATATACTCTGAAGGATATGAGGTCTGCCGAAGTAAATACAAAGCCAAACTTGTAGTGGCCAAAGTAAACCCGGCTCTCCTCGATTCTTCGGACATCGAAGACAATAAAGAAGCTTAAAGATGCCATTCCATCCGTAGCTTTAGGACTCCCTGTAAAGAACTCATATCTCCTTTGTAAATAGTTAGATATCAATGAAATGATTAACAAGTTCTTATCCTTATTACACCTTTGACCACTCTTATCAATAATTCACCATCAATCAACTTGGAAAATGTATAATCTTAAACTGTTAGTCAATAACTAAGCAAGTCATATAACAGATAAGATCAAATAATAATGCGACCCGAACTCAACACTTAAACAAAATCAGGTAATAAAGTAATATAATACTTATTCATTACCGAAGTATGAGATAGATTAGGCATAAGGTGAATTCGGATGATCCTCCTCGCGCCATCGGGATCTTGTTTACCACTCGGGGTAAAACAAGTATATAAGGACATTTGTTTACCACACGGGGTAGAATGAAGATATAAAGACACACCTAACAATTAGGCTACCATCGAATGGTCAGCGAGTCCACCTGAACCTCCTTACTTCGGTGCATTTTGTTTACCACTCGCGGTAAAGCAAAATTAAAAGGACTATGATATAAGGACACACCTAACAATAAGGCTACCATCGAATGGTCAGCGAGTCCACCCGAACCTCCTTACTTCGGTGCATTTTGTTTACCACTCGCGGTAAAGCAAAATTAAAAGGACAATGATATAAGGACACACCTAACAATAAGGCTACCATCGAATGATCAGCGAGTCCACCCAAACCTCCTTACTTCGGTGCATTTTGTTTACCACTCGCGGTAAGGCAAAATTAAAAGGACTATGATATAAGGACACACCTAACAATAAGGCTACCATCGAATGGTCAGCGAGTCCACCCGAACCTCCTTACTTCCGGGTAGAATTTATCCATGCCCGCCAGACTGTGGATGAGCTCCCGAAGTCCTTCTGTTGTATGCCCTATTCCTTCAAGAATGCTCCAAACTTTGATTCCATAATTATGGATCCGGGTAACCTCCCGAAGAGCATAATCAGCTTCGGATGGAGTCAATCAGCAGTTAGAATAATCAACATACATTACTGATTCATACTGAAGACTATGAACCCGAATATAATGGCCTGTTGCACCTGAACTCTCTTTGGATCTGTCAAAATAATTTTTTTGCTCCACCGATGTCCGAAGTAGATGATCCATCTGTATACAATATCCCCGAACTCTACTTCTGTCGAAGTACTGCAACGGCTTTGTCGGACTCTTCAGCTTCTCCTTGTTGATTTGGACATAAACCTCCTCAAAGCTTCTTCGGAACAACCTGATTTTTTTTGTTCGAACTTGCAGCTTTAGACGGGCTTCTCCGAAGATGAGTGTCCACAGGGCGGTGTGCCCTCAGTGGATTCTCATGAGTGCGACTTCTGGATATACTTCTTCGTCTGCTTCGACCATGATCCCGATAACCAATAGGGCAGGATACCCTCTTCGGTCAATCAGGACAATGGTTGTTGGGTCTTCGTCTACTCTGCTTCGACCATGATCCCGATAACTAATAGGGCAGGATACCCTCTTCGGTCAATCAGGACAATGGCTGTTGGGTCTTCGTCTACTCTGGTTCGACCATAATCCCGAGAACCAATAGGGCAGGATACCCTCTTCAGTCAATCAGGACAATATGTCAGTCTGACCATCTCGGTATAGGGTTCTAAGTAGTGTGTCTTCTATCCTTTTTCGATCCTGATCAGGTCTTTTGTTAGCAGCATAAATTAATCTTTTTTTGGCATCACCATGGACTCTCGAACGAGAATTTACTGGAACAGCCATCAGTTATATTTCAAGGGTAATCGTTCTACTCTCCACCGTAACTTCCGACGTAGAACAATTACGAGTTGTGATTGAAAACTCAAGAACACTAGAACAATGTTAAGGCCAAGATCTTTTTCCACGTCCCAATCACGTAAGACGCTATGATCCTGCACAATAAACACAGTCAACACCAAAAGCTTGACGGCTTGACCGTCGGGGGATAGCTCCGGCGTGAGAGTCAGTACAGGCGATCACAAGGTTAACAATGGAGGATAAAAATCTAGTGTATTGAGAGAGATAAAATTATCAGTTTGTTTGTTCTTACCTTTAGCTTGTGTGTTCCTTTTTTTTTTACTCCAAAATCCGGTTTGTCCTGTATGCAACTGACTTTTCCGGGCCCACAGCCTTTAGCCGACTAAGTACTATCCAATCCTCATTAAATATAATGCAGAGATGACAGTCAAAGTTTATCCTCATAATCATCACCGGTCAAAGCCTACGTGGAACCATACTACTCCAATGGTTCGGCTCATTGTTTCGGCCCAATAAACCATAGGCCCCAAATAAAGATATTTATTTGTCCAATGAGTCAGCCCAACAATCCTATATTCAAGGCACAATAAATATAACCTAAGGGATGAGCCCATTCGGTCCGGCCCAGTGCATAAAGTATCACGGCCTAACACCCACATTTTAGTGCATTTATTATTGACTTTCTATACATGCATTTGCTACATTTTTTTGTTTTTTTTAATTTAATTTTAGTATATTTTATTTTTACCTTTGGTATACTTATTTTGGCATAACTATACATATTTCTCAACAGCCCAGAGCACATAAATTAGCAAGAACAATAATATGCAACAAGAAATGAAAAATTTAATAGTTTTAAATAAAACTCTTCGAGTCCGCTACTGTCAAAATGAAATGAGATCCAAAAGTATTAAATTGTGAATTGACCAGGAATATTTTGGACATCATCCAATCAACAGTATTAAACTGCAGAATTCACATACTAAACTGTGGATATCCTCCTTACCGTTCGATCCCGTGAATGTTTGAGATCTGTTGTAAGGATAACTTTATCCTTACAACGTTAACTATGAATTAGGCTCCATATATATATATATATATATATATATATATATATATATATATATATATATAAAGGGAAGGAATTCTGTCCGGACTCCCGGACAGACTTAAAATCTGGACCTTTTTTTTTTTTTAAACAACTAATTTTTTTTTTATGGAACTTGAATTTTTACATAATACAGTGTTTTTGGTGTGATTTGGATACACATAACAAAAACATGTCTGTACAGACTGTACAGGCTGTACAGACATGTTTTGTTATGTGTATCCAAATCATGAGTTAAACACTGTATTATGTAAAAATTCAAGTTCCATAAATTTTTTTTTTAGTTTTTTTTAAAAAAAAAGCAAAAAAGGAAGAAAAAAAAAAAGGGTCCGGGATTCCGGACAGGATCCCTTCCCTATATATATATATATATATATATATATATATATATATATATATATATATATATATTATTCATTTCAAAATACTAAAAACTGATACAAAAATATTGATTTTTTGTTATTATGAATATTATAAACTATCAAAATACTATTAATTATGAGATTTATTGTTTTTAAAACTTATTATAATAGCACAAACTGTTTGAGTTAACTGACAAGTTTTGGTTGGTCCCGAACTGGGTTACCTCATATTGATATTTTTTTTTTATTTGTTTGTTTTTATTTTATATATGTATTATCTTATTGATAAGATATATATCAAAAATTATAGTATCTATCAATTTTATCCATTATTTTTTTGTTATTATGAATAATATAAACTATCAAAATACTATTAATTATGAGATTTATTGTTTTCAAAATTCAAATGAATCATGTCAATTTTAATTTTAAAAATATCTTAAATAGACCATATATTTTAGTAAGATAACATTAAAATTATTTATATATATTAATATTGAATTTAAATATATCTTAAATTTAGAGTTCAAAATTAATATAAATCATATATTATAGAACGGAGAGCGTATGCAATAAGATTAAATAAACTTTTATTTCTAAACAAATTAAGAGAACATAGGTTTTAATTAGTATATAATTGAATTAATAGGGTAATGGATGGTAGATAAGATAGTTGTTGTAAATTGTAGTGAAGAAAGAAAAAAGAAATACAAAAAAAATTGTGGAAATATCAATTTTCATAAAAAGGAAATTGATAAATCCACAACAGAAAATAATATTTTAACATGAAAAATGTCACTATAGATCTTATAGCGACGGTTTTAAAGTCGCTTTACATCTATAGAAATAATTTTTATGTGAAAATATCAAAAAATGTTATGGAAATATCAATTTTCATAAATAAAATAAAAAGATCAAGGCAAAGCAGGTGGAAGAACTTTCAGGCAGGTAGGCAGGCAGGTGGAATTAAACGAAAGCAGGTTGAAATTGGAAGTGAGCAAGTGGAGCGACTAAGAATATCAAGGCAACCAGATGAGCAGCCGTTTGCATGACATGAGGCTTAAATTAAGCAGGCAGTGATAGGAAAACTAACACCCAACCAACTTGGATATTCTAGAGTTTGTTTATAAGGATTAAAGTCCCTTGTTTGTTTTTAAATATATATTTATAGAATTATTAATCTCCGTATAATAAAATAACTTGAAAATAAGATAAAAGTCCTTATTACTATTTTGGATAGTCCCATGTTAAATGTTTATTTTTCTTTAATAACTAAACTTTTATACATATTTTCCTATTATACCCGTAATATTAAATATCTCATACTTTTCTTATTCTAATTCTCTCTCCATATCCATATTTAATGACATTATTATGGACAATTTTGTTATTTCATTCATTTTCTTAATATGCGTGAAAAGTCCATCAGGACTTTTATCCTGGGACGGAAGGAGTACCATATTCAACTACCATTTGAGACTAAAAATTTGTTGATATAATTAACATATAACTTTGTTTAAAAATACTGATGTATATTGTCCTATATATGTATACTTAAACTAATGAGAATATATATGATATCTTTAATTTGATATTATATTAGTATGGGTATGATAGTTCAAACGGTAAGTTTTTATTTAATCTCTTAAATAATTCTAGACAAAATAAACATTACATAAGATTATTTTAAGTTATCCCATAAAAAACAAATATGTGATTATGACAATTTAATCCTAGAATTAATAATCTTGTGGTTATAATCCATAGGAATTTAGTTATATGATTATAATCATTGCAAACAAGTATGACCCAGGTACTCCCACAATTTGAACTTCTCAAAATCTCAACCTTCTATTTAATTTAAATGGTTTAGATAAAGCCATATATTATATTACTCCAGTCGTTCCATTTTACTTGACGTTTTAGGAGAAAAGACAAAAATTAAAAAATGTAATTACCCTTTAAAATTCATTGAGAAAAATGAAAGATAAACAATTTAATATTTAATGTAGGAATAATATAGTAAACTAAATCATTAGTATTTTCTTGAAATTTTAAAACTATATAAAAAAAAATTCACCCTCTAAAAAACCAAGTTAAAAAAAAGGAAAGGAATGAGCATTAAAACTTGAAACAAATAATTTCCATCTCAGCTGACACGTCACTTTCTCTCTCCTCTCCGTTAAAGTGCTGCCTACTAAATTTTTTGGATCAGTTGTTCACTAACCATCGTCAATTTCTATTTTAAACAACCACCATCTTTTTCATCTACCAAAAATACTCTACCAACATAATCATTATAACTGCCCATAATGGTACAAATGAATTAAATCAAGTCGAGTATTGAGTTATTTAAATTTAGTTTATAAAATTTATCGAGTATAAAATAAGATTTGATTGAGGCTCATTTAGCTATCGAGTCGAGTACGATCTCGAATCGAGCCCGAATAGTTTGAACTTTTTGAACGAATATGATCCGAGTATCAATAGAAAATTATAATTTGAGAAAATTTGAGTAATTTATCGAATTTTAAAATTTGCTCATATTGACTCATTTATATTTCGAGTCGAGTTCGAATCGAATTTTTAGTCGAGCGAGTACGAATCAAGCCTGAATTGTTTACTCATTTTACAGCATTAACTACCCACATATACCCTTCATTTTTGTTAAAAATTCACATTCATTCAATCACTGAAAAGTATAAAAGAAAAATAATATAATTACCGAAAATCATTGGCCCGAATGGTATGACCCAACTCATGTTAACCATGAGATTGGGGGTTCTTCTTTGAGACTAGACGATCGATTGGTTATTTTTGAAAGAGTACAATACATTAACACCCCATATAGATAACCATAATAACACTTACCACCCCTCTAATTTTTCAAGTAACAGTCAGTACTCCTTTAGCCTATAATATGTAACATTCACTACCCCTAGTATGGTTAACCAACTAATATTCAAAAATATTTTTAATATAATGTCTAATATACCCTTCGAGTTATAATGTTTAATATATTCCCTAAATATAAATTTGTATGTTATAATTTTTACTTAACTTGGTCTAATTAATTAAATTATGAATTTGTGTATTAATAAATAACATATTTCTCAAAAAATAATAAATATTTATTTTATCAAGAAAATAAAGTCGTATACTTTTTGCTAATTTAATTTCTTAAAAATAAAAATTTACGTAATATATATTCAAATATATTTTTTGTAATTAAAAAAGTAAAATTTTAATATGCATAAAAGTACAAATTAACGCAAATATAATTATTTTTCCCAAATATTAAAATTTATGAAAAATAAACTTATTATTACATAACGATTTTTATTATTCAAACAAAAAAATATTAAAAATTATATTAATTATTTTTCTCAAATATTAAACTAAACATAAGTAACTCTTAAGCATACTATTTACAATAAAAATGACAAATGTTATTACTCAAAAAATAAAAAATACATTAAAAAAATCTTTTAATAAGATAGAGGTAGTAATAAATATTATTATATATATTTTTATTCAATATTGTATAAAAACAACACCAACTGTATACTAAAAAATCTAATTAAAATCGTAAACATCCCAAATTTTGACATATACTCAATAAAATTTAACATATAAAAATTATAATATGAAACTAAGAATTCAAATAATAAATTTTATTGTTAAACACCAAGAATTAAACTGTGACGCCCCCAAAATAGGTATACATCGCCCATTCTGAGTTGTCAAATACATGGTACATAAATAAATACAATTTCATTACTGTAATTGTCGTTCAAAATACAACAACACATAAACTGTGACGCCCCCAAAATAGGTATTCGTCACCCATTTTGAGTCGCCAAATACATGGTACAGAAATAAATACAACTTTATTATTACAATTGTCGTGCAAAATACGACAACACATAAACTGTGAGTTTAAATACAAATATTGTCTAATAGACAGTATTAAAATTCAAAAGGAGTCATCATTACAATTATTAAAAATAATGAGGACTGCTAAAACAACTTTCTAGAACCATCATTCTATACCCCGGCTAGTTTCTGCTGTATTCTCACTTTCTGAGAAGAAAATGGAACAAAAAAAAAATGGTGAGCTCAACTAGCCCAGTAAAGAATATTATGACTAATATAATATACAATAAATTATCATTAATTTTCAATAGGAAAAAATCTGATAGAATATAATAGACAACAAGTTTTAGATCAACAACTGCAGCGAAAATAGCAATCCATTAGAAGAGTCAAGTAGAGAATGAATTCTATTATCTTCTAAGATTTAAAAGTTCATCATCAATATTTTATCCCTGTAACATCAATCAATATACATCTTGAATCAAATATTCATCTTTGCACTACATGCCAAAGATATTCATTTGTATCACCAGTTAGTCATGTTCATCTCAACACCTGTTTATTTTTACACTACGGACCAAAGATATTCATCAGTTAATCATTCATCTTTGCACTACAGGCCAAATATATTCATCAAGTATCATCATTAAGGACTGAGGATGATGAAAAATATTTTAGAGAACGAATCCAATAAGATAAAAGGACAAAGATTAGAGATTCGTACTTTAGATTATTCAAGTTTAAAAATACTCCATAATAAATCATAATGGAGAAAAAAAAAATTAAGAATGAAGATCAAAACATGGATACAATCAAAGATAGTAACCATAATAGACATCTAGGACAAAGAAGAGAAAATTTTATTTTTCGGTGAATAGTGCCGTATTTGTGAATAGTGTCGTATACATGAATAGTGTTGTATACGTGAATAGTAACCCCCGACACAAAAAGATAGAAATTCTATAATAAAATTCATATCAATATTTCAGCATAATGATATTGAAGAAAATAATATCATTTACGAAGAAAATAACATCCCTTATCTCAAAATAACGGTATTTTTGATCGGAATATCAGATATAAAGCCGAAGGAAACTTGCACTGAATAGCAATTCTCAAAGTATTTAAATACTCACAAAATACGCTCGATAATATATATAGAGAGAAAACTTATTTCTGGTGTGATTTTCAATTCTAACTAAGCACCCTATTTATAGAAAAATGTTAGAACGCCAAAGGAGACTAAATTAATAAAATAATATATTTTTATTATCATCTTCTACTCATGCTTCATTTGAACAAACTAGCAAGCCATCTTTGAAAAAAATTAGCAGCCCACATGTTTTCAAAAAAACAAAAGTGGGTCTCACCCATAATTTAAAAATATTTAATTTCTAAAACTTTAATAATTCATAATAAATAGCTCTTTTATCAGAAAAATTTGAATCTTATGTACTTTTCATAGAAAATTTAATTCTCTACAACTTTGTAGAAGAGATTTTTTTTAAATTCTAAATAGAAAATGTCCGAAATTCACATACGGATGATTTTTAGCACCTCTATTCCGTCAAAAATACTGATAAAACACCTCAGCATTAATTTCATCATTTATAACCACAATAAATATATCTATCATTTATATCCGTATAAAAATAAATATTTTTTTATCATATAAATTAATAAATAATTATTCATAAATAATATTACAGAATCACAATTATGACAACCAGGTCGTTCTCAGGAAAGAGGGGACTTTTCGATAAGGATTTATCCTAACTGGCGCGCAATAAGGTGACCAAACTTCTCCTTAGACAGAACTTTCTTAGACATTGCCAATAATGTTATCTAATAATATTATTCAAATAATATGAATTATTGATCTGATAATGGAGATACTGTGCAGTGATAATTATTGAAGCAACAATAATATAAAATATCAACGCAACAATTATTGAATCAATAAAATAAAATATTAAACAGTAAGTACTGTAATAATTATTGAGTAATGCCTTCTTACGTAAGGATCAATAATTCAACAATACTGTGCAATACCATGTACTACTGTGCAACCACGCGTATTACTGTATTTTAACCACCGGGTATTTTAACAGTGTTAACGGTAACAATTGCGCCGTTATTTATAAAAACTCAAACTTGTCGTTTTCTTCATCCGACCATTTTCTGTTATGGGGCCCACAAATGACTGCGCCGTCGTACGAATATTCCCCAGCAGTAAGAATATTTCACGACCAAACGAATATTCCCCGACAACGATGAATATTTTATAACCACTTGCTTATTTTGCAAAATTTGCTCATTTCTCCCATAACCAAAGCATTATATCAAATTAACACCTTATTATTCAAGATAATAAATAGAGGAAATTCGAATTTATTTATAAAAAATTGGGGTCTTACAACCTCCCCTCCTTATGAAATTTCGTCCTCAAAATTGACGTAGGTACCTGGTGTTTCGAAAAGGTGAGGATACCTCACTTTCATTTCTGATTCCAACTCCCAAGTCATTTCCTCAATAGCATGGTTCTTCCACAAAATCCTAACTTGTGGTATAACCTTGGTGCGTAGGACATGCTCTTTCCTATCCAAGATCTTAACAGGTACCTCCTCGTAAGTTAAATCTTCGGCTATCTCGTCTGGTTCTAATTCAATAATGTGGTTCGGGTCTTTCACATATTTACGAAGCACAGATACGTGAAAAACATTATGAACACGAGACATGCTTGGAGGTAATGCGAGTCTATAGGCCACATTTCTTATTCGGTCAAGAATCTAAAATGGACCAACAAATCGTGGATTGAGCTTTCCTCTCTTTCCAAATATTGTAACTCCCTTCCATGGAGCAATACGTAACAATACATGATCCCCAATTTTAAATTCCATGTCCTTTCGATGAAGATTCGCATAACTCTTTTGTCAATCTTGTGCCGTTTGTATACGTTGTCGAATCGTTTGGATCTTTTCTGTAGTCATGCGTACCAATTCTGGTCCCAACAACGTTGCTTCACCTACCTATAACTATTGTTGTAGGAGAATTCCACCAATAACAAGTACTTATCCTAACTTCCTTTGAAATCTAGGACACAGAGTCTTAATAGATCTTCAAGGTTTTGAATAGTCCTTTTCGATTGCCCATCCGTTTGAGGATGGTATGCTAAACTGAATCGTAAATTCGTGCCCATAGCTTTCTGCAAGCTAACCCAAAATCGTGAAGTGAATCTTGGGTCACGATCCGAAACTATGGATACTGGCATGCCATGCAATCTCACAATCTCATTTACGTACATACGAGCAAGAAGTTCAAGGGAATAAGTCTCACGTATAGGCAAGAAATGAACAAACTTGGTTAATCTATCAACAATAACCCAAATCGCATCTATGCCTTGAGAAACTTTGGGAAGACCCGTAACGAAATCCATGGTAATGTGTTCCCACTTCCATTTCGAAATCTCAAGTGGTTGCAATGGACCCTTTGGCACTTGATGCTCCGCCTTTACTCGTTGACAAGTTAAACACCTCGAGATAAACTCCGCGACTCTCTCTTCATATTGTTCCACTAAAATGTATGTCGAAGATCATGATACATTTTGGTACTCCCAGGATGAATTACAAACGGTGTGTTGTGTGTCTCCATCATGATTCTATGCTTCAAGTCAGAATCGTTAGGAACACAAAGTCTGGAGTTGACTCGAAGTATTCCTTCTTCATCGATTCTTGCTTTTGGAATAGCACCTTCTTGCACTTTCTTCTTCATACGCATCAGCTCCAGGTCCGTGGCTTGAGTAGCTTTAACTTTATCGATTAAAGTCGGTTCTACTCGTATATTTGATATCCTTACGTGGGTACTTGGAGCCTTTAACTCTATCTCCATCCTTTGTAAGTCGTACAAAATTGGTCTTTGCGTTAACAACATCGCACTCATACCCGCATACGATCTTCTACTCAATGCGTCAGCTACAATGTTTGCTTTTCCAGGATGATATTGAATGCTATGGTCGTAATCTTTCAACAGCTCGAGCCAACGTCGTTGCCACATGTTGAGTTCCTTTTGGGTGTAGAAATATTTGAGGCTTTTATGATCCGTATAAATCTCCACTTTCTCCGCATACAGGTAGTGTCTCCAGATTTTCAACGCGAAAACGACTGCTGCCAACTCTAGTTCATGAGTAGGATAATTTCTCTCATATTCTTTGAGTTGTCGCGAGGCATAGGCTATGACTTTCTCATGTTGCATGAGAACACATCCTAACCCTTTGCCTGAAGCATCGCTGTAGATAACAAATCCATCCGAACCAGATGGTATTGTCAGAATAGGTGCCGAAATGAGTCTCCTCTTAAGCTCTTGGAAACTCTTCTCACATTCTTCGCTCCATATGAATTTTGTATCTTTTTGAGTCAGCTGAGTTAACGGGGTAGCGATTCGAGAAAATCCTTCCATGAATCTTTGATAATACCCAGTTAAGCCCAGAAAGCTACGCACTTCGGTCACCGACTTCGGTTGCTCCCAACTTTGTATTACTTCAATCTTTACCGGGTCAATGGATACTCCATGTTTTGACACCACATGCCCAAGGAATGCTACTTCCTTAAGCCAGAACTCGCATTTCTTCAGCTTGGCATATAGCTTGTTATCACGAAGTCGTTAAAGTACCAGCTTCAAATGGTGCTCATGATCTTCACGGCTTTTGGAATAGATGAGGATGTCATCAATAAAGACAACAACGAACTGATCCAAATATTCCTTGAATACACAGTTCATCATATCCATGAAAGTAGCAGGAGCATTAGTCAATCCAAAAGACATGACTAAGAATTCATAATGCCCGTACCGAGTTTGGAAGGCAGTCTTTGGAATATCCTCAATTTTAATCTTCAGCTGATGATATCCAGAACGAAGATCGATCTTTGAAAAGAATTGTGCTCCTTGCAACTGGTTGAACAGGTCATCAATGCGAGGTAGTGGATACCTATTCTTGATGGTGACATGGTTTAATTCCCGGTAGTCAATACAAAGTCGCATACTCCCGTCTTTCTTCTTTACGAATGAAACAGGAACACCCCAATGAGATGTACTAGGACGAATGAAACCGATGTCTAACAACTCCTGCAGTTAGACTTTTAACTCCTGAAGTTCAATAGGAGTCATTCGATATGGGATTTTATAAATGGGCTTTGTACCAGGTTCAAGGTCAATAAAGAATTCAACTTCACGTTCTGGGGGTAGACCAGAAAGTTCTTCAGGAAATACGTCAGGAAATTCACTAACAACAGAAATATTATTCAAATCTGACGTGTTTTTGTTCAAGTCCATAACATGGGCTAAGAAAGCTTGACATCCGTTTTTCAATAAATGAATGACTTTATAGCTTGATATGACAGTGATTGATTTTAGTGGTTTGGTTGCTTAAATTCGTATAACAGGTTGGTTAGGAATATGAAAACTAACAACCTTATAAAAAAATCAATTTTGACATGATGAGTAGTTAACCAATCAATCCCTAAAATCACATCAAAAGTAAGTATCTTTAAAGAGATAAGATCAACAGGTAATGTGAGGGTGTCAACTTTGATCAAACAAGATTTATAAATAGTGGATGTAATGAAAGTTTCTCCTAACGAAGTCTCCATAGATAAGTCAAAGTCCAATTTCTCCAAGTCAAGTTTAAACGTTGAGCACAAGCAGGAGAGATAAAAGAATGGGTAGAACTGGTATCTAATAAGGTATAAACTTCGCAAGAATTTATGATTAGCTTACCCGTGATCACCTCGTTCGGGTTTCTCGCATTTTGGCCAGTCACGACAAACGCCTTCCCTTGAACCACCGACTTTGTTTTGTCCGTAGTCGCCTTTGGTGCCACCATCCCAGTTGGACTTGACTTTGCTACTGGACAAAATTCGACTATATGACCGTCTTTTCCATAATTTAAACACACCTTGGAAGGCTGTGAACAGTATGGACTTATGTGTCCCTCCTCTCCGCATCTGTAGCATCTAACTGGTGGTCGTTCTCCTCTCCTAGAATTTGTTGTTAGTGCTGGTGCTGCTGTTGATGTCTTCCCGTCATTGTTGAATCTCCTCTTTTTGAAATTTTTACTTGACTTACATCTCCTATTATCATGGCCACGATTACCATCCGAGTGGTTACCACTTTTGTTTGTATTTTTCCTTCCGCGCTGGTTATCATCGCTCCGATGACTGCTGTCACCGGTATGACCCTGGTTGTGGTCCCTCGGTTGAACATACTCATTATCTTGCTCTAATAATTGAGCCCTGTTTACAACATCTGAATAAAAAGAAAATTTATGAGAGATAAGATATTGCCGAATCTCGAGTTTTAGACCTCTCAGAAATATCTGTGTCATTCGTTCCTCATTCTCTACCAAATGAGGTGCAAACCTGGATAACTCTGCGAACTTCGCCTTGTACTGGGACACCGTCATGTTATTTTGTTCCAGTCTAATAAACTCTACCTCCTTCATATGACGAATACTTTTAGGAAAGTACTTATCATTGAACAGTTTCTGAAATCTTTCCCAAGACATGTTGAGTGCGGCTGACTCGGTACGCTTCACAGATTCCCACCAGTAATCTGCCTCACCACGGAACATAAAGGTGGTGAATGGAACCTTCTGTTCTTCCGTGCATCCCAAGACATCGAATATCTTGGTAATTTTCTTGACCCACGTTTCCACCTTAGTCGGATCTGGCTTTCCCCAGAATTCTGGTGGTTCCAACTCTTTAAACTGCTTGGCTGTGACAAACCGCGCGTTGCTATCATTTCCACCCGTATTTTGTACGCGAGTCTCCCTCATCTGATTTTGTATGAACTGCAAAAGCTTCTAAACATCCCATCATTCATCGTTTGTTCAGTAGTGTTGATTACATGAGAAATATTGCCTTCCTGTTGCACGTTCTCCTGGTTTATGGTCAAAGGTGTTTTCACGGTCTCATACACTCCATTGTTAACGTTCTTAGCTGTCTTTCTTAAATACTGCCATAAAACAATGGTTAATTAAATAAATTAATGTATCACATAATATCCCTATATTATGACCGACCAACAAATAAGTTTAGGTAGGACACACTAGTGAAGGATTTACTTATCTCTCCCCTCCTAGTTCTATTCCCCGATCTCCGCCAGAGACCATATCCCTAAGCTCTGATACCAACTGTGACGCCCCCAAAATAAGTATACATCACCCATTATGAGTCGCCAAATACATGGTACAGAAATAAATACAACTTCATTACTACAATTGTCGTGCAAAATATGTTAACACATAGACTGTGAGTTTAAATACAAATATTTTCTAATAGACAGTATTAAAACTCAAAAAGAGTCCTCATTATAATTATTGATACGCTATTTTATAAAAATAGTGAGGACTGCTAAAATAACTTTCTAGAACCATCACTCCATACCCCGGCTAGTTCCTGCTATATTCCCACCTCCTGAGAAGAAAAATGGAATAAAAAGGAAAAAGGGTGAGCTCAACTAGCCCAGTAAAGAATATTATGACTAAGATAATATACAACAAATTATCATTAGTTTTTAACAGGGAAAAATCTGATAGAATATAATAGACAACAAGTTTTAGATCAACAACTGCAACGAAAATAACAATCCATTAGAATAACTAGAGAATGAATTCTACTATCTTCTAAGATTTAAAAGTTCATCATCAATATTTTATCCCTATAACATCAATCAATATACATCTTGAATCAAATATTCATCTTTGCACTACAGGCCAAAGATATTCATTTGTATCACCAGTTGGTCATGTTCATCTCAATACCTGTTCATCTTTGCACTACGGGCCAAAGATATTCATCAGTTAATCAATCATCTTTGCACTACAGGCCAAAGATATTCATCAAGTATCATTATTAAGGACTGAGGATGATGAAAAATATTTTAGAGAACGAATCCAGTAAGATAAAAGGACAAAGATTAGATATTCGTACTTTAGATAATTCAAGTTTAAAAATATTCCATAATAAACCATAATAGAGAAAAATTCAAGAATGAAGATCAAAATATAGATACAATCAAAGATAGTAACCATAATAGACATTTGGGACAGAGAAGAGAAAATTTTATTTTTCGGTGAATAGTGCCGTATACGTGAATAGTAATCCCCGACACAAAAAGGTAGAAATTCTATAATAAAATTCATATCAATATTTCAGCATAATGATATTGAAGAAAATAATATCATTTATGAAGAAAAATAACATCCCTTACCTCAAAATAACGGTATTTCTGATCGGAATATTGGATGTAAAGTCGAAGAAAACTTGCACTGAATAGCAACTCTTAAAGTATCTAAATACTCACAAAATACGCTCGATAATATAGATAGAGAAAACTTGTTTCTGGTGTGATTTTTAATTCTAACTAAGCACCCTATTTATAGGAAAATACTAGAACGCCAAAGGAGACTAAATTAATAAAATAATATATTTTTATTCTCACCTTCTACGCATGCTTCGTTTGAACAAGCTAGCAAGCCATCTTTAAAAAAAATTAGCAGCGCACATGTTTTCATAAAAAACAAAAGTGGGTCCCACCTATAATTTAAAAATATTTAATTTCTAAAACTTCAATAATTCATAATAAATAACTCTTTTATCAGAAAAATTCGAATCTCATGTGCTTTTCATAAGAAATTTAATTCTCTACAACTTTGAAGAAGAAAGTTTTTTCAAATTCCAAATAGAAAATGTCTAAAATCCATATATGGATGATTTTCAGCACCTCTATTCCGCCAAAAATACTGATAAAACACCTCAACATTAATTCCTTCATTTATAATCATAATAAATATATCCTTCATTTATATCCGTATAAAATAAATATTTTCTTATCATATAAATTAATAAATAATTATTTATAAATAATATTACAGAATCATAATTACGACAACCATGTCGTTCCCAAGAAAGAATGGGCTTTCCGATAAGGATTTCTCCTTACTAGCGTGCAATTAGGTGACCAAACATCTCCTTAGACAGAACTTTCTTAGACATTGCCAATAATGTTATCTAATAATATTATTCAAATAATATGAATTATTGATCTGATAATGGAGATACTGTGCAATGACAATTATTGAAACAACAATAATATAAAATATCAACGCAGCAATTATTGAATCAATAAAATAAAATATTAAACAGTAATTACTGTAACAATTATTGAGTAATGCCTTCTTACGTAAGGATCAATAATTTAACAAAACTGTGCAATACCGTGTGTTACTGTGCAGCCACGCGTATTACTGTATTTTAACCACCAGGTATTTCAACAGTGTTAACGGTAATAATAACGCCGTTATTTATAAAAACTCAAACTTATCATTTTCTTCATCCAACCTTTTTTCGTTATGGGACCCACAAATGACTGCGCCGTCGTACGAATATTCCTCAGCAGTAAGAATATTCTACGACCAAACGAATATTCCCCGACAATAATGAATATTTTATAACTATTTGCTTATTTTACAAAATTTGCACATATCTCCCATAAACAAAGCATTATATCAAATTAACACCTTATTATTCAAGATAATAAATAGAGAAAATTCGATTTTATTTATAAAAAATTGGGGTCTTACCTAAACTGTGAGTTTAAATACAAATATTGTCTTCTAGACAATATCCACACTCAAATAAGTCCTCAATATAATTATTAAAATACTATTTTATAAAATAGTGAGGACTGTTAACACAACTGACTGGAAACATCACTCCACACCCCGCCTAGGTCCCGCTATATTCTCGCCTTCTGAGAAAAATGGAACAAAAAAGAAAAGGGTGAGCTCAACTAGCCTAGTAAGAATATTATGACTAAGATAATATACAACAAATTATCATTCGTCTTCAACAGAGAAAAATCTGATAAAATATAATAGACAACAAATTTTAGATCAACAACTACAGCGAAAACAACAATCCATTAGAAGAGTCAAGTAGAGAATGAATTCTACTATCTTCTAAGATTTAAAAGTCCATCATCAATATTTTATCACTGTAACATCAATCAATATACATCTTGAATCAATATTCATCTTTACACTACAGGCCAAAAATATTTATTTGTATCACCAGTTGGTCCTTTTCATCTAAACACCTGTTCATCTTTGCACTACGGGCCAAAGATATTCATCAGTTAATCATTTATCTTTGTACTACAGGTCAAAGATATTCAATAATATCATCAGTTAAGACTGAGGATGATAAATTTTTTTTTAAAGAAATGAATCCAGTGAGATAAAAGGACAAAGATTAGGGACTCGTACTTTAGATAGTCCAAGTTCAAAAACGTTCCATAATAAACTATAGTGGAGTAAAATTCAAGAATGAAGATCAAAATATGAATACAATCAAAGATAGTAACCATAATAGATATCTTGGACAAAGAAGAGAAATTTTTATTTTTCTGTGAATAGTGCCGTATTCGTGAATAGTGCCGTATACGTGAATATTGTCGTATACATGAAAAGTAACCCCGACACAAAAAAGTAAAAATTTCACAATAAAATTCATATCAATATTTTGGCATAATGATATTGAAGGAAATAATATCATATACGAAGAAAATAACATCCCCTACCTCAAAATAACAGTATTTCTTATCGGAATATCGGATGTAAAGTCGAAAGAAATTTGCACTCAATAGCAACTCTCAAAGTATTTAAATACTCACAAAATACGCTCGATAATATATAGAGAGAGACAACTTATTTCTGGTGTAATTTTCAATTCTAACTAAGCACCATATTTATAGGAAAATACTAGAACGCCAAAGCAGACTAAATAATAAAATTTTATTATTATTTTTTCTTCATTCTACGCCCACACTTGCCGAACAAGCTGGAGCATGCCATCATTGAAATTTTTTTAGCAACCCACATGTTTTTAAAAAATAAAAGTGGGTCCCACCCATAATTTTAATAAAAATATTTAACTTTCAGAACTTCAATAATTCATAATAAATAGTTCTTTTATCAGAAAAATTTAAATCTCATATGCTTTACATAGAAAATTTAATTCTCTACAACTTTGTAGAAGAAATTTTTTTCAAATTCTAAACAAAAAATATCCGAAATTTACATACGGATAATTTTCAGTACCTCTATTCCGCCAAAAATACTGATAAAATACCTCAACATTAATTCTTTCATTTATATCCACATAAAATAAATATATCCATCATTTATATCCACATAAAATAGTTATTTTTTTATCAATAATTAATTATTCACAAATAATATTACAGAATCACAATTATGACAACCAGGTCGTTCCAAGAAAAGAGGGGGCTTTCCGATAAGGATTTCTCCTTACTGGTGCGCAATTAGGTAACCAAACCTCTCCTTAGACAGTACTTCCTTAGACATTGCCAATAATGTTATCTAATAATATTATTCAAATAATATGAATTATTGATCTGATAATAGAGATACTGTGCAGTGACAATTATTGAAACAACAATAATATAAAATATAAACGCAATAATTATTGAATCAATAAAATAAAATATTAAACAGTAATTACTGTAATAATTATTGAGAAATGCATTCTTACGTAAGGATCAATAATTCAACAATACTGTGTAATACCATGTGCTATTGTGCAACTACGCGTATTACTGTATTTTATCCACCGGGTATTTTAACAGTGTTAACGGTAACAATTACGCCGCTATTTATAAAAACTCAAACTTATCATTTTTTTCATCAGACCGTTTTCCGTTATGGGGCCCACAAATGACTGCGCCGTTGTACGAATATTCCTCAGCAGTAAGAATATTCCACGACCAAACGAATATTCCCCGACAACAATGAATATTTTATAACCACTTACTTATTTTGCAAAATTTGCACATTTCTCCCATAACCAAAGTATTATATCAAATTAATACCTTATTATTCAAGATAATAAATAAAGGAAATTCGATTTTATTTATACAAAGTTGGGGTCTTACAACATCCCCTCCTTATAAAATTTTGTCCTCAAAATTGACGTACGTACTTGGTGTTTCGAAAAGGTGATGATACATCACTTTCATTTCGGATTCCAACTCCTAAGTCATTTCCTCAATAGCATGGTTCCTCCACAAAATCTTAACTTGTGGTATAACCTTGGTGCGTAAGACATGCTCTTTCCTATCCAAGATCTTAACAGATATCTCCTCGTACGTTCAATCTTCAGCTATCTCGTCTAGTTCTAACTCAATAATGTGGTTCGGGTCTTTCACATATTTACGAAGCATAGATATGTGAAAAATATTATGAACACGAGACATGCTTGGAGGTAATGCGAGTCTATAGGCCACATTTTCTATTCGATTAAGAATCTCAAATGGACCAACAAATCTTCGATTGAGCTTTCCTCTCTTCCCAAATCTTATTACTCCCTTCCACGGAGCAATACGTAACAATACATGATCCCTAATATTAAATTTCACGTCCTTTCGATGAAGATCCGTATAACTCTTTTGTCGATTCTGTGCCGTTTGTATACGTTGTTAGATCATTTGAATTTTCTCTGTAGTCATGCGTACCAACTCTGGTCCCAACAACGTTGCTTCTCCTACCTCATCTCAACATACTGGAGAGTAACACTTTCGTCCATACAACGCCTCGAATGGAGCCATGCCTATACTTGCTTGATAATTATTGTTGTAGGAGAATTCCACCAATGGTAAATACTTATCCCAACTCCCTTTGAAATCTAGGACACAGAGTCTTAATAGATCTTCAAGAGTTTGAATAGTCCTTTCTGATTGCCCGTTCGTTTGAGGATGGTATGTTGAACTGAATCGTAAATCTGTGCCCATAGCTTTCTGTAAGCTAACCCAAAATCGTGAAGTGAATCTTGTGTCATGATTCGAAACTATGGATACTGGCATGCCATGCAATCTCACAATCTCATTCACGTACATACGAGCAAGACGTTCAAGGGAAAAAGTCTCCCGTATAGGCAAGCAATGAGTAGACTTGGTTAATCTATCAACAATAACCCAAATCGCATCATTACCTTGAGAAACCTTGGGAAGACCCGTAACGAAATCTATAGTAATGTGTTCCCACTTCTATTTCGGAATCTCAAGTGGTTGCAATGGACCCTTTGGTACTTGATGCTTCGCCTTTACACGTTGACAAGTTAAACAACTCGATATAAACTCCGCGATCTCTATCTTTATATTGCTCCATCAAAATGTATGTCGAAGATCATGATACATTTTGGTACTCCCAGGATGGATTGCAAAAGGTGTGTTGTGTGCCTCCATCATTATTCTATGCTTCAAGTCAGAATCGTTAGGAACACAAAGTCTGGAGTTGACTCGAAGTATTCCTTCTTCATCGATTCTTGCTTCTGGAATAGCACCTTCTTGCACTTTCTTCTTCATACGCATCAGCTCCAGGTCTATAGCTTGAGCAGCTTTAACTTTATCGATTAAAGTCGGTTCTACTCGTATATTTGATATCATCACGTAGGTACTTGGAGCCTTTAATTCTATCTCCATCCTTTGCAAGTCATACAAAATGGGCCTTTGTGTTGATAATATCGCACTCGTACCTATGACGCCCCCAAAATAGGTATACATCATCCATTCTGAGTCGCAAAATATGGTACAGAAACAACTATAACTTTATTAATACCATTGTCGTGCAAAATACGAAAACACAAACTGTGGGTTAAAATACAAATATTATATTCTAGACAATATCGACACTCAAATAAGTCCTTATTACAATTATTGATACACTATTTTACAAAATAGTGAGGACTATTATAACAACTACCTTAGAACATCACTCCACACCTCGACTACTTCTCGCTATATTCTCGCTTCCTGAGAAAAAAATAAAACAAAAAGGAAAAAGGGTGAGCTCAACTAGCCCAGTAAAGAATATTATGACTAAGATAATATAGAACAAATTATCGTTAGTCCTCAACAGGAAAAAATCTGATAGAATATAATTGACAATAAATTTTAGATCAACAACTGCAGCGGAAACAACAATCCATTAGAAGAGTTAAGTAGAGAATAAATTCTACTATCTTCTAAGATTTAAAAGTCCATCATCAATATTTTATCCCTGTAACATCAATCAATATACATCTTGAATCGAATATTCATCGTTGCACTACAGGGCAAAGATATTCATTTGTATCACCAGTTGGTCATGTTTATCTAAACACTTGTTTCTCTTTGCACTACGGGCCAAAGATATTCATCAGTTAATCATTTATCTTTGTACTACATGCCAAAGATATTCAATAATATCATCATTTAGGACTGAGGATGATGAAAAATATTTTAAAGAAAACGAATTCAGTGAGACAAAAGAACAAATATTAGAGATTCGTACTTCGGTTTATCCATATTAAAAAATACTCCATAATAAACCATTGTGGAGCAAAATTCAAGAATGAAGATCAAAACATGGATACAATCAAAGCTAGTAATCATAATAAACAACTTGGACAAAGATTTTTTTTATTAATTTTTCTATGAATAGTGCCGTATACGTGAATAATGTCATATATGTGAATAGTAACCTCGACACAAAAAGACAAAAATTGCACAAGAACAATCTTACCAATATTCCGGCATAATGATATTGAAAGAAATAATATCATTTATAAAAAAATAACATCCCTTACCTCAAAAGACAGTACTTCTGACTGGAATACTGGATATAGTGCTGAAGGAAACTTGCACCGTATAGCAACACTCAAAGTATTAAAATATTGACAAAAATACGCTCGATAATATAGAGAGAGAAAACTTCAGTTTCTGGTGTGATTTTCAATTCTAACCTAAGCACCCTATTTATAGGAAAATGCTTAGAACACCAAAGCAGAAAATTTATTAAAATATTAATATAATTAAAAAAAATTTCATGCCCACCTTAGACAAACTTATTTCAACATGTTTACAACACCTGTGGGGCCCACCCAATTGCAAAAAAATGTTTTTATTAATTTTTTTTAAAACTTCAAAAATTAATTACTCCGGAACTTCAATAATTCATAATAAATAGCCCTTTTATCAGAAAAATTCAATTCTTATGTCCATTCCATAGGAAATTCAATTCTCTACAATTTTGTAAGTTTAAGTTTTTCCAAATTCCAAACAGAAATTGACTGAAATCCACATACGGACGATTTTACAGGCTATAATCAAATTTCAGTCAAAAATTGGGTCCACAGACATGTTTAACATGTTTTTATCATTTATTACAACATAAATACTATTTCTCCTCATTTATTCATATATCACACATTCAGCATAAAAGTATCATCATTATTATATTATAAAAATATAATAATATATTTAAATGAATTATTTTATCAGAAAAGATAAAATATCAATTTTTAACAATTGTCACTTTTCTAAAAATTCCTCCATTTATATCCACATAAATAAATATTTTTCTTATCATATAAATCAATAATTAATTATTCACAAATAATATTACGGAATCATAATACTGACAACCAGGCCGTTCCTAGGAAAGAGGGGGCTTTCGAATAAAGATTTTTCCTTACTGGCGTGCAATTAGGTGACCAAATCTCTCCTTAGACAGAACTTTCTAGACATTGTCAATAATGCTATCTAATAATATTATTAAAATAATATGATTTATTGATCTGATAATGAAAATACTGTGCAGTGACAATTATTGAAACAACAATAATATAAAATATCAACGTAGCAATTATTGAATCAATAAATTAAAATATTGAACAGTAATTACTGTAACAATTATTGAGTAGTGCCTTCTTACGTAAGAATCAATAATTGGCGCAATACCATGTGCCACTGTGCAACACTGCGTATTACTGTATTTTAACCACCGGGTATTCCAACAGTGTTAATGGTAACAACTACGCCGTTATTTATAAAAAACTCATACTTGTCATTTTCTTCATCCAATCGCTTTCCGTTATGGGGCCCACACAAGGCTGCGCCGTCGTACGAATATTCCCTGACAGTAAGAATATTCCACGACCAAACGAATATTTTCCGACAACAATGAATATTTTATAACCACTTACTTATTTAAAAAATTTGTGCATTTTACCTATAACTTACCACATTAATCAAATCAACCCTTACTTTTTCAAAATAATAAATAGAGAAAATTTAATTTTATATATAAAAAGTTGGGGTCTTACAACCTCCCCTCCTTATGAAATTTCGTCCTCGAAATTGACGTACGTACCTGGTGTTTCAAAAAGGTGAGGATACCTTGCTATCATTTCTGTTTCCAACTCCCAGGTCATTTTCTCAATAGCATGGTTCTTCCACAAAACTTTGACTTGTGGTATAACCTTTGTGCGTAGGACATGCTCCTTCCTATCCAATATCTTGACAGGTACCTCCTCGTATGTTAAGTCTTTTGCTATCTCGTCTGGTTCTAACTCAATAATGTGGTTCGGGTCTTTCACATATTTACGAAGCACAGATATGTGAAAAATATTATGAACACGAGACATGCTTGGAGGTAACGCAAGTCTATAGGCCACATTTTCTACTCGGTCAAGAATTTGAAATGGACCAATAAATCATGGATTGAGCTTTTCTCTCTTCCCAAATCTTGTAACTCCCTTCCATGGAGTAACTCGCAACAATACATGAACCCCAATACTAAATTTCACGTCCTTTCGATGAAGATCCGCATAACTCTTTTATCGATCTTGTGCCGTTTGTATACGTTATCGAATCATTTGGATCTTTTTTGTAGTCATACATACCAACTCTGGTCCCAACAATGTTGCTTCACCCACCTCATCCAAACATACTGGAGAGCGACACTTTCGTCCATACAATGCTTCGAATGGAGCCACACCTATATTTGCCTGATAACTGTTGTTGTAGGAGAATTCCACCAATGGTAAATACTTATCCCAACTCCGTTTGAAGTCTAGGACACAGAGTCTTAATAGATCTTCAAGAGTTTGAATAGTCCTCTCTAATTATCTGTCCATTTGAGGATGGTATGCCGAACTGAATCGTAAATCTGTGTCCATAGCTTTCTGCAAGCTAACAAAAAATCGTGAAGTCAATCTTGGGTCACGATCCGAAACTATGAATACTGGCATGCCATACAATCTCATAATCTCATTTATATACATACGAGCAAGACGTTCAAGGGAATAAGTCTCCCGTATAGGCAAGAAATGAGCAGACTTAGTTAATCTATCAACAATAACCCAAATCGCATCTATGCCTTGAGAAACCTTGGGAAGACCCGTAACGAAATCCATGGTAACGTGTTCCCACTTCCATTTTAGAATCTCAAGTGGTTGCAATAGACCCTTTGGCACTTGATGCTCTGCCTTTACACGTTGACAAGTTAAACACCTCGAGATTAACTTAGCGATCTCTCTCTTCATATTGGTCCACTAAAATGTATGTCGAAGATCACGAAACATTTTGGTACTTCCAGGGTGAATTGTAAACAGTGTGTTGTGTGCCTCCATTATGATTCTATGTTTCAAGTCAGAATCGTTAGGAACGTAAATTCTGGAGTTGAAGTATTTCATTTTTATCGATTCTTGCTTCTGGAATAGCACCTTCTTGCACTTTCTTCTTCATACGCATCATCTTCGGCTCTGTGGCTTGAGCAACTTTAACTTTATCGATTAAAGTTGGTTCTATGCGTATATTTGATATCATCGCATAGGTCCCCAGAGTCTTGAATTCTATCTTCATCTTTTGTAAATCACACAAAATGGGCCTTTGTGATGACAACATCGCACTCGTTCCCGCTTATGATCTTCTAATCAATGCGTCAGCTACCACGTTCGCTTTTCCAGGATGGTATTGAATGGTATGGTCATAATCTTTTAACAGATCGAGCCAACGTCGTTGTCGCATGTTGAGTTCTTTTTAGGTGAAAAAATATTTGAGACTTTTATGGTCCGAATATATCTCCATTTTTTCCCCATATAGATAGTGCTTCCAGATTTTTAGCGCGAAAACGACTGCTGCCAACTCTAGATCATGAGTAGGGTAATTCCTCTCATATTCTTTGAGTTATCGCGAGGCATAGGCTATGACCTTCCCATGTTGTATGAGAACACATCCTAGCCCTTTTTTCGAAGCATCGCTGTAGATAACAAATCCATCCGAACCAGATGGTATTGTCAGAACAGGTGCCTAAATGAGTCTCCTCTTAAGCTCATGAAAACTCTTCTCGCATTCCTCGCTCCATACAAATTTTGTATCTTTTCGAGTCAACTGAGTTAACGGAGTAGCGATTCGAGAAAATCCTTCCACAAATCTCCGATAATAATCAGCTAAACCCAGAAAGCTACGCACTTCGGTCACCAACTTCGGTTGCTCCCAACTTTGTATTGCTTCAATCTTCGACGGGTCAACAGATACTCCATGCTTTGACACCACGTGCCCAAGGAATGCTACCTCCTCAAGCCAGAACTAGCATTTCTTTAGCTTGGCATATAGCTTGTTATCGCGAAGCCTTTGAAGTACTAGCTTTAAATGGTGCTCATGATCTTCACGGCTTTTAGAATATATGAGGATGTCATCAATAAAGACAACAACAAACTGATCTAAATATTCCTTGAATACTCGGTTCATCATATCCATGAAAATAGCAAGAGTATTAGTCAATCCAAAAGACATGACTAGGAATTCATAATGCCCGTACCGAGTTCTAAAGGCAGTCTTCGGAATATCCTCAGTTTTAATCTTCAGCAGATGATATCCAGAACGAAGATCAATCTTTGAAAAAAATTGTGCTCCTTGCAATTGGTCAAACAGGTCATCAATGTGAGGTAGCGGATACTTATTCTTGATGGTGATATGGCTCAATTCCCAGTAGTCAATACAAAGTCGCATACTCCCGTTTTCTTCTTTACGAATAAAATAGGAGCACCCCAAGGAGATGTACTAGGACGAATACAATCGATGTCCAATAACTCCTGTAATTGGACCTTTAACTCCTGAAGTTCAATAGGAGCCATTCGATATGGGGTTTTAGAAATGGGCTTCGTACCAGGTTTAAGATCAATAAAAAATTTAACTTCACGTTCTGGGGATAGACCAGGAAGTTCTTCAGAAAATACGTCAGGAAATTCACTAACAACAGAAATATTATTCAAATCTGACGTGTTTTTGTTCTAGTCCATGACATGGGCTAAGAAAGCTTGACATCCATTTTTGAATAAATGAATGGCTTTATGGTTTGATATGACAGTGATTGACTTTAGTGGTTTGGTTGCTTGAATTCGCATAACAGGTTGGTTAGGAATATGAAAACTAACAACCTTACGAAAACAATCAATTTTAGCATGATGAGTAGTTAACCAATCAATCCCTAAAATCATATCAAAAGAAAGTGTCTTTAAAGAGATTAAATCAATAGGTAATGTGATGGTGCCAACTTGGATCAAGCAAGATTTATAAATAGTGGATGTAATGAAAGTTTCTCCTAACGGAGTCTCCACAGATAAGTCAAAGTCTAATTTCTCCAGAGTCAAGTTTAAATGTTGAGCACAAGCAGGAGAGATAAATGAATGGGTAGAACCGGTATCTAGTAAGGTATAAACTTCGCAAGAGTTTATGATTAGCTTACCCGTGATCACCTCGTTTGGGTTTCTCGTATTTTGGCCAGTCACGACAAACGCTCTTCCAGGAACCGCTGACTTTGATTTGTCTGGGACAGCCTTTGGAGTCACTATCCCCGCTGGACTTGGTTTTGCTACAGTACAATCTCGAGTGATATGTCCTTCCTTTCCACAATTATAATGTACCTTGAACTGTTGTGGACAGTTTGAGCTGATGTGTCCCTCTTTTTCACATTTATAGCATACGACCGGTGGTCGTTCTCCTCCCTTAGAAACAGTTGATACTGGTGCCGACGTCTTCACATTATATGATTGTTGAATCTCCTCTTTTTGAAATTTTCACTTGACTCTCCTCTCCTATTATCATGGCCACGATTACCACCAGAGTGGTTACCGCTTTTGTTTGTATTTTTTCCTCCCTTTTGGTTATCATTGCTCTGATGACTGCTGTCACCTGTATGACCCTGGTTGTGGTCTCTCGGTTGAACATACTCATTATCTTGCTCTAATAATTGAGCTCTGTTGACAACATCTGAATATAGAGAAAATTTATGAGAAATGAGATATTGACGTATGTCGGGTTTCAAACCTCTTAGAAACATCCGCGTCATACGTTCCTCATTCTCCACCAAATGAGGTGCAAACCTGGATAACTCCGCGAACTTAGCCTCATACTGGGACACAGTCATGCTGTTCTATTCCAGTCTGATAAACTCTACCTCCTTCATATGATGGATACTTTCAGAAAAATACTTGTTATTGAATAGTTTTTGAAACGCTTCCCAAGACATATTGAGTGCAGCTGGCTAGGTACGCTTCACAGATTCCCACCAGTAATCTGCTTTATTACGGAACATAAAGGTGGCGAATAGAACCTTCTGTTCCTCTGTGCATCCCAAGACATCAAATATCTTTGTAATTTGCTTGACCCACGTTTCCGCCTTAATTGAGTCCGGCTTTCCCCAGAATTCTTGTGGTCCCAACTCTTTGAACTGCTTGGATGTGACAAACCGTGCATTGCTATCATTTCCACCTGTATTTTGTACACGAGTCTCCCTCGTCTGATTTTGTATGAACTGCAAAAAGATTCTAAACATCCCATCGTTCATCATCTACTCAGTGGTGTTGTTTACAGGAGGAACATTGTCTTCCTGTTGCATGTTCTCCTGATTGATGAGTAAAGGTGTCTCCACGGTCTCATTTACTCCCCTGTTAACATTCTCGGTTGCCATTCTAAAATACTGCCACAAAATAAGGGTTAATTAAAGAAATTAACATATCACATAATATCCTTATATTCTGACCAACCAACAAATAAGCTTAGGTAGGACACACTAGCGAAGAATTTACTCGTCTCTCCCCTCCTAGTTCTATTCCCCGATCTCCGCCAGAGACCATATCCCTAAGCTCTGATACCAACTGTGACGCCCACAAAACAGGTATACATTACCCATTCTGAGTTGCCAAAACATGGTACAGAAACAACTATAACTTTATTAATACCATTGTATTGTAAAATACGACAACACACAAACTGTGACTTAAAATACAAATATTATCTTCTAGACAATATCCACACTCAAATAAGTCCTTATTACAATTATTGATACACTATTTTCTAAAATAGTGAAGACTATTATAACAACTACCTTAGAACATCATTCCACACCCCGACTACTTCCCGCAATATTCTCGCTTCCTGAGAAAAAAAAATGGAACAAAAAGGAAAAAGGGTGAGCTCAACTAGCCCAGTAAAGAATATTATGACTAAGATAATATAGAACAAATTATCGTTAGTCCTCAACAGGAAAAAATCTGATAGAATATAATAGACAACAAATTTTAGATCAACAACTGCAGCGAAAATAACAATCCATTAGAAGAGTTAAGTAGAGAATAAATTCTACTATCTTCTAAGATTTAAAAGTCCAACATCAATATTTTATCCCTGTAACATCAATCAATATACATCTTGAATCGAATATTTATCTTTGCACTACAGGCCAAAGATATTTATTTATATCACCAGTTGGTCATGTTCATCTAAATACCTGTTCATCTTTGCACTACGGGCCAAAGATATTCATCAGTTAATCATTCATCTTTGTACTACGGCCAAAGATATTCAATAATATCATCATTTAGGACTGAGGATGATAAAAAATATTTAAAAAAAATGAATCTAATGAGACAAAAGAACAAATATTAGGTATTCGTACTTTGGTTTATCCATGTTCAAAAATACTCCATAATAAACCATTATGGAGGAAAATTCAAGAATGAAGATCAAAATATGGATACAATTAAAGCTAGTAATCGTAATAAACAACTTGAAAAAAGAAAAGAAAAATTTAATTTTTCTGTGAATAGTGCCGTATACATGAATAGTAACCTCGATACAAAATGATAAGAATTTCACAAGAAAAATCTTACCAATATTTCGACATAATGATATTAAAAATAATAATATTATTTATAAAAAAAATAAAATTCCTTACCTCAAAAGGACATTACTTCTGATTGGAATACTGAATATAGTGCTGAAGGAAACTTGTACCGTATAGCAACACTCAAAGTATCAAAATACTCACAAAAATACGCTCGATAATATATAGAGAGAAAACTTCAATTTCTGGTGTGATTTTCAATTATAACCTAAGCACCCTATTTATAGAAAAATACTTAGAACACCAAAGCAGAAAATTTAATAAAATATTAATATAATTAAAAAAATTTCACACCTACCTTAGACAAACTGATTACAACATGTTTACAACACCTGTGGGGCCCACCCAATTGTAAAAAACATTTTTATTAAAAAAATATATTTAAAACTTTAAAAATCAATTACTCCAGAACTTCAATAATTCATAACAAATAGCCCTTTTATCAGAAAAATTCAAATATTATGTCCATCCTATAGAAAATTCAATTCTCTACAACTTTGTAAGTTTAAATTTTTTCAAATTCTAAACATAAATTGACCGAAATTCACATACGGATGATTTTACAGGCTATAATCAAATTTCAGTCAAAAATTGGGCCCACCGACATGTTTAACATGTTTTTATCATTTATTGCAACAAAAATACTCTTCCTCCTCATTTATTCATATATCACATGATGAGTGCATATTATTCATTTATTTTGATTCCTTTATGTTTAGTTTTATTGCATGTTTCATGTGTATATGAGCTTATGAAGGTGTTTAATGATTTCAGGAAGAATTGGAGCTGAAATGAGAAAAAATGGAAAATTGCAAGGTTTTTAGCATTAAGTTGGATGCATGGTCTTGGCTTGGAACATGGATTTTATTGTAGAGCTCTTCCTTAGCTTTTCGAAACATCTTGAATCGTCCCAATCGGAGTTTATATGAAAAAGTTATGATCTTTTTACTAAACGAACGTTGAACCTCAAAGTTTAGAAGTTGCAATTTACACAACAGTCACTTGGAGCCAGATTTTGACCTTGATGCAGCCAGAATCTATTAATTCTTAAAGAATAAAAGTTATAGATCTCGTCGATATCTTCGTTTTGATAGGTAGCATGCCCCGTAACTCCTCCCGGATCAAAAGTTATGCTTGTTTTACCAAAGAACGTCGCAGCAGGAAATGGAAATTCGCCCCAGTGAATTTGAGCGGGAAAATTGGGAAATCTTGGATTTTTGAAAAGTTTCTAAATGCAGATTTTGGAAGACTTCTACATGAAATTGGATTGATATTTCTATTAGCATTAGGATTTCCTTTAGACTAAGATTTATTTCTAAATTGAATTCTATTTCTTTATGAAAACTAGTTATGATTTGTAATTTCTTTTAGGATTTGGATTTCTACTTCCCATAGGATTTAGGACTCTGTCTAGCACTATAAATAGAGGATGCTAGTCAAGATTTTATTTATTCAATTATCAACTATCATCTATTAGAGTGCAGACTCAAGAGCATGCCAGGCTAGTTCTTTATATTCAGTTCTAAAGGGAGGTGAATCCTTGTTACAAGTAATTGATTAATTGAGTATTATTATTATTTATTCCTTATAGTGTGAAATTTCTTCTGATAATCTGTTTTTATTGATTGCATGTTAATTGATCTAATTAATTTAATATGGCCAATTGAATTAGTTTGATCATTATCATCTGCTAGATTAAGATTGGTATTACGTGTAATTGATAGCTGTCTTCATCATAAGTAGCAACTTGGTAATAATAATTGTGGACAAGCTTTTGGTTATTGCTAAGATTATCAGATAACAAGTTAAACAAATCGAGCTTATGTGTTTGTTGCTTGGATTAGCCTAATTCTCTATTTCTTAATGCTTCTATCATATTAAATCTAGAGAGCTTGTTTTAGGTTGTATGCTAGTTAGAATCTGGTGGAGAGCTTATTTCATACAGTGATAATCTAAGGAGAATTTCGGGATAGCAGAGCTTATTGTTATCTAGGGCTAATAGTTACATTGAAGGAAAATAATAATAACTTGATTAATTGATTGTTGTACTCTGTAAGACCCCGAAATTTATGAAATAAAAGTATTCAATTTTTCTTATAATTACAATTCAGTAAATGGTTAAATTGATAAAAAGTTAAAGTTATGGGTGAAATGTGAAATTTTTTCAAAATACACAAGTGGTTATAAAATAATCATTGTTGTCGGGGAATAATCGTTTGGTCGTGGAATATTCTTTCTGTCGGGGAATATTCGTACGACGGCGCAGCTATTTGTGGGCCCCATAACAGAATAACTGTCGGGTAAAGAAAACGACAAATTTAAGTTTTTACAAATAACGGCGTAGTTGTTACCGTTAACACTGTTGGAATACCCGGTGATTAAAATACAGTAATACGCGTTATTGCACAGTAGCACACGGTATTGCACAGTATTTTTGAAATTATTGATTCTTACGTAAGAAGGCACTACTCAATAATTGTTACAGTAATTACTGTTCAATATTTTATTTTATTGATTCAATAATTGCTACGTTGAAATTTTGTATTATTGTTGTTCAATAATTGTTGCTGCACAATATTTCCCATTATCAGATCAATAATTCATATTATTTGAATAGTATTATTAGAGAGCATTATTGGCAATGTCTAGAAAGTTTTGTCTAAGGAGAGGTTTGGTCATCTAATTGCGCGCTAGTAAGGAGAAATCCTTATTGGAAAGCCCCCTCTTTCCTGGGAACGGCCTGGTTGTCATAAATGTGATTCTGTAATATTATTTGTGAATAATTAATTATTGATTCATGTGATAAGAAAATATTTATTTTATGGGGATATAAATGAGGGATATATTTTTGTGGTTAAAAAATGAAGGAGTTAATGTTGAGATTTTTATCCGTATTTTTGTCGGAATGGAGGTATTAAAAATCAGGATTTTTGAGATATTTTGCGGGGGTTATAATTTTTAATCCGACCGTTGGATCGTGGTAATTTTTGGATATGTTATACATATATAAGTTGAGTATATGCCAACAAATTTTGAACCGTTAAAAATGAACGTATGATTTATTATGAATTTTACGAGATGACTGATTCAGAAATTGTTGAATTTTCAGAGTTTATCATTTTGGTGGAAAATTCTAGAATTGGTGGGCCCCACTTATGGTTGGTGAAGAAATGTGCTGAATTATATTTCAAATGTGGTGGGTGGGAATAGTAGCAGGTAAAGCCATCAGGTTGCAGGTCAAACCTACCAAAATTTTCCTATAAATAGAGGGCTAAGTTAGAATTGAAAATCACACAAGAAACATAAGCTTTCTCTCTTTCTCTCTCTATATTATGAAGCATATTTTGTGAGTTTTTAGATACTTGATGAGTTGCTATTCATCAGTGCAAGTTTCCTTCAGCCTTATACCGATCAGAAGTACTGCTCTTTTGAGGTAAGGGATAGTAAGGGATATTAAGGGATTTTAAGGGTTGTTATGATTTTCAGTTTCGTAATTTTTCTGACCTTCAAAAATTCTGGAAAAATTTGAAATGATATTTTGATGAGTTTTCTTGATTGTGTCCAAAAATGGTGATTTTTGGATGTATAGATTGAGAGTTATGAATTTTATGAGAAAAGACTATTTTAAAAGTAACAGCTTATAATTCCTTGTGGTTAACTCCAAAATTGATGAAATTTTTATTGGGAGTACATGTATATGATAGAAGTATACTCTGTAAATTTCAGAATTTTTAGATAAAAGTACAATTTTTGATAAATGTCTAAATATTCGGCTATTTTGGCCATATGAAAAATAGTAAATGACTTTTAAAAATTCTGAGAAAAATATATGTTCACTATGGGACTATATTATGCTAAATCCCAGAAAAGAAATATTTTTGGAACTGATTTGGTATTTTTCATGAAAATGGTCTAGTTATGAGTAAATGAATTAAATATGAAAATATGATTTTATGGCTTGAGAATCCTATATGAGGTATATACAGATTTTTGATGAGGGTTTTGGTTATTGATGATGAAATTATAAGAGTTGGCATTTTATGATGATTAAATGCATTAATTAGTAAAGTGTAAACAATTAAAATAAATTGTTTATAAATTTAAGTAATGTTATTCTTTCAATATCATTATACCGAAATATTGGTATGAATTTTATTGTAGAATTTCTATCTTTTGTGTCGGGGTTACTATTCATGAGTTACGAATATTACTCTTGAGATTAAAATTATATGTTGATCATATTATTTTTATCATCATATATAACATTTTTATAACCCTGATGTTGAAATTCTCTTTCACTGGAGTGTAAAGATGGGTAGATTATTGGTATGATCACGACTAGGGTTCTCTTTGGCCTGTAGTGCAAAGTTGAATTGTGACTGGTATGATCATGACCATTGAATTTATAATTAAATATCTTAAGCTTAAGTGCAAAGGTGAATTGATCAACATGGTTATAATTATTGTTTATATAAATTCTGAAATGATTATATATTTCTTTGAGATATGAATATATTTGGCCTGTAGTACAAATATGAATTGTTGATGAATATCTTTGGCATGTAGTGCAAAGATGGCCTGTTGATGAATATCTTTGGCCTGTAGTGCAAAGATGAACTGTTGTTGAATATCTTTGGCCCGTAGTGCAAAGATGGTTTGTTGATGAGTATCTTTGGCCCGTAGTGCAAAGATGGTTTGTTGATGAATATCTTTGGCCCGTAGTGCAAAGATGGATTTGTTAGTATGATTATAAACAGGAATTGTGATTTGGTATAACCATGATCTTTGATGTTTCAGGTAAAGACAGGTGATGAAAATATTCTTCGTCCTGGGTGCGAAGAAAAATTTATAGTCACAATTATGATTATGAGTTATTCATATGATTGTGGAAAGGAACTGTTGAGTGATGTTACATAGATAAAATATTGTTGGTGGATTTTTAACATGGAGAAGATAATAGACTTTATAGTCTATTTGACTCTTCTAATGGATTGCTCGTTCCGCTGCAACTATGGTTAAAATTTTTATCATTTACCATATGTTCTAAATCTCTGATTTATTATTGATGAAGGCTATTGATAATTTAATTATCTTTAGTCATGATATTCTTTACTGAGCTAGTTGTGCTCACCCTTTTGCTTCACAATTCCTTTCAGGTAATAAGAGTGTAGCTGGGTCGAGCGGGGGTAACAAGGGAATAGAACGGTGGTCATCATTTAGTAGTTATATTTGGTGAAGAAAATAGGGTGAGGCGAACCCAACGTTGGAAGGGTGTTTTGTCACTATCATACAAGATGTCTAATGACATACAACCTCGTGTCATCATAAGACATGATTGTGCACATCCGCTTGCCGAGTATATCTATGGGCACTACCTATATAATCTTGGTGTTTGTTTGAAGTATAATTCTCAATTAGAGACAGTGGAGATAATGATAAGTCAAGAGAAGACTCACCATTGGGAAGAATATGATAGTAATCTTCTCGTTTTTCTTTGGGGTCTATTGGGTCAACCAAGGATAATTCTGTGGCCATATGATATCTATCATAACCTAGACGCATGGCCTCCCATGTACGAAGGTTTCCTTGAGCACTTCCCAAAGATTCTAGTTTCTAAAACAGTTTTTGACTGTACCTTTATGTAAGGTACCTTTGTGAGGTGCTGATACATGATGGTGTCCAACGTCACATTTGGTATATATTTGTATCCAAACTCACAGCATATGTGTTGTTGTATTTTGCACGACAATTGTTGTAATAAAGTTGTAGTTGTTTTCTGTACCATGTATTTGACGACTCAGAATGGGTTGGATGGAATGGACCTGTTTTGGGGTCGTCACATACTCGGTGAAACTGATTTGCAAAACTGAAGGTTTTACATATTTGGTTAATTTCACCATTAATTCTTATTCACTTAGTTTAAAAATAATTTTCAAAAACCCCCTATCTTTATTTTCTATTGAAATAATAGAATAATTCTAAAACAACTTTACTCTCTGTGGGATCGATCCTTACTTGCTACTGTGCTAATTATTATAAATTATGAAGTGAAAGTGAGGTTAATTTAGGAGTGTAAACGACAGCTCTCAAATTTTGGCGCCGTTGCCGGGGAGTGTTAATTGTTTTTGTTTATTCTTTGTTTTCGTTTATTTGTTATTTTCGTTTTCTTTTTCTTTTTATTTTATAACTTAATCCTCTAACTTTATTGACTTAAATTTTGATTAAGAGATAGAGAAAACTGCAGATACAAAAGAAGCTCTTATTCCATCACTTGAAGTGGAAGAGATGGCGGTGCCACACAATAACAGAACTTTGAAAGAGCTAGCTACTCCTGATCTGACTCAACCATCTTTTTGTATTGAGTATCCTACTTTAGATCTTACTTTTGAACTTAAATCCAGACTAATTTGTCTTTTGCCTATTTTCGTGGTTTTATAGGTGAAAATCCATATAAGCATCTAAAGGAGTTCCATGTGGTGTGTTCCACGATGAAATCACAAGGAGTGACAGAGGAGTAGATCAAGCTTAGACTTTTTCCATTCTCCTTAGCGGATTTGGCTAAAGACTGGTTATACTATCTACCATCAGGATCAATACGATCATGGACTGATATACAAAGGTTATTCTTGGAGAGGTATTTCCCTGCATCAAGAGTTGTCGATACAAGGAATGAGATATGTGGAATTAGGCAGTTCAATGGAGAAACTCTCTATGAGTATTGGTAAAGGTTCAAGAAGTTGTGTTCCAGCTATCCACCTTACGGAATTGATGACCATCACTTGATCCAGTACTTCTATGAGGGGTTGCTACTAATGGAAAGAAGTATGATCGATGCGGCTAGTGGAGGAGCACTAGTAGACAAAACTCCAGACGCTGCAAAGAACTTAATTACAACCATGGCAGCCAACTCACAACAGTATGGTACTAGGATGACTTATGCACCACAAAGGGTAAAAGAGGTGAACACTTGTAATATTGAGCAACAAATTTATGAATTAAATGCTATTGTTCAACAAATGGCTGTAAGGAATGCGCAATATTTTCAGCAAGCTCAACCTCAGTACCACACAGAGAACTAAGAAGTACTTGTCAATTCTGGGACATCTATGGAGGATATGTTTAAGGCATTCATGAACCAAACACAACAGTTCATGAGTCAGACACAACAATTCCAGCAGGAGATAAGAACTTCTGTTCAAGATCTAAGGGACCAAGTTGGTCAGCTTGCAAGCACAGTAGGAAGGTCACTTTCTCAAACTGTTGAAAATGTAAGTGTCATAACATTGAGATGTGATGCAGAGGATCAACATTAAGGAAATTCAATACAAAGCAAGTCCGATAATAGTGAAATAGGCAGTAATGATGTACTCAAGCACAAATTTCCACCTCTTTCAGCTTATGAATCGAAACTACCTTTTCCACAAGTTCAAACAAGGAATTTGAAAGTTGGAAAGAATTCAACGTGGTATACGGAGTCTAATGAAAAATTCCTGGAAGAAATGGCGAATAGGGAACAAAAACTTAAAGATCATGAGGAGTTCACTAGTGGAAACCAGTTGGAAGTTCTTGGGGCTACTACTAAATTTGAAGAAAAAATCAGGTATTCAAAGTCTAAAAATGATGAACTAGAGGAAGATGAGACCAATTGGATAAGTTTTGCAGATCTTTACAAAGAGGATATAGGTGATACAGCGTTGCAAACAACAAAAACACTGCATGATACATATCATAGAACCTTAACTATGGAATTAGATGAGGCACATGTCCAGTTCAGCACATATGAGACTAAAAGGTATCTTGGTATTGTTGATTTTATTTTTTCTACTGATGTTATTAACTCTATAGTGCAGAAATCTTTTGATCAAATACAATTATACGAGAAGGATTTGAGGGCTGGAATGGAGCAAAATCATGATCTAAAAGATGCTCTTAATGAAGAATTAAAGTTGTTACCAGTCCACTTGAAGTTCACAAGTCCAATTACGTAGAATGAGAAGGATGATGTCAAGTTAATGAAAATAAATAAGGGCAGCTGCTTGGGAGGCAATCCAAGATCTCATATTTGATCTTTCTATCCCTTTACTTTTTAGTTTTTTTTATTGCATATTCACTAGTAGTATTTTCTTCTTTACATGATTTTCTTACATTGGGGACAATGTAAGGTTTGAGTGTAGGGGAAGATTTAAGTTTTTATTTTATTAGGGGATATTGATCCGATTTTGATGGGGAATTAGAAAAAATTAATGCTTTTGAAAAATGTGTAAAATTTTGGTTTCATGATTCAATTTGGCTAAATGTTAAAAAGATTAAAGTCAAAGATTGAAATCTAATGAATGATAACAACTAAGCCATGATCCATAGTAATTGATTTGAATTGAATTTGTGATACATGAGTACTTGAATATGAGAAGCATGTTTATTTGGCTAAGTTATTTGTGGAGTTGTCTATGTGCACTGATTTCATGACTTAGAACTGTTTAACTTGATTCTGTTGTTGTAGAACAATGAATGAAAAATAGAAAAAAAGAAAAGGAAAAAATGAAAATTAAAAATCTGCTTCAATGTCCATTGTGCAAAATAACTGGGTATCTAAGCCTCGGGAAGCATCGGTATTCACGCTGAAAAGTGTGATGGATAAAAGCAGCTTGACTAGTAGACTTTTGTGGCCTTTGTTAATTGAATAAGTAAGCCTTAGGGGTGTCTCTACACGTAGCGCCCTAAGATCATCTGGTTTGGGAATCGTTGGTGAAAAGTTCGCTAATGGGTAACTTTGAAAAGCCTAAGAAAAGGAGATATTGCACATGTCTAGAAAAAATAAATATACGAAAAAAAAAGTATGAAAATACATTCATCTGTGCTAAAAAGAAGGTTCTATGAAAAAAAACTTAAAAAGCAAGAAAAAATTGTTCTTGGTTGTGAGTCAGTGTGCGCGATTTTTGCTCCATGGTAACTAAGTTGAGTAAGTATGATGATTTTGGGAAAATTACTTATGTGGCTACAGTTAGATTTAATGAAATTCATTGGTGAAATGGTAAGGTTGGTAATTGTGAGTTGATTGATAAGGCGTTGATTAGATTTTTGCAAATTTAGTGATGATAATCATGATTTGTACCTTGAAATCTTTTGACATAATTGTTGAATTGAATTTTTCTAGAAATCAAACTCTTGGTTTACACGAGGACGTGTAAAGTCTAAGTGTGGGGGAATTTGATGAGTGCATATTATTCATTTATTTTGATTCCTTTATATTTAGTTTTGTTGCATGTTTCATGCGAAAAAAATGTTGTTGTAGAACCATGTGAAAAAAATGATGAATGAAAAAAAGAAAAAAAGAGAAGGAAAAAATGTGCGCGATTTTTGCTCCATGGTAACTAAGTTGAGTAAGTATGATGATTTTGGGAAAATTACTTATGTGGCTACAGTTAGATTTAATGAAATTCATTGGTGAAATGGTAAGGTTGGTAATTGGGAGTTGATTGATAAGGCGTTGATTAGATTTTTGCAAATTTAGTGATGATAATCATGATTTGTACCTTGAAATCTTTTGACATAATTGTTGAATTGAATTTTTCTAGAAATCAAACTCTTGGTTTACACGAGGACGTGTAAAGTCTAAGTGTGGGGGAATTTGATGAGTGCATATTATTCATTTATTTTGATTCCTTTATATTTAGTTTTGTTGCATGTTTCATGCGAAAAAAATGTTGTTGTAGAACCATGTGAAAAAAATGATGAATGAAAAAAAGAAAAAAAGAGAAGGAAAAAATGAAAATTAAAAATCTGCTTCAATGTCCATTGCGCGAAATAACTGGGTATCTAAGCCTCGGGAAGCATCGGTATTCACGCTGAAAAGTGTGATGGATAAAATCAACTTGACTAGTCGACTTTTGTGGCCTTTGTTACTTGAATAAGTAAGCCTAAGGTGTGTCTCTACACCTAGCGCCCTAAGATCATATGGTTTGGGAGTCGTTGGTGGAAAGTTCGCTAATGGATAACTTTGAAAAGCCTAAGAAAAGGAGACATTGCACATGTCAAGAAAAGGGAAAAAATATACGAAAAAAAAGAAGTATGAAAATACATTCATCTGTGCTAAAAAGAAGGTTCTATAAAAAAAAACTTAAAAAACAAGAAAAATTTGTTCTTGGTTGTGAGTCAGTCTGCACGATTTTAGCTCCATGGTAACTAAGTTGAGTAAGTATGATGATTTTGGGAAAGTTACTTATGTGGCTACAGTTAGATTTAATGAAATTCATTTGTGAAATGATAATGTTGGTAATTGTGAGTTGATTGATATGGCGTTGATTAGATTTCTGCAAATTTAGTGTTGATAATCATGATTTGTACCTTGAAATCATTTGACATAATTGTTGAATATGATTTTTCTGGAAATCAAACTCTTGGTTTACACGAGGACGTGTAAAGGCTAAGTGTGGGGGAATTTGATGAGTGCATATTATTCATTTATTTTGATTCCTTTATGTTTAGTTTTATAGCATGTTTCATGCGAAAAAAATGTTATTGTAGAACCATGTGAAAAAATGATGAATGAAAAAAAGAAAAAAAGAGAAGAAAAAAATGAAAATTGATTATCTGCTTCAATGTCCGTTGTGCGAAATAACTGGGTATCTAAGCCTCGGGAAGCATCGGTATTCACGCTAAAAAGTGTGATGGATAAAAACAGCTTGACTAGTCAACTTTTGTGGCCTTTGTTACTTGAATAAGTAAGCCTTAGGGGTGTCTCTACACCTAGTGCCCTAAGATCATCTGGTTTGGGAGTCGTTACTGGAAAGTTCGCTAGTGGGTAACTTTGAAAAGCCTAAGAAAAGGAGACGTTGCACGTGTCAAGAAAAGAAAAAAATATACGAAAAAAAAGAAGTATGAAAATACATTCATCTGTGCTAAAAAGAAGGTTCTATGAAAAAAAACTTAAAAAGCAAGAAAAATTTGTTCTTGGTTGTGAGTCAGTGTGCATGGTTTTTGCTCCATGGTAACTAAGTTGAGTAAGTATGATGATTTTGGAAAAGTTACTTATGTGGCTATGGTTAGATTTAATGAAATTCATTGGTGAAAAGGTAAGGTTGGAAATTGTGAGCTGATTGATAAGGCGTTGATTATATTTCTTTAAATTTAGTGTTGATAATCATGATTTGTACTTTGAAATCTTTTGACATAATTGTTGAATAGAATTTTTCTAGAAATCAAACTCTTGGTTTACACGAGGACGTGTAAAGGCTAAGTGTGGGGGAATTTGATGAGTGCATATTTTTCATTTATTTTGATTCCTTTATGTTTACTTTTATTGAATGTTTCATGCGAAAAAAATGTTATTGTAGAACCATGTGAAAAAAATGATGAATGAAAAAAATAAAAAAAAGGAAGGAAAAAATGAAAATTAAAAATTTGCTTCAGTATCCGTTGTGCGAAATAACTGGGTATCTAAGCCTCGGCAAGCATCGGTATTCACGCTAAAAAGTGTGATGGATAAAAACAGCTTGACTAGTCAACTTTTGTGGCCTTTGTTACTTGAATAAGTAAGCCTTAGGGGTGTCTCTACACCTAGTGCCCTAAGATCATCTGGTTTGGGAGTCGTTACTGGAAAGTTCGCTAGTGGGTAACTTTGAAAAGCCTAAGAAAAGGAGACGTTGCACGTGTCAAGAAAAGAAAAAAATATACGAAAAAAAGAAGTATGAAAATACATTCATCTGTGCTAAAAAAAAGGTTCTATGAAAAAAAACTTAAAAAGTAAGAAAAATTTGTTCTTGGTTGTGAGTCAGTGTGCACGATTTTTGCTCCATGGTAACTAAGTTGAGTAAGTATGATGATTTTGGGAAAGTTACTTATGTGGCTATAGTTAGATTTAATGAAATTCATTGGTGAAACGCTAAGGTTGGAAATTGTGAGCTGATTGATAAGGCGTTGATTAGATTTCTGTAAATTTAGTGTTGATAATCATGATTTGTACCTTGAAATCTTTTGACATAATTGTTGAATAGAATTTTTCTAGTAATCAAACTCTTGGTTTACACGAGGACGTGTAAAGGCTAAATGTGGGGGAATTTGATGAGTGCATATTTTTCATTTATTTTGATTCCTTTATGTTTAGTTTTATTGCATGTTTCATGCGAAAAAAATGTTATTGTAGAACCATGTGAAAAAAATGATGAATGAAAAAAATAAAAAAAGAGAAGGAAAAAATGAAAATTAAAAATCTGCTTCAATGTCCGTTGTGCGAAATAACTGGGTATCTAAGCCTTGGGAAGCATCGGTATTCACGCTAAAAAGTGTGATGGATAAAAATAGCTTGACTAGGCAACTTTTGTGGCCTTTGTTACTTGAATAAGTAAGCCTTAGGGGTGTCTCTACACCTAGTGCCCTAAGATCATCTGGTTTGGGAGTCGTTGCTGGAAAGTTCGCTAGTGGGTAACTTTGAAAAGCCTAAGAAAAGGAGATGTTGAACGTGTCAAGAAAAGAAAAAAATATACGAAAAAAAAGAAGTATGAAAATACATTCATCTGTGCTAAAAAGAAGGTTCTATGAAAAAAAAACTTAAAAAACTAGAAAAATTTGTTCTTGGTTGTGAGTCAGTGTGCACGATTTTTGCTCCATGGTAACTAAGTTGAGTAAGTATGATGATTTTGGGAAAGTTACTTATGTGGCTACGGTTAGATTTAATGAAATTCATTGGTGAAAAGGTAAGGTTGGAAATTGTGAGCTGATTGATAAGGCGTTGATTAGATTTCTGCAAATTTAGTGTTGATAATCATGATTTGTACCTTGAAATCATTTGACATAATTGTTGAATAGGATTTTTCTAGAAATCAAACTCTTGGTTTACACGAGGACGTGTAATGGCTAAGTGTGGGGGAATTTGATGAGTGCATGTTATTCATTTATTTTGATTCCTTTATGTTTAGTTTTATTGCATGTTTCATGCGAAAAAAATGTTATTGTAGAACCATGTGAAAAAAATGATGAATGAAAAAAAGAGAAGGAAAAAATGAAAATTGATTATCTGCTTCAATGTCCGTTGTGCGAAATAATTCGGTATCTAAGCCTCGGGAAGCATCGGTATTCACGCTAAAAAGTGTGATGGATAAAAACAGCTTGACTAGTCAACTTTTGTGGCCTTTGTTACTTGAATAAGTAAGCCTTAGGGGTGTCTCTACACCTAGCGCCTTAAGATCATCTGGTTTGGGAGTCGTTGGAGGAATGTTCGCTAGTGGGTAACTTTGAAAAGCCTAAGAAAAGGAGACGTTGCACGTGTCAAGAAAAGAAAAGAAAATATACGAAAAAAAGAAGTATGAAAATACATTCATCTGTGCTAAAAAGAAGGTTCTATGAAAAAAAAACTTAAAAGCAAGAAAAATTTGTTCTTGGTTATGAGTCAGTGTGCACGGTTTTTGCTCCATGGTAACTAAGTTGAGTAAGTATGATGTTTTTGGGAAAGTTACTTATGTGGCTACGGTTAGATTTAATGAAATTCATTGGTGAAAAGGTAAGGTTGGAAATTGTGAGCTGATTGATAATGCGTTGATTAGATTTCTGTAAATTTAGTGTTGATAATCTTAATTTGTACCTTGAAATCTTTTGACATAATTGTTGAATAGAATTTTTCTAGAAATCAAACTCTTGGTTTACACGAGGACGTGTAAAGGCTAAGTGTGGGGTAATTTGATGAGTGCATATTTTTCATTTATTTTGATTCCTTTATGTTTAGTTTTATTGCATGTTTCATGCGAAAAAATGTTGTTGTAGAACCATGTGAAAAAAATGATGAATGAAAATAAGAAAAAAAGAGAAGGAAAAAATGAAAATTGAAAATCTGCTATAATTTCCATTGTGCGAAATAACTGGGTATCTAAGCCTCGGGAAGCATCGGTATTCACGCTGAAAAGTGTGATGGATAAAAGCAGCTTGACTAGTCGACTTTTGTGGCCTTTGTTACTTGAATAAGTAAGCCTTAAGGGTGTCTCTACACCTAGCGCCCTAAGATCATCTTGTTTCGGAGTCGTTGGTGGAAAGTTCGCTAATGGGTAACTTTGAAAAGCCTAAGAAAAGGAGACATTGCACATGTCAAGAAAATAAAACAAAAATATACGGAAAAAAAGAAGTTTGAAAATACATTCATCTGTGCTTAAAAGAAGGTTCTATGAAAAAAACTTAAAAAGCAAAAAAAAATTGTTCTTGGTTGTGAGTCAGTGTGCACGATTTTTGCTCCATGGTAACTAAGTTGAGTAAGTATGATGATTTTGGGAAAGTTACTTATGTGGCTACAGTTAGATTTAATGAAATTCATTGGTGAAATGGTAAGGTTGGTAATTGTGAGTTGATTGATAAGGCGTTGATTAGATTTCTGCAAATTTAGTGTTGATAATCATGATTTGTACCTAGAAATCTTTTGTCATAATTGTGGAATAGAATTTTTCTGGAAATCAAACTCTTGGTTTACACGGGGACGTGTAAAGGCTAAATGTGTGGAAATTTGATGAGTGCATATTATTCATTTATTTTAATTCCTTTATGTTTAGTTTTATTGCATGTTTCATACGAAAAAATTGTTGTTGTAGAACCATGTGAAAAAAATGATGAATGAAAAAAAGAAAAAAAGAGAAGAAAAAAATGAAATTTGAAAATCTGCTATAATGTCCATTGTGCGAAATAACTGGGTATCTATGCCTCGGGAAGCATCGGTATTCACGATGAAAAGTGTGATGGAAAAAATCAGCTTGACTAGTCGACTTTTGTGGTCTTTGTTACTTGAATAAGTAAGCCTTAGGGGTGTGTCTACACCTAGCGCCCTAAGATCATCTGGTTTGGGAGTCGTTGGTGGAAAGTTCGCTAATGGGTAATTTTAAAAAGCCTAAGAAAAGGAGACATTGCGCATGTCAATAAAAGATAAAAAAATATACGAAAAAAAGAAGTATGAAAATACATTCATCTGTGCTAAAAAGAAGGTTCTATGAAAAAAAACTTAAAAAGCAAGAAAAATTTATTCTTGGTTGTGAGTCAGTGTGCACGATTTTTGCTCCATGGTAATTAAGTTGAGTAAGTATGATTATTATGGAAAAGTTACTTATGTGGCTATAGTTAGATTTAATGAAATTCATTGGTGAAATGGTAAGGTTGGTAATTGTGAGTTGATTGATAAGGCGTTGATTAGATTTCTGCAAATTTAGTGTTGGTAATCATGATTTGTACCTTGAAATCTTTTGACATAATTGTTGAATAGAATTTTTCTGGAAATTAAACTCTTGGTTTACACGAGGACGTGTAAAGGCTAAGTGTGGGAGAATTTGATGAGTGTATATTATTCATTTATTTGTATTCCTTTATGTTTAGTTTTATTGCATGTTTCATGCGAAAAAAATGTTGTTTTAGAACCATGTGAAAAAAATGATGAATGAAAAAAAGAAAGAAAGAGAAGAAAAAAATGAAATTTGAAAATCTGCTATAATGTCCATTGTGCGAAATAACTGGGTATCTAAGCCTCGGGAAGCATCGGTATTCACGATGAAAAGTGTGATGGATAAAATCAGCTTGACTAGTCGACTTTTGTGGTCTTTGTTACTTGAATAAGTAAGCCTTAGGGGTGTGTCTACACCTAGCGCCCTAAGATCATCTGGTTTGGGAGTCGTTGGTGGAAAGTTCGCTAATGGGTAATTTTAAAAAGCCTAAGAAAAGGAGACATTGCGCATGTCAATAAAAGATAAAAAAATATACGAAAAAAAAGAAGTATGAAAATACATTCATCTGTGCTAAAAAGAAAGTTCTATGAAAAAAAACTTAAAAAGCAAGAAAAATTTGTTCTTGGTTGTGAGTCAGTGTGCACGATTTTTGCTCCATGGTAACTAAGTTGAGTAAGTATTGTAAGACCCCGAATTTTATGAAATAAAAGTATTCAATTTTTCTTATAATTACTATTCCGTAAATGGTTAAATTTATAAAAAGTTAAAGTTAAGGGTGATATATGAATTTTTTTCAAAAATACGCAAGTGGTTATAAAATATTCATTGTTGTCGGGGAATATTCGTTTGGTCATGAAATATTCTTTCTGTCGGGAATATTCGTACGACGGCGCAGTTATTTGTGGGCCCCATAACAGAATAACTGTAGGATGAAGAAAAAGATAAATTAGAGTTTTTATAAATAACGGCGTAGTGGTTACCGTTAATACTGTTGGAATACCCGGTGGTTAAAGTAAAGTAATACGCGTTGTTGTACAGTAGCACACGGTATTACACAGTATTTTTGAATTATTGATTTTTACGTAAGAAGGCACTACTCAATAATTGTTACAGTAATTACAGTTCAGTATTTTATTGATTCAATAATTGCTGCGTTGATATTTTATATTACTGCTGTTTTAATAATTGTCACTACACAGTATTTTCCATTATCGAAGCAATAATTCATATTATCTGAATAATATTATTAGGTAATATTATTGACAATGTCTAGAAAGTTCTGTCTAAAGAGAGGTTTGGCCACCTAATTGCGCGCCAGTAAGGAGAAATCCTTATTGGAAAGCCCCATCTTTCCTGGGAACTGCCTGGTTGTCATTATTGTGATTCTGTAATATTATTTTTGAATAATTAATTATTAATTTATATGATGAGAAAAATATTGATTTTATGTGAATATAGATGGAGAAAATTTTTAATGTGACAATTGTTAAAAATTAATATTTTATCTTTTTCTGATAAAATAATTCATTTTACTATATTATTATATTTTAATAATATAATAATGGTGATATTTTACAATGAATGTGGGATATATGAATATATGAGGAGGAAGAATATTTTTGTTGCAATAAATACTAAAAGCATGTTAAACATGTTTGTGGGCCATTTCTTGACTGAAATTTGATTATAGCCTATAAAATCGTCTGTTTGTGAATTTCGGTCAATTTCTGTTTGGAATTTGGAAAAACTTTCTTCTATAAAGTTGTAGAGAATTGAATTTCCTCTAAAAACTCGCAAGATTTGAATTTTCTGATAAAAGGGCTATTTATTATGACTTATTGAAGTTCCGAAGTTCCGAAATAATTGATTTTTGGAAGTTTTAATTATTTTAAATAAGAAAAACGTTTTTATTGTTGGCCCATGTGTTGTTAGATGTTGAAATTCAGAAGTCAAGTGTGCGTAGGAATTTAATATATATATATATATATATATATATATATATATATATATTAATATTTTATTAAATTTTCTGCTTTGGTGTTCTAAGCATTTTTTTATAAATAGGGTGCTTAGGTTAGAATTGAAAATCACACCAGAAACTGAAGTTTTCTCTCTATTTCTCTCTCTACTATATCGAGCGTATTTTGTGAGTATTTTAGTATTTCGAGTATTGCTATACGGTGTAAGTTTTTCTAGCACTATATCCAGTATTCCAGTCAGAAGTACTATTCTTTCTGAGATAAGGGAGGTTATTTTCTTCTAAAATGATATTATTTCTTCAATATCATTATCCCAGAATGTTGGTTGGAAATTTTTATCAAATTTGAAATTTTTTCATGTCGGGGTTACTATTCATGAGTTACTATTCACAAGTTACTATTCACGAGTACTATTCACGAAGCGTGATGATATTTTTGTGAAATTTCTATCTTTTGGGTGTCGGAGTTACTATTCACATATACGACACTATTCACGTATACGACACTATTCACGAATACGGCACTATTCACTGAAAAATGAAATTTCTTCTTTTTGTCCAAAATATCTATTCTGGATACTAGCTTTGATTGTATCCATGTTTTGATCATTCTTGAATTTTACCCAACTCTGGTTATTTATGAAGTATTTTTAAATGAGAATTGTTTAAAGTACAAATCCTTAATATTTGTTCTTTTTCTTCACTGGATTCTTTTTCTTTAAAATATTTTTTATCATCCTCAGTCTTAAATGATGATATAACTGAATATTTTTGGTCTGTAGTGCAAAGATGAATGATTTCTTGATGAATATCTTTGGCCGCAGTGCAAAGATGAACAGGTGTTTAGATGAACATGACCAACTGATGAATATCTTTGGCCTGTAGTGCAAAGATGACTTGTTGATGAATATCTTTGGCCTGTAGTGCAAAGATGACTTGTTGATATATATCTTTAGCCGTAGTGCAAAGATGAATTTATTAGTAGGATTATGAACATAAACTGTGATTTGGTATAACCATAATATTTGATGTTTCAGGTCATGAAAATTATCTTTTTCCTGGATGAGGAAAGGAATTTAAAACTACAATTATGATTATGAGTTATATACGTGATTGTGGATAGAAATTATTGATTGATGTTACAGGGATTAAGCATTATTGGTGGACTTTTAACATGGAGAAGATAATAGATTTTATGGTCTATTTGACTCTTTTAATGGATTGCTCATTCCGCTGCAACTATGGTTGAAAAGTTTTATCATCTACCATATGTTCTAAATCTCTGATTTATTACTGATGAAGACTATTGATAATTTATTTATCTTTAGTCATAATATTCTTTACTGAGCTAGTTGTGCTCACCCTTTTGCTTCACAATTCCTTTCAGGTAATAGAAGTGTAGCTGGGTCAAGCGGGGGATAATCGGGGAATAGAACGGTGGTCTATAGCTGTTGAGGGTGAGGTGAACTTAACTTGGAAGGGTGTTTTGCCACTATCATACAAGATGTCTAATGACATACAACCTCGTGTCATTATAAGATAGGGTTGCGCTTATCCACTTGTTGAGTATATTTACAAGCACTACCTATGTAATCTTGGTGTTTGTTTGGAGTATAATTCCCAATTGGAGACAGTGGAGATAACGATATGTCAAGAGAAGACTCGCCACTGGAAAGAATATGATAGTAATCTTCTCGTTTTTCTTTGGGGTCTATTAGGTCAACCAAGGATAATTCTGTGGCCATATGATATCTATCATAACCTAGACGTATGGCCTCCCATGTACGAAGGTTTCCTTGAGCACTTCCCAAAGATTCTAATTTCTAAAACAGTTTTTGACTAAACCTTTATGTAAGGTGTCATTGTGACGTGCTATCCAAGGTTGGGACATGAGTCACAGTTGGTATATATTTGTATCCAAACTCACAGCATATGTGTTGTTGTATTTTGCACGACAATTGTTGTAATAAAGTTGTAGTTATTTTCTATACCATGTATTTGGCGACTCAGAATAGGTTGGATGGAATGGACCTATTTTGGGGACGTCACAAGTATGATGATTTTGGAAAAGTTACTTATGTGGCTACAGTTAGATTGAATGAAATTCATTGGTAAAATGGTAAGGTTGGTAATTGTGAGTTGATTGATAAGGCCTTGATTAGATTTCTGCAAATTTAGTGTTGATAATCGTGATTTGTACCTTGAAATCTTTTGACATAATTGTTGAATAGAATTTTTCTGGAAAGCAAACTCTTGGTTTACACGAGGACGTGTAAAGGCTAAGTGTGGGGAAATTTGATGAGTGCATATTATTCATTTATTTTGATTCCTTTATATTTAGTTTTGTTGCATGTTTCATGCGGAAAAAATGTTGTTGTAGAACCATGTGAAAAAAATGATGAATGAAAAAAAGAAAAAAAGAGAATGAGAAAATGAAAATCTGCTTCAAGGTCCATTGTGCGAAATAACTGGGCATCTAAGTCTCGGAAAGCATTGGTATTCACGCTGAAAAGTGTGATGGATAAAAGCAGCCTGACTAGTTGACTTTTGTGGCATTTGTTACTTGAATAAGTAAGCCTTAAGGGTGTCTCTACACCTAGCGCCTAAGATCATCTGGTTTGGGAGTCGTTGGTGAAAAGTTCGCTAATGGGTAGCTTTGAAAAGCCTAAGAAAAGGAGACATTGCACATGTCAAGAAAAGAAAAAAAAATATACGAAAAAAAAGAAGTATGAAAATACATTCATCTGTGCTAAAAAGAAGGTTCTATGAAAAAAAACTTAAGAAGCAAGAAAAATTTATTGTTGGTTGTGAGTCAGTGTGCACGGTTTTTGCTCCATGGTAACTAAGTTGAGTAAGTATGATGATTTTTGAAAAGTTACTTATGTGGCTATAGTTAGATTTAATGAAATTCATTGGTAAAATGGTAAGGTTGGTAATTGTGAGTTGATTGATAAGGCGTTGATTAAATTTCTGTAAATTTAGTGTTGATAATCAAGATTTGTACCTTGAAATCTTTTGACATAATTGTTGAATAGAATTTTTCTAGAAATCAAAGTCTTGGTTTACACGAGGACGTGTAAAGGCTAAGTGTGGGGGAATTTGATAAGTGCATATTATTCATTTATTTTAATTCCTTTATGTTTAGTTTTATTGCATGTTTCATGCGGAAAAAAAGTTGTTGTAGAACGATGAGAAAAAAATGATGAATGAAAAAAAGAAAAAAGAGAATGAAAATTGAAAATCTGCTTCAATGTCCGTTGTGCGAAATAACTGGGTATCTAAGCCTCGAGAAGCATCGGTAGTCATGCTACAAAGTGTGATGGATAAAAGCAGCTTGACTAGTCGACTATTGTGGACTTTGTTACATGAATAAGTAAGCCTTAGGGGTGTCTCTACACCTAGCGCCCTAAGATCATCTGGTTTGGGAGTGGTTAGTGGAAAGTTCGCTAATAGGTAACTTTGAAAAGCCTAAGAAAAGGAGATATTGCGCATGTCAAGAAAATAAAAAAAATATACGAAAAAAAAGAAGTATGAAAATATATTCATTTGTGCTAAAAAGAAGGTTCTATGAAAAAAACTTAAAAAGCAAGAAAAATTTGTTCTTGGTTGTGAGTCAGTGTGCACGGTTTTTGATCCATGGTAACTAAGTAGAGTATGATGATTTTGGGAAAGTTACTTATGTGGCTACAGTTAGATTTAATGAAATTCATTGGTGAAATGGTAAGGTTGGTAGTTGTGAGTTGATTGATAAGGTGTTGATTAGATTTCTACAAATTTAGTGTTGATAATCATGATTTGTACCTTGAAATCTCTTGACATAATTATTGAATAGAATTTTTCTGGAAATCAAACTCTTGGTTTACACGAGGACGTGTAAAGGCTAAGTATGGGGGAATTTGATGAGTGCATATTATTCATTTATTTTGATTCCTTTATGTTTAGTTTTATTGTATGTTTCATGCGAAAAAAATATTGTTGTAGAACCATGTGAAAAAAATGATGAATGAAAAAAAGAAAAAAAGAAAAGGAAAAAATAAAAATTGAAAATCTGCTTCACCGTCCATTGTGCGAAATAACTGGGTATCTATGCCTCGGGAAGCATCAGAATTCACGCTAAAAAGTGTGATGGATAAAAGCAGCTTGACAAGTGTACTTTTGTGGCCTTTGTTACTTGAAGAAGTAAGCCTTAGGGTTGTCTCTACACCTAGCTGTCTAAGATCATCTGGTTTGGGAGTCGTTTGTGGAAAGTTCGCTAATAGGTAACTTTGAAAAGCCTAAGAAAAGTAGACATTGCGCATGTCAAGAAAAGAAAAAAAAATATACGAAAAAAAAGAAGTATGAAAATACATTCATCTTTGCTAAAAAGAAGGTTCTATGAAAAAAAACTTAAAAAGCCAGAAATTTTTTTTATTTGTTGTGAGTTAGGGTGCACGATTTTTACTCCATGATAACTAAGTTTAGTAAGTATGATGATTTTGGGAAAGTTACTTATGTGGCTACAGTTAGATTTAATGAAATTCATTGGTGAAATGGTAAGGTTGGTAATTGTGAGTTGATTGATAAGGCGTTGATTAGATTTCTGCAAATTTAGTGTGGATAATCATGATTTGTACCTTGAAATCTTTTGACATAATTGTTGAATAGAATTTTTCTGGAAATTAAACTCTTGGTTTACACGAGGACGTGTAAAGGCTAAGTGTGGGGGAATTTGATGAGTGCATATTATTCATTTATTTTGATTCCTTTATATTTAGTTTTATTGCATGTTTCATGCGAAAAAAATGTTGTTGTAGAACCATGTGAAAAAAATGATGAATGAAAAAAGGAAAAAAAAGAGAAGGAAAAAATGAAAATTGAAAATCTGCTTTAATGTCCGTTGTGCGAAATAACTGGGTATCTAAGCCTCGGGAAGCATCGGTATTCACGCTGAAAAGTGTGATGGATAAAAGCAGCTTGACTAGTCGACTTTTGTGGCCTTTATTACTTGAATAAGTAAGCCTTAGGGGTGTCTCTACACCTAGCGCCATAAGATCATCTGGTTTGGGAGTCGTTGGTGGAAAGTTTGCTAATGTGAAACTTTGAAAAGCCTAAGAAAAGGAGACATTGCACATGTCACGAAAAGAAAAAAAATATACGAAAAAAAAGAAGTATGAAAATACATTCATCTGTGCTAAAAAGAAGGTTCTAGGAAAAAAACTTAAAAAGCAAGAAAAATTTATTCTTGGTTGTGTGTCAATGTGCACGATTTTTGCTCCATGGTAACTAAGTTGAGTAAGTATGATGATTTTGGGAAAGTTACTTATGTGGCTACAGTTAGATTTAATGAAATTCATTGGTGAAATGGTAAGGTTGGTAATTGTGAGTTGATTGATAAGGCGTTGATTAAGTTTCTGCAAATTTAGTGTTGATAATCATGATTTGTATCTTGAAATCTTTTGACATAATTGTTGAATATAATTTTTCTAGAAATCAAACTCTTGGTTTACACGAGGACGTATAAAGGCTAAGTGTGGGGGAATTTGATGAGTGCATATTATTCATTTATTTTGATTTCTTTAAGTTTAGTTTTATTTTTATTGCATGTTTCATGCGAAAAAATTGTTGTTGTAGAACCATGAGAAAAAATGATGAATGAAAAAAAGAAAAAAAGAGAAGGAAAAAATAAAAATTAAAAATCTGCTTTAATGTCCATTGTGCGAAATAACTGGGTATCGAAGCCTCGGGAAGCATCGATATTCACACTGAAAAGTGTGATGGATAAAAGCAGCTTGACTAGTCGACTTTTGTGGCCTTTGTTACTTGAATAAGTTAGCCTTAGGGGTGTCTCTACACCTAGCGCCCTAAGATCATCTGGTTTGGGAGTCGTTGGTGGAAAGTTTGCCAATGGGTAACTTTGAAAAGCCTAAGAAAAGGAGATATTGCACATGTCAAGAAAAGAAAAAAAGATATACGAAAAAAAATAAATATGAAAATACATTCATCTGTGCTAGAAAGAAGGTTTTATGGAAAAAAACTTAAAAAGCAAGAAAAATTTGTTCTTGATTGTGAGTCAGTGTGCACGATTTTTGCTCCATGGTAACTAAGTTGAGTAAGTATGATGATTTTGGGAAAGTTACTTATGTGGCTATAGTTACATTTAATGAAATTCATTGGTGAAATGGTAAGGTTGGTAATTGTGTGTTGATTGATAAGGCGTTGATTAGATTTATGCAAATTTCGTGTTGATAAACATGATTTGTACCTTGAAATCTTTTGACATAATTGTTGAATAGAATTTTTTTGGAAATCAAACTCTTGGTTTACACGAGGACGTGTAAAGGCTAAGTGTGGGGGAATTTGATGAGTGCATATTATTCATTTATTTTGATTCCTTTTTGTTTAGTTTTATTGCATGTTTCATGGGAAAAAATTGTTGTTGTTGAACCATGTGAAAAAAATGATGAAAGAAAAAAAGAAAAAAAGAAAAAAAGAAAAAAAGAAAAAAAGAATAGGAAAAAATAAAAAATGAAAATCAACTTCAATGTCCGTTGTGTGAAATAACTGGGTATCTAAGCCTCGGGAAGCATCAGTATTCAAGTTGAAAAGTGTAATGGATAAAAGCAGCTTGACTAGTCGACTTTTGTGGCCTTTGTTACTTGAATAAGTAAGCCTTAGGGGTGTCTCTATACCTAGCGCCCTAAGATCATCTGGTTTGGGAGTTGTTGGTGGAAATTTTGCTAATGGGTAACTTTGAAAAGCTTAAGAAAAGGAGACATTGCACGTGTTAAGAAAAGAAAAAAAATATTCTAAAATAAAGAAGTATGAAAATACAATCATCTGTGCTAAAAAGAAGGTTCTATGAAAAAAAACTTAAAAAGCAAGAAAAAATTGTTCTTGGTTGTGAGTCAGTGTGCACGGTTTTTGCTCTATGGTAACTAAGTTGAGTAAGTATGATGATTTTGGGAAAGTTACTTATGTAGCTACAGTTAGATTTAATGTAATTCATTGGTGAAATGGTAAGGTTGGTAATTATGAGTTGATTGATAAGTCGTTGATTAGATTTCTGCAAATTTTGTGTTGATAAGCATGATTTGTTCCTTGAAATCTTTTGACATAATTGTTGAATAGAATTTTTCTAGAAATTAAACTCTTGGTTTACACGAGGACGTGTAAAGGCTAAGTGTGGGGGAATTTGATGAGTGCATATTATTCATTTATTTTGATTCCTTTATGTTTAGTTTTATTGCATGTTTCATGCGAAAAAAATGTTGTTGTAGAACCATGTGAAAAAAATGATAAATGAAAAAAAGAAAAAAAGAGAAGGAAAAAATGAAAATTGAAAATCTGCTTTAATGTCCATTGTGCGAAATAACTGGGTATCTAAGCCTCGGGAAGCATCCGTAGTCACGCTGAAAAGTGTGATGGATCAAAACAGCTTGATTAGTCGACTTTTGTGGACTTTGTTACTTGAATAAGTAAGCCTTAGGGGTGTCTCTACACCTAGTGCTCTAAGATCATCTGGTTTGGGAGTCGTTGGTGGAAAGTTCACTAATGGGTAACTTTGAAAAGCCTATGAAAAAGAGACATTGCGCACGTTAAGAAAATATAAAAAATATACGAAAAAAAAGAAGTATGAAAATACATTCATCTGTGCTAAAAAGAAGGTTCTATGAAAAAAAAACTTAAAAAGGAAGAAAAATTTGTTCTTGGTTGTAAGTCAGTGTGCACGGTTTTTGCTCCATGGTAACTAAGTTGGGTAAGTATGATGATTTTGGGAAAGTTACTTATGTGGCTATAGTTAGATTTAATGAAATTCATTGGTGAAATGGTAAGTTGGTAATTGTGAGTTGATTGATAAGGCGTTGATTAGATTTCTTCAAATTTAGTGTTGATAATCATGATTTGTATCTTGAAATCTTTTGACATAATTGTTGAATAGAATTTTTCTAGAAATCAAACACTTGGTTTACACGAGGACGTGTAAAGGCTAAGTGTGGGGGAATTTGATGAGTGCATATTTTTTATTTATTTTGATTCCTTTAAGTTTAGTTTTGTTGCATGTTACATGCGAAAAAAATATTGTTGTAGAACCATGTGAAAAAAATGATGAATGAAAAAAAGAAAAAAAGAGAAGGAAAAAATGAAAATTGATAATCTGCTTCAATGTCCGTTGTGCGAAATAACTGGGTATCTCAGCCTCGGGAAGCATCGGTATTCACGCTAAAAAGTGTGATTGATAAAAGTATCTTAACTAGTCGACTTTTGGGGCCTTTGTTACTTGAATAAGTAAGCCTTAGGGGTGACTCTACACCTAGCGCCTTAAGATCATCTGGTTTGGAAGTTGTTGGTGGAAATTTGCTAATGGGTAACTTTGAAAAGCTTAAGAAAAGGAGACATTTCACATGTCAAGAAAAGAAAAAAAATATACGAAAAAAAGAAGTATGAAAATACATTCATCTGTGCTAAAAAAAAGGTTCTATTAAAAAAAACTTAAAAAGCAAGAAAAATTTATTCTTGGTTGTGAGTCAGTGTGCACGATTTTTTGCTCCACGGTAACTAAGTTGAGTAAGTATGATGATTTTGGAAAAGTTATTTATGTGGCTACAGTTAGATTTAATAAAATTCATTGGTGAAATGGTAAGGTTGGTAATTGTGAGTTGATTGATATAGCGTTGATTAGATTTCTACAAATTTAGTGTTGATAATCATGATTTGTACCTTGAAATCTTTTGACATAATTGTTGAATAGAATTTTTTTGGAAATTAAACTCTTCGTTTACACAAGGACGTGTAAAGGCTAAGTATGGGGAATTTGATGAGTGCATATTTTTCATTTATTTTGATTCCTTTATGTTTAGTTTTATTGTATGTTTCATGCAAAAAAAATGTTGTTGTAGAACTATGTGAAAAAAATGATGAATGAAAAAAAGAAAAAAAGAAAAAAAGAGAAAGAAAAAATAAAAATAAAAAATCTGCTTCAATGTCCATTGTGCGAAATAACTGGGTATCTAAGGCTCGCGAAGCATCGGTATTCACGTTGAAAAGTGTGATGGATAAAATCAGCTTGACTAGTCGACTTTTGTGGCCTTTGTTACTTGAATAAGTAAGCCTTAGGGGTATCTCTACACCTAGCGCCTTAAGATCATCTGGTTTGGGAGTCGTTGGTGGACAGTTCGCTAATGGATAATTTTGAAAAGCCTAAGAAAAGGAGATATTGCGTATGTCAATAAAAGAAAAAAAATATACGGAAAAAAAGAAGTATGAAAATACATTCATCTGTGTTAAAAAGAAGGTTCTATGAATAAAAACTTAAAAAGCAAGAAAAATTTGTTCTTAGTTGTGAATCAGTGTGCACGGTTTTTGCTCCATGGTAACTAAGTTGAGTAAGTATGATAATTTTGGAAAAGTTACTTATGTGGCTATAGTTAGATTTAATGAAATTCATTGGTGAAATGGTAAGGTTGGTAATTGTGAGTTGATTGATAAGGCGTTGATTATATTTCTATAAATTTAGTGTTGATAATCATGATTTTTACCTTGAAATCTTTTGACATAATTGTTGAACAGAATTTTTCTAGAAATCAAACTCTTGGTTTACACGAGGACGTGTAAAGGCTAAGTGTGGGGGAATTTGATGAGTGCATATTATTAATTTATTTTAATTCCTTTATGTTTAGTTTTATTGCATGTTTCATGCGAAAAAAAAGTTGTTGTAGAACCATGTGAAAAAAATGATGAATGAAAAAAAGAAAAAATGAGAATGAAAATTAAAAATCTGCTTCAATGTCTGTTGTCCGAAATAACTGGGTATCTAAGCCTCGAGAAGCATCGGTAGTCATGCTAAAAAGTGTGATGGATAAAAGCAGCTTGACTAGTCGACTTTTGTGGACTTTGTTACTTGAATAAGCAAGCCTTAGGGGTGTCTCTACACCTAGCGCCCTAAGATCATCTGGTTTGGGAGTGGTTAGTGGAAATTTCGCTAATAGGTAACTTTGAAAAGCCTAAGAAAAGGAGATATTGCGCATGTCAAGAAAATAAAAAAAAAATATACGAAAAAAAGAAGTATGAAAATACATTCATCTGTGCTAAAAAGAAGGTTCTATGAAAAAAAACTTAAAAAGGAAGAAAAATTTGTTCTTGGTTGTAAGTCAGTGTGCACGGTTTTTGCTCCATGGTAACTAAGTTGGGTAAGTATGATGATTTTGGGAAAGTTACTTATGTGGCTATAGTTAGATTTAATGAAATTCATTGGTGAAATGGTAAGTTGGTAATTGTGAGTTGATTGATAAGGCGTTGATTAGATTTCTTCAAATTTAGTGTTGATAATCATGATTTGTATCTTGAAATCTTTTGACATAATTGTTGAATAGAATTTTTCTAGAAATCAAACACTTGGTTTACACGAGGACGTGTAAAGGCTAAGTGTGGGGGAATTTGATGAGTGCATATTTTTCATTTATTTTGATTCCTTTAAATTTAGTTTTGTTGCATGTTACATGCGAAAAAAATATTGTTGTAGAACCATGTGAAAAAAATGATGAATTAAAAAAAGAAAAAAAGAGAAGGAAAAAATGAAAATTGATAATCTGCTTCAATGTCCGTTGTGCGAAATAACTGGGTATCTCAGCCTCGGGAAGCATCGGTATTCATGCTGAAAAGTGTGATTGATAAAAGTATCTTAACTAGTCGACTTTTGGGGCCTTTGTTACTTGAATAAGTAAGCCTTAGGGGTGACTCTACACCTAGCGCCCTAAGATCATCTGGTTTGGAAGTTGTTGGTGGAAATTCGCTAATGGGTAACTTTGAAAAGCTTAAGAAAAGGAGACATTTCACATGTCAAGAAAAGAAAAAAAAATATACGAAAAAAAGAAGTATGAAAATACATTCATCTGTGCTAAAAAAAAGGTTCTATTAAAAAAAACTTAAAAAGCAAGAAAAATTTATTCTTGGTTGTGAGTCAGTGTGCACGATTTTTGCTCCACGGTAACTAAGTTGAGTAAGTATGATGATTTTGGAAAAGTTATTTATGTGGCTACAGTTAGATTTAATGAAATTCATTGGTGAAATGGTAAGGTTGATAATTGTGAGTTGATTGGTATAGCGTTGATTAGATTTCTACAAATTTAGTGTTGATAATCATGATTTGTACCTTGAAATCTTTTGACATAATTGTTGAATAGAATTTTTTTGGAAATTAAACTCTTGGTTTACACAAGGACGTGTAAAGGCTAAGTATGGGGAATTTGATGAGTGCATATTTTTCATTTATTTTGATTCCTTTATGTTTAGTTTTATTGTATGTTTCATGCAAAAAAAATGTTGTTGTAGAACTATGTGAAAAAAATGATGAATGAAAAAAAGAAAAAAAGAAAAAAAGAAAAAAAGAGAAAGAAAAAATAAAAATAAAAAATCTGCTTCAATGTCCATTGTGCGAAATAATTGGGTATCTAAGGCTCGCGAAGCATCGGTATTCACGTTGAAAAGTTTGATGCATAAAATCAGCTTGACTAGTCGACTTTTGTGGCCTTTGTTACTTGAATAAGTAAGCCTTAGGGGTATCTCTACACCTAGCGCCTTAAGATCATCTGGTTTGGAAGTCGGTGGTGGACAGTTCGCTAATGGATAATTTTGAAAAGTCTAAGAAAAAGAGGCATTGCGTATGTCAATAAAAGAAAAAAAATATACGAAAAAAAAGAAGTATGAAAATACATTCATCTGTGCTAAAAAGAAGGTTCTATGAATAAAAACTTAAAAAGCAAGAAAAATTTGTTCTTAGTTGTGAATCAGTGTGCACGGTTTTTGCTCCATGGTAACTAAGTTGAGTAAGTATGATAATTTTGGGAAAGTTACTTATGTGGCTATAGTTAGATTTAATGAAATTCATTGGTGAAATGGTAAGGTTGGTAATTGTGAGTTGATTGATAAGGCGTTGATTAGATTTCTATAAATTTAGTGTTGATAATCATGATTTTTACCTTGAAATCTTTTGACATAATTGTTGAACAGAATTTTTCTAGAAATCAAACTCTTGGTTTACACGAGGACGTGTAAAGGCTAAGTGTGGGGGAATTTGATGAGTGCATATTATTCATTTATTTTGATTCCTTTATGTTTAGTTTTATTGCATGTTTCATGCGAAAAAAATGTTGTTGTAGAACCATGTGAAAAAAATGATGAATGAAAAAAGAAAAAAAAGAAAAGGAAAAAATGAAAATTGAAAATCTGCTTCAACGTCCATTGTGCGAAATAACTGGGTATCTATGCCTCAGGAAGCATCGGAATTCACGCTAAAAAGTGTGATGGATAAAAGCAGCTTGACAAGTGTACTTTTGTGGCCTTTGTTACTTGAAGAAGTAAGCCTTAGGGTTGTCTCTACACCTAGCTCTCAAAGATAATCTGCTTTGGGAGTCGTTGGTGGAAAGTTCGCTAATGGGTAACTTTGAAAAGCCTAAGAAAAGGAGACATTGCGCATGCCAAGGAAAGAAAAAAAATATACGAAAAAAAAGAAGTATGAAAATACATTCATCTTTGCTAAAAAGAAGGTTCTATGAAAAAAAACTTAAAAAGGCAGAAATTTTTTTTATTGGTTGTGAGTCAGGGTGCACGATTTTTGCTTCATGGTAACTAAGTTGAGTAAGTTTGATGATTTTGGGAAAGTTACTTATGTGGCTACAGTTAGATTTAATGAAATTCATTGGTAAAATGATAAGGTTGGTAATTGTGAGTTGATTGATAAGGCGTTGATTAGATTTCTGCAAATTTAGTGTGGATAATCATGATTTGTACCTTGAAATCTTTTGACATAATTGTTGAATAGAATTTTTCTGGAAATTAAACTCTTGGTTTACACGAGGACGTGTAAAGACTAAGTGTGGGGGAATTTGATGAGTGCATATTATTCATTTATTTTGATTCCTTTATATTTATTTTTATTGCATGTTTCATGCGAAAAAAATGTTGTTGTAGAACCATGTGAAAAAAATGATGAACGAAAAAAAGAAAAAAAGAGAAGGAAAAAATGAAAATTGAAAATTTACTTCAATGTCCATTGTGGGAAATAACTGGGTATCTAAGCCTCGGGAAGCATCGGTATTCACGCTGAAAAGTGTGATGGATAAAAGCAGCTTCACTAGTCGACTTTTGTGGCCTTTATTACTTGAATAAGTAAGCCTTAGGGGTGTCTCTACACCTAGCGCCCTAAGATCATCTGGTTTGGGAGTCGTTGGTGAAAAGTTCGCTAATGTGTAACTTTGAAAAGCCTAAGAAAAGGAGACATTGCACATGTCAAGAAAAGAAAAAAAAATATACGAAAAAAAAGAGTATGAAAATACATTCATCTGTGCTAAAAAGAAGGTTCTAGGAAAAAAAACTTAAAAAGCAAGAAAAATTTGTTTTTGGTTGTGTGTCAATGTGCACGGTTTTTGCTCCATGGTAACTAAGTTGTGAAAGAATGATGATTTTGGGAAAGTTACTTATGTGGCTACAGTTAGATTTAATGAAATTCATTGGTGAAATGGTAAGGTTGGTAATTGTGAGTTGATTGATAAGGCGTTGATTAAGTTTCTGCAAATTTAGTGTTGATAATCATGATTTGTATCTTGAAATCTTTTGACATAATTGTTGAATATAATTTTTCTAGAAATCAAACTCTTGGTTTACACGAGGACGTATAAAGGCTAAGTGTGAGGGAATTTGATGAGTGCATATTATTCATTTATTTTGATTCCATTGTGTTTAGTTTTATTTTTATTGCATGTTTCATGCGAAAAAATTGTTGTTGTAGAACCATGAGAAAAAATGATGAATGAAAAAAAGAAAAAAAGAGAAGGAAAAAATAAAAATTGAAAATCTGCTTTAATGTCCATTGTACGAAATAACTGGGTATCGAAGCCTCAGGAAGCATCGATATTCACACTAAAAAGTGTGATGGATAAAAGCAGCTTGACTAGTCGACTTTTGTGGCATTTGTTACTTGAATAAGTAAGCCTTAGGGGTGTCTCTACACCAAGTGCTCTAAGATCATCTGGTTTGGGAGTCGTTGGTGGAAAGTTCGCTAATGGGTAACTTTGAAAAGCCTAAGAAAAGGAGACATTGCGCATGTCAAGAAAATAAAAAAAGTATACGAAAAAATGAAGTATGAAAATACTTTCATCTGTGCTAAAAAGAAGGTTCTATGAAAAAAACTTAGAAAGCAAGAAAAATTTGCTCTTGGTTGTGTGTCAATGTGCACGGTTTTTGCTCCATGGTAACTAAGTTGAGTAAGTATGATGATTTTGGGAAAGTTACTTATGTGGGTATAGTTAGATTTAATGAAATTCATTGGTGAAATGGTAAGGTTGGTAATTGTGAGTTGATTGATAAGGCGTTGATTAAGTTTCTGCAAATTTAGTGTTGATAAACATGATTTGTACCTTGAAATCTTTTGACATAATTGTTGAATAGAATTTTTTTGGGAATCAAACTCTTGGTTTACACGAGGACGTGTAAAGGCTAAGTGTGGGGGAATTTGATGAGTGCATATTATTCATTTATTTTGATTCCTTTTTGTTTAGTTTTATTGAATGTTTCATGCGAAAAAATTGTTGTTGTTGAACCATGTGAAAAAAATGATGAATGAAAAAAAGAAAAAAAGAAAAGGAAAAAAATAAAAAATGAAAATCTGCTTCAATGTCCGTTGTGCGAAATAACTGGGTATCTAAGCCTCGGGAAGCATCGGTATTCAAGTTGAATAGTGTGATGGATAAAAGCAGCTTGACTAGTCGACTTTTGTGGCCTTTGTTACTTGAATAAGTAAGCCTTAGGGGTGTCTCTATACCTAGCGCCCTAAGATCATCTGGTTTGGGAGTGGTTAGTGGAAAGTTCGCAAATGGGTAACTTTGAAAAGCATAAGAAAAGGAGACATTACACGTGTCAAGAAAAGAAAAAAAAATATACTAAAAAAAAGAAGTATGAAAATACATTCATCTTTGCTAAAAAGAAGGTTCTATGAAAAAAAACTTAAAAAGCAAGAAAAATTTGTTCTTGGTTGTGAGTCAGCTGTGTGCACGGTTTTTGCTCCATGGTAATTAAGTTGAGTAAGTATGATGATTTTGGGAAGGTTACCTATGTGGCTACAGTTAGATTTAATGAAATTCATTGGTGAAATGGTAAGGTTGGTAATTGTGAGTTGATTGATAAGGCGTTGATTAGATTTCTGCAAATTTAGTGTTGATAAACATGATTTGTACCTTGAAATCTTTTGATATAATTGTTGAATAGAATTTTTCTAGAAATCAAACTCTTGGTTTACACGAGGACGTGTAAAGGCTAATTGTGGGGGAATTTGATGAGTGCATATTATTTATTTATTTTGATTCCTTTATGTTTAGTATTATTGCATGTTTTATGCGAAAAAATTGTTGTTGTAGGACCATGTGAAAAAAAATGATGAATAAAAAAAAGAAAAAAAGAGAAGGAAAAAATGAAAAATGAAAATCTGCTTCAATGTCCGTTGTGCGAAATAACTGGGTATCTAAGCCTCGGGAAGCATCGGTATTCACGCTGAAAAGTGTGATGGATAAAAGCAGTTTGACTAGTCAAATTTTGTGGCCTTTTTTACTTGAATAAGTAAGCCTTAGGAGTGTCTTTATACCTGGCATCCTAAGATCATTTGGTTTGGGAGTTGTTGGTGGAAAGTTCGCTAATGGATAATTTTGAAAAGCCTAAGAAAAGGAGACACTGCGCATGTCAAGAAAAGAAAAAAAAATATATGAAAAAAAAGAAGTATGAAAATACATTCATCTGTGCTAAAAAGAAGGTTCTATGAAAAAAAAACTTAAAAAACAAGAATAATTTGTTCTTGGTTGTGTGTCAATGTGCACGGTTTTTGCTCCATGGTAACTAAGTTGAGTAAGTATGATAATTTTGGGAAAGTTACTTATGTGGCTACAGTTAGATTTAATGAAATTCATTGGTGAAATGGTAAGGTTGGTAATTGTGAGTTGATTGATAAGGCGTTGATTAGATTTATGCAAATTTAGTGTTGATAATCATGATTTGTACCTTGAAATCTTTTGACATAATTGTTGAATAGAATTTTTCTAGAAATCAAACTCTTGGTTTACACGAGGACGTGTAAAGGCTAAGTGTGGGGGAATTTGATGAGTGCATATTATTCATTTATTTTGATTCCTATATGTTTAGTTTTATTTTTATTGCATGTTTCATGCGAAAAAATTGTTGTTGTAGAACCATGAGAAAAAATGATGAATGAAAAAAAGAAAAAAAGAGAAGGAAAAAATAAAAATTGAAAATAACTTTTCAAAGTTACCCATGGTGCGAAATAATTGGGTATCGAAGCCTCGGGAAGCATCGAAATTCACACTGAAAAGTGTGATGGATAAAAGTAGCTTGACTAGTCGACTTTTGTGACCTTTGTTACTTGAATAAGTTAGCCTTAGGGGTGTCTCTACACCTAGCGCCCTAAGATTATTTGGTTTGGGAGTCGTTGGTGGAAAGTTTGCCAATGGGTAACTTTGAAAAGCCTAAGAAAAGGAGACATTACACATGTCAAGAAAAGAAAAAAAGATATACGAAAAAAAAGAGGTATGAAAATACATTCATCTGTGCTAAAAAGAAGGTTCTATGGAAAAAAACTTAAAAAGCAAGAAAAAATTGCTCTTGGTTGTTAGTCAGTCTGCACGATTTTTGCTCTATGGTAACTAATTTGAGTAAGTATGACGATTTTGGGAAAGTTACTTATGTGGCTATAGTTAGATTTAATTAAATTCATTGGTGAAATGGTAAGGTTGGTAATTGTGAGTTGATTGATAAGGCGTTGATTAGATTTCTGCAAATTTAGTGTTGATAAACATGATTTGTACCTTAAAATCTTTTGACATAATTGTTGAACATAATTTTTTTGGAAATCAAATTCTTGGTTTGCACGAGGTTGTGTAAAGGCTAAGTGTGGGGGAATTTGATGAGTGCATATTATTCATTTATTTTGATTCCTTTATGTTTAGTTTTATTGCATGTTTCATGCGAAAAAATTGTTGTTGTTGAACCATGTGAAAAAAATGGTGAATGAAAAAAACAAAAAAAGAAAAGAAAAAAATGAAAAATGAAAATCTACTTCAATGTCCGTTGTGCGAAATAAGTGGGTATCTAAGCCTCAAGAAGCATCGGTATTCAAGTTAAAAAGTGTGATGGATAAAAGCGGCTTGACTAGTCGACTTTTGTGGCCTTTGTTATTTGAATAAGTAAGCCTTAGGGGTGTCTCTATACCTAGCGCCCTAAGATCATCTGGTTTGGGAGTGGTTAGTGGAAAGTTCGCAAATGGGTAACTTTGAAAAGCTTCAGAAAAGGAGACATTGCACGTGTCAAGAAAAGAAAAAAAAATATACTAAAAAAAAAATATGAAAATACATTCATCTGTGCTAAAAAGAAGGTTCTATGGAAAAAAACTTAAAAACCAAGAAAAAATTGTTTTTGATTGTGAGTCAGTGTGCACGGTTTTTGCTCCATTGTAACTAAGTTGAGTAAGTATGATGATTTTGGGAAAGTTACTTATGTGGCTATAGTTAGATTTAATGAAATTTATTGGTGAAATGGTAAGGTTGGTAATTGTGAGTTGATTAATAAGGCGTTGATTAGATTTCTGCAAATTTAGTGTTGATAAACATGATTTGTACCTTGTAATCTTTTGACATAATTGTTGAATAGAATTTTTCTGGAAATAAAACTCTTGGTTTAGATGAGGACGTGTAAAGGCTAATTGTGGGGGAATTTGATGAGTGCATATTATTCATTTATTTTGATTCCTTTATGTTTAGTATTATTGCATGTTTCATGCGAAAAAATTGTTGTTGTAGGACCATGTGAAAAAAATGATGAATGAAAAAAAGAAAAAAAAAGAAGGAAAAAATGAAAAATTAAAAATGAAAATCTGCTTCAATGTCCGTTGTGCGAAATAACTGGGTATCTAAGCCTCGGGAATCATCGATATTCGAGTTGAAAAGTGTGATGGATAAAAGCAACTTGACTAGTCGACTTTTGTGGCCTTTGTTACTTGAATAAGTAAGCCTTAGGGGTGTCTCTATACCTAGCGCCCTAAGATCATCTGGTTTGGGAGTGGTTAGTGGAAAGTTCGCAAATGGGTAACTTTGAAAAGCTTCAGAAAAGGAGACATTGCACGTGTCAAGAAAAGAAAAAAAAATATACTAAAAAAAAGAAGTATGAAAATACATTCATCTATGCTAAAAAGAAGGTTCTATGAAAAAAAACTTAAAAAGCAAGAAAAATTTGTTCTTGGTTGTGAGTCAGTGTGCACTGTTTTTGCTCCATGGTAACTAAGTTGAGTAAGTATGATGATTTTGGAAAAGTTACTTACGTGGCTACAGTTAGATTTAATGAAATTCATTGGTGAAATGGTAAGGTTGGTAATTGTGAGTTGATTGATAAGGCGTTGATTAGATTTCTGCAAATTTAGTGTTGATAAACATGATTTGTACCTTGAAATCTTTTGACATAATTGTTGAATAGAATTTTTCTGGAAATCAAACTCTTGGTTTACACGAGGACGTGTAAAGGCTAATTGTGGGCGAATTTGATGAGTGCATATTATTTATTTATTTTTATTCATTTATGTTTAGTATTATTGCATGTTGTAGGACCATGTGAAAAAAAATGATGAATGAAAAAAAGAAAAAAAGAGAAGGAAAAAATAAAAAATGAAAATATGCTTCAATGTCCGTTGTGCGAAATAACTGGGTATCTAAGCCTCGGGAAGCATCGGTATTCACGCTGAAAAGTGTGATGGATAAAAGCAGTTTGACTAGTCGAATTTTGTGGCCTTTTTTTACTTGAATAAGTAAGCCTTAGGAGTGTCTCTATACCTAGTGCCCTAAAATCATCTGGTTTGGGAGTCGTTGGTGTATAGTTCGCTAATGGATAGTTTTGAAAAGCCTAAGAAAAGGAGACATTGCGCATGTCAATAAAAGAAAAAAAAATATACAAAAAAAGAAGTAGTATGAAAATACATTCATCTGTGCTAAAAAGACGGTTCTATGAAAAAAAACCTAAAAAGCAAAAAAAAATTGTTCTTGGTTGTGAGTCAGTGTGCACGGTTTTTGTTCCATGGTAACTAAGTTGAGTAAGTATGATGATTTTGGGAAAGTTACTTATGTGGCTATAGTTAGATTTAATGAAATTCATTGGTGAAATGGTAAGGTTGGTAATTGTGAGTTGATTGATAAGGCGTTGATTAGATTTCTGCAAATTTAGTGTTTATAATCATGATTTGTACCTTGAAATCTTTTGACATAATTGTTGAATAGAATTTTTCTAGAAATCGAACTCTTGGTTTACACGAGGACGTGTAAAGGCTAAGTGTGGGGGAATTTGATGAGTGCATATTATTCATTTATTTTGATTCCTTTATGTTTAGTTTTATTGCATGTTTCATGCGGAAAAAAAGTTGTTGTAGTACCATGTGAAAAAAATGATGAATGAAAAAAAGAAAAAAAGAGAATAAAAAAAATTAAAATATGCTTCAATGTCCATTGTGCGAAATAACTGGGTATCTAAGCCTCGGAAAACATTGGTATTCATGCTGAAAAGTGTGATGGATAAAAGTAGCCTGACTAGTCGACTTTTGTGGCATTTGTTACTTGAATAAGTAAGCCTGAGGGGTGTCTCTACACCAAGTGCTCTAAGATCATCTGGTTTGGGAGTCGTTGGTGAAAAGTTCGCTAATGGGTAACTTTGAAAAGCCTAAGAAAAGGAGACATTGCGCATGTCAAGAAAATAAAAAAAATATACGAAAAAATGAAGTATGAAAATACTTTCATCTGTGCTAAAAAGAAGGTTCTATGAAAAAAACTTAGAAAGCAAGAAAAATTTGCTCTTGGTTGTGTGTCAATGTGCACGATTTTTGCTCCATAGTAACTAAGTTGAGGATGATGATTTTGGAAAAGTTACTTATGTGGCTACAGTTAGATTTAATGAAATTCATTGGTGAAATGGTAAGGTTGGTAATTTTGAGTTGATTGATAAGGTGTTGATTAGATTTCTACAAATTTTGTGTTGATAATCACGATTTGTATCTTGAAATCTTTTGACATAATTATTGAATAGAATTTTTTTGGAAATCAAACTCTTGGTTTACGCGAGGACGTGTAAAGGCTAAGTGTGGGGGAATTTGATGAGTGCATATTATTCATTTATTTTGATTCTTTTATGTTTAGTTTTATTGCATGTTTCATGCGAAAAAAATGTTGTTGTAGAACCATGTGAAAAAAATGATTAATGAAAAAAAGAAAAAGAAAAATTGAAAATTGAAAATCTGCTTCAATGTCCATTGTGCGAAATAACTGGGTATCTATGCCTCGGGAAGCATCGGAATTCACGCTAAAAAGTGTGATGGATAAAAGCAGCTTGACAAGTCTACTTTTGTGGCCTTTGTTACTTGAAGAAGCAAGCCTTAGGGCTGTCTCTACACCTAGTGCTCTAAGATCATCTGATTTGGGAGTCGTTGGTGGAAAGTTCGCTAATGGGTAACTTTGAAAAGCCTAAGAAAAGGAGACATTGCGCATGTCAAGAAAACAAAAAAAAATATACGAAAAAAAAGAAGTATGAAAATACATTCATCTTTGCTAAAAAGAAGGTTCTATGAAAAAAACGTAAACAGCAAGAAATTTTTTTTATTGGTTGTGAGTCAGGGTGCACGGTTTTTGTTCCATGGAAACTAAGTTGAGTAAGTATGATGATTTTGGGAAAGTTACTTATGTGGCTACAGTTAGATTTAATGAAATTCATTGGTAAAATGGTAAGGTTGGTAATTGTGAGTTGATTGATAAGGCGTTGATTAGATTTCTGCAAATTTAGTGTTGACAATCATGATTTGTACCTTGAAATCTTTTGACATAATTGTTGAATAGAATTTTTTTGGAAATTAAACTCTTGGTTTACTCGAGGACGTGTAAAGGCTAAGTCTGGGGGAATTTGATGAGTGCATATTATTCATTTATTTTGATTCCTTTATGTTCAGTTTTATTGCATGTTTCATGCGAAAAAAATGTTGTTGTAGAACCATGAGAAAAAATGATGAATGAAAAAAAGAAAAAAAGAGAAGGAAAAAATGAAAATTGAAAATCTACTTCAATGTTCATTGTGCGAAATAACTGGGTATCTTAGCCTCGGGAAGCATCGGTATTCACGCTGAAAAGTGTGATGGATAAAAGCAGCTCGACTAGTCGACTTTTGTGGCCTTTATTACTTGAATAAGTAAGCCTTAGGGGTGTCTCTACACCTAACGCCCTAAGATCATCTGGTTTGGGAGTCGTTGATGGAAAGTTCGCTAATGTGGAACTTTGAAAAACCTAAGAAAATGAGACATTGCACATGTCAAGAAAAGAAAAAAAAATATACGAAAAAAAAGATGTATGAAAATACATTCATCTGTGCTAAAAAGAAGATTCTGTGAAAAAAACTTAAAAAGCAAGAAAAATTTGTTCTTGGTTATGTGTCAATGTGCACAATTTTTGCTCCATGATAACTAAGTTTTGTAAGTATGTTGATTTTGGGAAAGTTACTTATGAGGCTACAGTTAGATTTAATGAAATTAATTGCTAAAATGGTAAGGTTGGTAATTGTGAGTTGATTGATAAGGCGTTGATTAGATTTCTGCAAATTTAGTGTTGAAAATCATGATTTGTACCTTGAAATCTTTTGACATAATTGTTGAATATAATTTTTCTAGAAATCAAACTCTTGGTTTACACGACGACGTGTAAAGGCTAAGTGTGGGGGAATTTGATGAGTGCATATTATTCATTTATTTTGATTCCTTTATGTTTAGTTTTATTTTTATTGCATGTTTCATGCGAAAAAATTGTTGTTGTAGAACCATGTGAAAAAATGATGAATGAAAAAAAGAAAAAAAAAGAAGGAAAAAATAAAAATTGAAAATCTGCTTTAATGTCCATTGTGCGAAATAACTGGGTATCGAAGCCTCGGGAAGCATCGGAATTCACACTGAAAAGTGTGATAGGTAAAAGCAGCTTGACTAGTCGACTTTTGTGGCCTTTGTTACTTGAATAATTTAGCCTTAGGGGTGTCTCTACACCTAGCGCCCTAAGATCATCTGGTTTGGGAGTCGTTGGTGGAAAGTTTGCCAATGGGTAACTTTGAAAAGCCTAAGAAAATGAGACATTGCACATGTCAAGAGAAGAAAAAAAGATATACGAAAAAAAAGAAGTATGAAAATACATTCATCTGTGCTAAAAAGAAGGTTCTATGGAAAAAAACTTAAAAAACAAAAACAAATTGTTCTTGGTTGTTAGTCAGTGTGCACGGTTTTTGCTCTATGGTAACTAAGTTGAGTAAGTATGACGATTTTGGGAAAGTTACTTATGTTGCTATAGTTAGATTTAATTAAATTCATTGGTGAAATGGTAAGTTTGGCAATTGTGAGTTGATTGATAAGGCGTTGATTAGATTTCTGCAAATTTAGTGTTGATAAACTTGATTTGTACCTTAAAATCTTTTGACATAATTGTTGAATAGAATTTTTTTGAAAATCAAACTTTTGGTTTACACGAGGACGTGTAAAGGCTAAGTGTGGGGGAATTTGATGAGTGCATATTATTCAATTATTTTGATTCCTTTATGTTTTGTTTTATTGCAATTTTCATGCGAAAAAATTGTTGTTCTTGAACCATGTGAAAAAAATGGTGAATGAAAAAAAGAAAAAAAGAAAAGGAAGAAATGAAAAATGAAAATCTGCTTCAATGTCCGTTGTACAAAATAACTGGGTATCTAAGCCTCGAGAAGCATCGATATTCAAGTTGAAAAGTGTGATGGATAAAAGCAGCTTGACTAGTCGACTTTTGTGGCCTTTGATACTTGAATAAGTAAGCCTTAGGGGTGTCTCTATACCTAGCGCCCTAAGATCATCTGGTTTGGGAGTGGTTGGTGGAAAGTTCGCTAATGGGTAACTTTGAAAAGATTAAGAAAAGGAGACATTGCACGTGTCAAGAAAAGAAAAAAAATATACAAAAAAAAGAAGTATGAAAATACATTCATCTGTGCTAAAAAGAAGGTTCTATGAAAAAAAAACTTAAAAAGCAAGAAAAATTTATTCTTGGTTGTGAGTCAGTGTGCACGGTTTTTATTCCATGGTAACTGAGTTGAGTAAGTATGATGATTTTGGGAAAGTTACTTATGTAGCTACAGTTAGATTTAATGAAATTCATTGGTGAAATGGTAAGGTTGGTAACTGTGAGTTGATTGATAAGGCGTTGATTAGATTTCTGCAAATTTAGTGTTGATAAACATGATTTGTTCCTTGAAATCTTTTGACATATTTGTTGAATAGAATTTTTTTGGAAATCAAACTCTTGGTTTACACGAGGACGTGTAAAGGCTAAGTGTGGGAGAATTTGATGAGTGCATATTATTCATTTTTTTTTATTCCTTTATGTTTAGTTTTATTGCATGTTTCATGCGAAAAAATTGTTGTTGTTGAACCATGTGAAAAAAATGATGAATGAAAAAAAGAAAAAAAGAGAAGGAAAAAATGAAAAATGAAAATCTGCTTCAATGTCCGTTGTGCGAAATAACTGGGTATCTAAGTCTCGGGAAGCATCGGTATTCAAGTTGAAAAGTGTGATGGATAAAAGCAGCTTGACTAGTCGACTTTTGTGGCCTTTGTTACTTGAATAAGTAAGCCTTAGGGGTGTCTCTATACCTAGCGCCCTAAGATCATCTGGTTTGGGAGTGGTTAATGGAAAGTTCGCTAATAGGTAACTTTGAAAAGCTTAAGAAAAGGAGACATTGCCTGTGTCAAGAAAAGAAAAAAAATATACAAAAAAAAGAAGTACGAAAATACATTCATCTGTGCTAAAAAGAAGGTTCTATGAAAAAAAACTTAAAAAGCAAGAAAAATTTGTTCTTGGTTGTGAGTCAGTGTGCACGGTTTTTGCTTCATAGTAACTAAGTTGAGTAAGTATGATGATTTTGGAAAACTTACTTATGTGGCTACAGTTAGATTTAATGAAATTCATTGGTGAAATGGTAAGGTTGGTAATTGTGAGTTGATTGAAAAGGCGTTGATTAGATTTCTGCAAATTTAGTGTTTATAAACATGATTTGTACCTTGAAATCTTTTGACATAATTGTTGAATAGAATTTTTCTGGATATTAAACTCTTGGTTTACACGAGGACGTGAAAGGGCTAATTGTGGGGGAATTTGATGAGTGCATATTATTCATTTATTTTGAATCCTTTATGTTTAGTATTATTGCATGTTTCATGCGAAAAAATTGTTGTTGTAGGACCATGTGAAAAAAAATGATGAATGAAAAAAAGAAAAAAAAAGAAGGAAAAAATGAAAAATGAAAATCTGCTTCAATGTCCGTTGTGCGAAATAATTGGGTATCTAAGCCTCGGGAAGCATCGGTATTCACGCTAAAAAGTGTGATGGATAAAAGCAGTTTGACTAGGCGAATTTTGTAGCCTTTGTTACTTGAATAAGTAAGCCTTAGGAGTGTCTCTATACCTAGCGCCCTAAGATCATCTGGTTTGGGAGTCGTTGGTGGAAATTTCGCTAATGGGTTACTTTGAAAAGCTTAAGAAAAAGAGACATTGCACATGTCAAGAAAAGAAAAAAAATATACAAAAAAAAGAAGTATGAAAATACATTCATCTGTGCTAAAAAGAAGGTTCTATGAAAAAAAACTTAAAAAGCAAGAAAAATTTGTTCTTGGTTGTGAGTCAGTGTGCACGGTTTTTACTCCATGGTAACTAAGTTGAGTAAGTATAATGATTTTGGGAAAGTTACTTATGTAGCTACAGTTAGATTTAATGAAATTCATTGGAGAAATGGTAAGTTTGGTAATTGTGAGTTGATTGATAAGGCGTTGATTAGATTTCTGCAAATTTAGTGTTGATAAACATGATTTGTTCCCTGAAATCTTTTGACATAATTGTTGAATAGAATTTTTTTGGAAATCAAAATCTTGGTTTACACGAGGACGTGTAAAGGCTAAGTGTGGGAGAATCTGATGAGTGTATATTATTCATTTATTTTGATTCCTTTATGTTTAGTTTTATTGCATGTGTCATGCGAAAAAAATTGTTGTTGTTGAACCATGTGAAAAAAATGATGAATGAAAAAAAGAAAAAAAGAGAAGGAAAAAATGAAAAATGAAAATCTGCTTCAATGTCCGTTGTGCGAAATAACTGGGTATCTAAGCCTCGGGAAGCATCGGTATTCAAGTTGAAAAGTGTGATGGAAAAAAGCAGCTTGACTAGTCGACTTTTGTGGCCTTTGTTACTTGAATAAGTAAGCCTTAGGGGTGTCTCTATACCTAGCGCCCTAAGATCATCTGGTTTGGGAGTGGTTAGTGGAAAGTTCGCTAATAGGTTACTTTGAAAAGCTTAAGAAAAGGAGACATTGCACGTGTCAAGAAAAGAAAAAAAAATATACTAAAAAAAGAAGTATGAAAATACATTCATCTGTGCTAAAAAGAAGGTTCTATGAAAAAAAAAACTTAAAAAGCAAGAAAAATTTGTTCTTGGTTGTGAGTCAGTGTGCACGGTTTTTGCTTCATGGTAACTAAGTTGAGTAAGTATGATGATTTTGGGAAAGTTACTTGTGTGGCTACAGTTAGATTTAATGAAATTCATTGGTGAAATGGTAAGGTTGGTAATTGTGAGTTGATTGATAAGGCGTTGATTAGATTTCTGCAAATTTAGTGTTGATAAACATGATTTGTACCTTGAAATCTTTTGACATAATTGTTGAATAGAATTTTTTTGGATATCAAACTCTTGGTTTATGTAAGACCCCAACTTATTAATGAATAAAATCAAATTTTCTCTAAATATTATTGTGAATAATAAGGGGTTAATTTGATATAATACTTATGTTATGGGTGAAATGTGCAAATTTTGCAAAATAAGCAAGTGGTTATAAAATATTCATTTTGTTGGGGAGTATTCGTTTGGTCGTGGAATATTCTTGCTGTCGGGGAATATTCGTACGACGGCGCAGCCTTGTGTGGGCCCCATAACGGAAAGCGATTGGATGAAGAAAACGACAAGTATAAGTTATTTATAAATAACGGCGTAGTTGTTACCGTTAATACTGTTGGAATACCCGGTGGTTAAAATACAGTCGCACACGGTATTGCACCAATTATTGATTCTTACGTAAGAAGGCACTACTCAATAATTGTTACAGTAGTTATTGATCAATATTTTATTTTATTGATTCAATAATTGTTGCGTTGATATTTTATATTATTGTTGTTTCAATAATTGTTGCTGCACAGTATTTTCTATTATCAGATCAATAATTCATATTATTTGAATAATATTATTAGATAACATTATTGGCAATGTCTAGAAAGTTCTGTCTAAGGAGAGGTTTGGTCATCTAATTGCGCGCCAGTAAGGAGAAATCCTTATTGGAAAGCCCCCTCTTTCCTGGGAACGGCCTGGTTGTCATAAATGTGATTCTGTAATATTAATTGTGAATAATTAATTATTGATTCATATGATAAGGAAATATTTATTTTATGTGGATATAAATGAGGGATATATTTTTGTGGTTAAAAATGAAAGAGTTAATGTTGAGGTGTTTTATCTGTATTTTTGTCGGAACGGAGGTATTGAAAATCAAATTAGGGTTTTTGAGATATTTTGCGGGGGGTTATAATTTTTAATCCGAACGTTGGATCGTGGTAATTTTTGGATATGTTATACATATATAAGTTGAGTGTATGTCTACAAATTTTGAACCGTTAAAAATGAACGTATAATTTATTATGAATTTTACGAGATGACTGGTTCAGAAATTGTTGAATTTTCGGAGTTAATTATTTTGGTGGAAAATTTTAGAATTGGTGGGCCCCACTCTTGGTTGGTGAAGAAATGTGCTGAGATTTTTATTCAAATGTGGTGGGTGGGAATAGTAGCAGGTAAAGACATCAGGTTGCAGGTTAAGTCTGCTTCGGCGTGCTAACATTTTCCTATAAATAGAGGGCTAAGTTAGAATTGAAAATCACACCAGAAACAAGTTTTCTCTCTTTCTCTCTCTAGATTATTGAGTGTATTTTGTGAGTATTTAGATACTTTAAGAGTTTCTATTCATCAGAGCAAGTTTCTTTCAGCCTTATACCGGTATTCCGACCAGAAGTACTGATATTTTGAGGTAAGGGATATTATTTTCTTCTTAATGATATTATTTTCTTCAATATCATTATGCTGAAATATTGATATGAGTTTTTATCAAATTTGGAACTTTTTGTGTCGGGGTTACTATTCACGTATACGGCACTATTCACGTATACGGTACTATTCATGAATACGACACTATTCGCCGAAAAATAAAATTTTTCCTTTTTGTCCAAGATGTCTATTATGGTTACTATCTTTGATTGTATCCATGTTTTGATCTTTATTTTTGAATTTTGCTTCACAATTGATTATTATGAAGTATTATTGATCTTGGATAAACTGTTATACGAATCCCTACTATTTGTTCTTCTGTCTCACTGGATTCGTTTTCTTTAAGATATTTTTCGTCATCCTCAGTCCTAAATGATGATATTACTGAATATCTTTGGCCTGTAGTGCAAAGATGTATGATTACTTGATGAATATCTTTGGCCTGTAGTGCAAAGATGAACAGGTGTTGAGATGAACATGACTGACAGGTGATACAAATGAATATCTTTGGCCTGTAGTGCAAAGATGAATATTTGGATAAAGATGATTATTAATTGATGTTACAGAGATAAAATATTGATGATGGACTTTTAAATCTTAGAAGATAGTAGAATTCATTCTCTACTTGACTGTTCTAATAGTTTGTTGTTTTCGCTGCAGTTGTTGATCTAAAACTTGTTGTCGATTATATTTTATCTGATTTTTCCCTGTTGAATACTAATGATAATTTGTTGTATATTATCTTAGTCATAATATTCTTTACTGGGCTAGTTGAGCTCACCCTTTTTCTTTTTGTTCCATTTTTCTTCTCAGAAGGTTAGCAGGATCTAGTCGGGGTATGGAGTGATGGTTCTAGAAAGATGTTTTAGCAGTCCTCACTATTTCTGTAAAATAGTGTTTGAATAATTGTAATGAGGATTTATTTGAGTGTGGATATTGTCCAGAAGACAATATTTGTATTTAAACTCACAGTATGTGTTGTCGTATTTTGCACGACAATTGTATTATTGAAGTTGTAGTTTGCTTTCTGTACCATGTATTTGGCGACTCAGAATGGGTGTTGTATACTTATTTTGGGGGCGTCACAGTTGGTATCAGAGCTTAAGAATATGATCCCTGGCTGAGATGTGAGACAAGAACTAGGAGGGGAGAGACGGGGGATTCCTTCGCTAGTATGACCTGACTAAGTTTATTTGGTGTTTATTTGGTCGGTCAGAGTATAGGGATAATATATGACATGACTATTAAGCCTTGTTTTATGGCAGTATTTAAGAATGGCAGCTGAGAACGTTAATAATGGAGTAAATCAGACCGTGGAGACACCTTTGATCACCACCCAGGGGAACGTGCTACAGGAAGGCAATATTCCTCCTGTAAACAACGTTACCGAGCAAACGATGAATGATGGAATGTTTAGTAGCTTTTTGCAGTTCATGCAAAATCAGACGAGGGAGACTCGTGTGCAGAATACGGGTGGAAATGATAACAACGCGCGGTTTGTCACAGCTAAGCAGTTCAAAGAATTGGGACCACCAGAATTTAAGGGAATGCCGGATCCGATCATGGCGGAAACGTGGGTCAAGCAAATTACCAAGATATTCGATGTCTTGGGATGCATGGAGGAACAGAAGGTTCCATTCGCTACCTTTATGTTCCGCGGTGAGGCAGACTACTGGTGGGAGTCTGTGAAGCGTACCCAGCCTGACGCACTCAACATGTCCTGGGAAACATTTCAAAAACTGTTCAATGACAAGTACTTTCCTGAAAGTATTCATCATATGAAGGAGGTGGAGTTTATCAGACTGGAACAAAACAACATGACGGTGTCCCAGTACGAGGCGAAGTTTGCAGAGTTATCCAGGTTTGCACCTCATTCGGTCGAAAATGAGGAACGAATGACAAGGATGTTTCTGAGAGGTCTAAAACCCGAGATTCAGCAATATCTTATCTCTCATAAATTTTCTTTATATTCAGATGTTGTAAACAGGGCTCAATTATTAGAGCGAGATAATGAGTATGTGCAACCGAGGGACCACAACCAGGGTCATACCGGTGGCGGCAGTCATCAAAGCAATGAAAACCAGCAGGGAGGAAAACATTCGGACAAAAGCGGTAACCACTCTGGTGGTAATCGTGGTCGTGATAATAGAAGGAGCGAGTCGGGAGGAGATTTCAAGAAGAGAAGGTACAACAATGATAACGTGAAGACGTCAGCACAAACATCAACTGTTTCTAGGGGAGGAGAACGACCACCGGTCATATGTTACAAATGTGGGAAAGAGGGAAATATCAGCCCAAACTGCCCATAACAATCCAAGGTATGTTATAACTGTGGAAAGGAGGGTCATATAGCTCGAGAGTGTTCTGTAGCAAAACCAAGTTCAGCGGGGATGGTGACTCCAAAAGTTGTCCCGGATAAGTCGAAATCAGCGGTTCCTGGAAGGGCGTTTGTCGTGACTGGCCAAAACGCGAGAAACTCGAACGAGGTGATCACGGGTAAGCTAATCTTCAATTCTTGCGAAGTTTATACTTTACTAGATACCGGTTCTACCCATTCTTTTATCTCTCCTGCTTGTGCTCAACGTTTAAACTTGACTCTGGAGAAATTGGACTTTCACTTATCTGTTGAAACTCCGTTGGGTGAAACCTTCGTTACATCTACAGTTTATAAATCTTGCATGATCCAAGTTGGCACTATCACATTACCTGTTGATCTTATCTCTTTAAAGATACTTGCTTTTGATGTGATTTTAGGAATTGATTGGTTAACCACTCATCATGCTAAAATTGATTGTTTTCGTAAGGTTGTTAGTTTTCATATTCCTAACCAACCTGTCATACGAATTCAAACTACTAAACCACTAAAATCAGTCACTGTCATATCAAGCCACAAAGCTATTCGTTTATTGAAAAATGGATGTCAAGCTTTCTTAGCCCATGTTATGGATTTGAACAAAGACAAGTCAGATTTGAATAATATTTCTATTGTTAGAGAATTTCCCGATGTATTTCCTGAAGAACTTCCTGGTCTACCCCCAGAACGTGAAGTTGAATTCTTTATTGACCTTGAACCCGGTACCAAGCCCATTTCTAAAACTCCATATCGAATGGCTCCTATTGAACTTCAGGAGTTAAAAGTCCAACTACAGGAGTTGTTGGACATCGGTTTTATTCGTCCTTGTACGTCTCCTTGGGGTGCTCCTGTTTTATTCGTAAAGAAGAAAGACGGGAGTATGCGACTTTGTATTGACTATCGAGAATTGAACCATGTCACCATCAAGAATAGGTATCCGCTACCTCGCATTGATGACCTGTTCGACCAGTTACAAGGAACACAATTCTTTTAAAAGATCGACCTTCGTTCTGGATATCATCAGCTGAAGATTAAAACTGAGGATATTCCAAAGACTTCCTTCAGAACTCGGTACGGGCATTATGAATTCTTAGTCATGTCTTTTGGATTGACTAATGCTCCTGCTGCCTTCATGGATATGATGAACCGTGTATTCAAAGAATATTTGGATCAGTTCGTTGTTGTCTTTATTGATGACATCCTCATCTATTCCAAAAGCTGTGAAGATCATGAGCGCCATTTGAAGCTGGTACTGTAAAGGCTTCGTGAAAATAAGCTATATGTCAAATTGAAGAAATACGAGTTCTGGCTTGAGGAAGTAGCATTCTTTGGGCACGTGGTGTCAAAACATGGAGTATCTGTCGACCCGGCGAAGATTGAAGCCATACAAAGTTGGGAGGAACCGAAGTCGGTAACCTAAGTACGTAGCTTTCTGGGCTTAGCTGGTTATTATCGGAGATTTGTGGAAGGATTTTCTCTAATCGCTACTCCGTTAACTCAGCTGACTCGGAAAGATACAAAATTCGTATGGAGTGAGGAATGCGAGAAGAGTTTCCAAGAACTCAAGAGGAGACTCATTTCGGCACCTGTTCTGACAATACCATCTGGTTCGGATGGATTTGTTATCTACAGCGATGCTTGAGGCAAAGGGTTAGGATGTGTTCTCATGCAACATGGGAAAGTCATAGCCTATGCCTCACGACAACTTAAAGAATATGAGAGGAATTATCCTACTCATGATTTGGAGTTGGCAGCAGTCGTTTTTGCGTTGAAGATCTGGAGACACTACCTGTATGGGGAGAAAGTGGAGATCTATACAGATCATAAAAGCCTCAAATATTTCTTCACCCAAAAGGAACTCAACATGCGGCAGCGACGTTGGCTCGAGCTGTTGAAAGATTACGATCATACCATCCAATATCATCTTGGAAAAACAAACGTAGTAGCTGACGCATTGAGTAGAAGATCATATGCGGGTACGAGTGCAATGTTGTTAACACAAAGGCCTATTTTGTATGACTTGCAAAGGATGGAGATAGAGATGAAGGCTCCAAGTACCCACATGATGATATCAAATATACGAGTAGAACCGACTTTAATCGATAAAGTTAAAGCTGCTCAAGCTACGGACATGGAGCTAATGCGTATGAAGAAGAAAGTGCAAGAAGGTGCTATTCCAGAAGTAAGAATCGATAAAGAAGGAATACTTCGAGTCAACTCCAGACTTTGTGTTCCTAACAATTTTGACTTGAAGCATAGAATAATGATGGAGGCACACAACACACCGTTTGCAATCCATCCTGGGAGTACCAAAATATATCACGATCTTCGACATACATTTTGGTGAAGCAATATGAAAAGAGAGATCGCGGAGTTTATCTCGGGATATTTAACTTGTCAACGTGTAAAAGCGGAGCATCAAGTACCAAAGGGTCCATTGCAACCACTTGAAATTCTGAAATGGAAGTGGGAACACATTACTATGGATTTTGTTACGGGTCTTCCCAAGGTTTCTCAAGGCATAGATGCGATTTATGTTATTATTGATAGATTAACCAAGTCCGCTCATTTCTTGCCGATACGTGAGACTTATTCCCTTGAACGTCTTGCTAGTATGTACGTGAACGAGATTGTGAGATTGCATGGCATGCCAGTATCCATAGTTTCGGATCGTGACCCAAGATTCACTTCACGATTTTGGGTTAGCTTGCAGAAAGCTATGGGCACGGATTTACGATTCAGTTCGGCATACCATCCTCAAACAGACGGACAATCAGAGAGGACTATTCAAACTCTTGAAGATCTATTAAGATTTTGTGTCCTAGATCTCAAAGGGAGTTGGGATAAGTACCTACCATTGGTGGAATTCTCCTACAATAACAGTTATCAGGCGAGCATAGGTGTGGCTCCATTCGAGGCGTTGTATGGAAGAAAATGTCGTTCTCCAGTATGCTGGGACGAGGTGGGTGAAGCAACATTGTTGGGACCAGAGTTGGTACGCATTACTACAGAGAATCCCAAACGATTCGACAACGTATACAAACGGCACGGGATCGACAAAAGAGTTATGCGGATCTTCATCGGAAGGACGTGGAATTTAATATTGGGGATCATGTATTATTACGTGTTGCACCATGGAAGGGAGTTACAAGATTTGGGAAGAGAGGAAAGCTCAATCCAAGATTTGTTAGTCCATTTGATATTCTTGAGCGAATAGGAAATGTGGCATATAGACTCGCATTACCTCCAAGCATGTCTCGTGTTCATAATATTTTTCACATATCTATGCTTCGTAAATATGTTAAAGACCCGAACCACATTATTGAGTTAGAACCAAACGAGATAGCTGAAGATTTAACGTACGAGGAGGTACCTGTTAAGATCTTGGATAGGAAAGAGCATGTCCTACGCACGAAGGTTATACCACAAGTTAAGGTTTTGTGGAGAAACCATGCTATTGAAGAAATGACCTGGGAGTTGGAATCAGAAATGAAAGCGAGGTATCCTCACCTTTTTGAAACATCAGGTATGTACGTTAATTTCGAGGACGAAATTTCATAAGGAGGGGAGGTTGTAAGACCCCAACTTATTAATAAATAAAATCAAATTTTTTCTAAATATTATTGTGAATAATAAGGGGTTAATTTGATATAATACTTTGGTTATAGGTGAAATGTACAAATTTTGCAAAATAAGCAAGTGGTTATAAAATATTCATTTTGTCGGGGAATATTCGTTTGGTCGTGGAATATTCTTGCTGTCGGGAAATATTCGTATGACGGCGCAGCCTTGTGTGGGCCCCATAACGGAAAGCGATTGAATGAAGAAAACGACAAGTATAAGTTATTTATAAATAATGACGTAGTTATTACCGTTAATACTGTTGGAATACCCGGTGGTTAAAATACAGTAGTAGCACACGGTAATGCACCAATTATTGATTCTTACGTAAGAAGACACTACTCAATAATTGTTACAGTAGTTATTGTTCAATATTTTATTTTATTGATTCAATAATTGTTGCGTTGATATTTTATATTATTGTTGTTTCAATAATTGTTGCTGCACGGTATTTTCCATTATCAGATCAATAATTCATATTATTTGAATAATATTATTAGATAACATTATTGACAATGTCTAGAAAGTTCTGTCTAAGGAGAGGTTTGATCATCTAATTGCGCGCCAGTAAGGAGAAATCCTTATTAGAAAGCCCCCTCTTTCCTGGGAACGGCCTGGTTGTCATAAATGTGATTCTATAATATTAATTGTGAATAATTAATTATTGATTCATATGATAAGAAAATATTTATTTTATGTGGATATAAATGAGGAATATATTTTTGTGGTTAAAAATGAAAGAGTTAATGTTGAGGTGATTTATCTGTATTTTTGTCGGAACGGAGGTATTGAAAATCAAATTAGGATTTTTGAGATATTTTGCGGGGGTTATAATTTTTAATTCGACCGTTGGATCGTGGTAATTTTTGGATATGTTATACATATATAAGTTGAGTATATGTCCATAAATTTTGAACCGTTAAAAATGAACGTATAATTTATTATGAATTTTACGAGATGACTGGTTCAGAAATTGTTGAATTTTCGGAGTTAATTATTTTGGTGGAAAATTTTAGAATTGGTGGGCCCCACTCTTGGTTGGTGAAGAAATGTGCTGAGATTTTTATTCAAATGTGGTGGGTGGGAATAGTAGCAGGTAAAGACATCAGGTTGCAGGTTAAGTCTGCTTCGGCGTGCTAACATTTTCCTATAAATAGAGGGCTAAGTTAGAATTGAAAATCACACCAGAAACAAGTTTTCTCTCTTTCTCTCTCTAGATTATTGAGTGTATTTTGTGAGTATTTAGATACTTTGAGAGTTTCTATTCATCAGAGCAAGTTTCTTTCAGCCTTATACCGGTATTCCGACCAGAAGTACTGATATTTTGAGGTAAGGGATATTATTTTCTTCAATATCATTATGCTGAAATATTGATATGAGTTTTTATCAAATTTAGAACTTTTTGTGTCGGAGTTACTATTCACGTATACGACACTATTCACGTATACGGTACTATTCATGAATACGACACTATTCGACGAAAAATAAAATTTTCCCTTTTGTCCAAGATGTCTATTATGGTTACTATCTTTGATTGTATCCATGTTTTGATCTTTATTTTTGAATTCTGCTTCACAATTGATTATTATGAAGTATTATTGATCTTGGATAAACTGTTATACAAATTCCTACTATTTGTTCTTCTGTCTCACTGGATTCGTTTTTTTTAAGATATTTTTCATCATCCTCAGTCCTAAATGATGATATTACTGAATATCTTTGGCCTGTAGTGCAAAGATGTATGATTACTTGATGAATATCTTTGGCCTGTAGTGCAAATATGAACATGTGTTGAGATGAACATGACTGACAGGTGATACAAATGAATATCTTTGGCCTGTAGTGCAAAGATGAATATTTGGATAAAGATGATTATTAATTGATGTTACAGGAATAAAATATTGATGATGGACTTTTAAATCTTAGAAGATAGTAGAATTCATTCTCTACTTGACTCTTCTAATGGTTTGCTATTTCCGCTGCAGTTGTTGATCTAAAACTTGTTGTCGATTATATTCTATCAGATTTTTCCCTGTTGAATAATAATGATAATTTGTTGTATATTATCTTAGTCATAATATTCTTTACTGGGCTAGTTGAGCTTACCCTTTTCCTTTTTGTTCCATTTTTCTTCTCAGGAGGTGAGAACATTGCAAGATCTAGTCGGGGTATGGAGTGATGGTTCTAGAAAGATGTTTTAGCAGTCCTCACTATTTCTGTAAAATAGTGTTTGAATAATTGTAATGAGGATTTATTTGAGTGTGGATATTGTCCAGAAGACAATATTTGTATTTAAACTCACAGTATGTGTTGTCGTATTTTGCACGATAATTGTATTATTGAAGTTGTAGTTTGCTTTCTGTACCATGTATTTGGCGACTCAGAATGGGTGTTATATACCTATTTTGGGGGCGTCACAGTTTACACGAGGACATGAAAAGGCTAATTGTGGGGAAATTTGATGAGTGCATATTATTCATTTATTTTGATTCCTTTATGTTTAGTATTATTGCATGTTTCATGCGAAAAAATTGTTGTTCTAGGACCATGTGAAAAAAAATGATGAATGAAAAATGGAAAAAAAAAGAAGGAAAAAATGAAAAATGAAAATCTGCTTCAATGTTCGTTGTGCGAAATAACTGGGTATCTAAGCCTCGGAAAGCATCGGTATTCACGCTGAAAAGTGTGATGGATAAAAGCAGTTTGACTAGTCAAATTTTTTAGCCTTTGTTACTTGAATAAGTAAGCCTTAGGAGTGTCTCTATACCTAGCGCCCTAAGATCATCTGGTTTGGGAGTCGTTGGTGGAAATTTTGCTAATGGATAACTTTGAAAAGCTTAAGAAAAAGAGACATTGCACATGTCAAGAAAAGAAAAAAAAATATACGAAAAAAAAGAAGTATGAAAATACATTCATCTGTGCTAAAAAAAGGTTCTATGAAAAAAAAACTTAAAAAGCAAGAAAAATTTGTTCTTGGTTGTGACTCAGTGTGCACGGTTTTTGCTCCATGGTAACTAAGTTGAGTAAGTATGATGATTTTGGGAAAGTTACTTATGTGGCTACAGTTAGATTTAATGAAATTCATTGGTGAAATGGTAAGGTTGGTAATTGTGAGTTGATTGATAAGGCGTTGATTAGATTTCTGCAAATTTAGTGTTGATAAACATGATTTGTTCCTTGAAATCTTTTGACATAATTGTTGAATAGAATTTTTTTGGAAATCAAACTCTTGGTTTACACGAGGACGTGTAAAGGCTAAGTGTGAGAGAATTTGATGAGTGCATATTATTCATTTATTTTGATTCCTTTATGTTTAGTTTTATTGCATGTTTCATGCGAAAAAATTGTTGTTGTTGAACCATGTGAAAAAAATGATGAATGAAAAAAAGAAAAAAAGAAAAAAAGAGAAGGAAAAAATGAAAAATGAAAATCTGCTTCAATGTCCGTTGTGCGAAATAACTGGGTATCTAAGCCTCGGGAAGCATCGGTATTCAAGTTGAAAAGTGTGATGGATAAAAGCTGTGACGCCCCCAAAATAGGTCCAATCCATCCAACCCATTCTCAGTCGCCAAATACATGGTACAGAAAATAACTACAACTTTATTATTACAATTGTCGTGCAAAATACGACAACACATATACTGTGAGTTTAAATACAAATATTGTCATCTAGACAGTATTCATACTCAATTAAGTCCTCATTATACTTATTGATACACTATTTTACAAAATAGTGAGGACTACTAAAATAACTGTCTTGAACCATCATTCCATACCCCGACTAGTACTCGCTACATTCTCGCCTTCTGAGAAGAAAATGGAACAACAAGGAAAAGGGTGAGCTCAACTAGCCTAGTAAAAAATATTATGACTAAGATAATATACAACAAATTATTGTTATTCTTCAACAAGGAAAAATTTAATAGAATACAATAGACAACAAGTTTTAAATCAATATTCGCAGCGAAAAATAATAATTCATAGAAGAGTTACGTAGAGAATGAAATCTACGATTATCTATGAATTTAGAAGCCCATCATCAACATTTTATCCCTGTAACATCAATCAATAAATATCTTGAATCAAATAGTCATCTTTGCACTACAGGTCAAAGATATTCATCAGTTGGTCATGTTCACCTCAACACCTGTTCATCTTTGCACTACGGCCCAAAGATATTCATCAGAAATCATTCATCTTTGCACTACAGGCCAAAGATATTCAATTATATTATCATTTAGGACCGAGGATGATAAAAAATATTTTAAAGGAAACGAATCCAGTGAAACAAAATAATAAATATTAAGGATTCGTATTTCAACTATTCCATGTCCAAAAATACATCATAAATAATCATAGTGGAGTAAAATTCAAGAATGATCAAAACATGGATACAATCAAAGCTAGTATCCATAATAGATATTTTGGACGAAAAGAAGAAAATTTCATTTTTCGGTGAATAGTAACTCGTGAATAGTAACCCCGACATGAAAAATTCCAAATTTGATAAAAAGTTCAGATCAATACTTCGGCATAATGATATAGAAGAAAATAATATCATTTAAGAAGAAATAACATCCCTTACGACAATATCCCTTACAATCCCTTACTATCCCTTACCTCAGCAAAAATAGTACTTCTAGTTGAAACACCGGATATAGGCTATGACCTGAACTTGCACTGTATATCAATACTCAAAGTATTAGAATACTCAAAAGAATACGCTCACTAATATAGAGAGAGAAAGAGAGAGAAGATCTCAGTTTCTGGTGTGATTTTCAATTCTAACCTAAGCACCCTATTTATAGGAAAATGCTTAGAACACCAAAGCAGAAAATTTAATATAATATTAATATATTTATCAAATTTTCCTTAGCCCACCTCTAGACATCTGATCTCAGCCCATTTATATCACATGTTAGCCCACTTAAATGCCAAAAAACGTTTTTCTTCAAAATAATAAATAAAACTTCCAAAAATTAATTATTTCGGAACTTCAGAACTTCAGAACTTCAATAATTCATAATAAATAGCCCTTTTATCAGAAAATTCGAATCTCGCAATTTTTTATAGGAAATTCAATTCTCTACAACTTTGCAGAAGAAAGTTTTTCCAAATTCCAAACAGAAATTGACCGAAATCCATAAACGAGCGATTTTACAGTCAATAATAAATTTTCGGTCAAGAATTGTGTCCACCAACACACAAAACGTGTGTTAATCATTTAATGCCACAAAAATACTCTTCCTCCTCATATACTCATATATCTCACATTCATTATAAAAATATCACCATCAATATATTATTAAAATAATATATTTAAATAAATTATTTTATCAAAAAAAGATAAAATATTAATTTTCAACAATTGTCACATTAAAAATTTTCTCCATCTATATCCACATAAAATTAATATTTTTCTCATCATATAAATCAATAATTAATTATACACAAATAATATTACAGAATCACAGTACTGGCAACCAGGCCGTTCCCAAGAAAGAGGGGCTTTCCAATAAGGATCTCTCCTTACTGGCGCGCAATTAGATGACCAAACCTCTCCTTAGACAGAACTTTCTAGATATTGCCAATAATGTTATCTAATAATATTATTCAGATAATATAAATTATTACTCCGATAATAGAAAATACTGTATAGTGACAATTATTAAAACAACAGTAATATAAAATATCAACGCAACAATTATCAATAAAATAAAATACTGAACAGTAATTAATGTAACCATTATTGAGTAGTGTCTTCTTACGTAAGAATCAATAATTGGTGCAATACAGTGTGCTACTGTGCAACAACACGTATTACTGTGTTTAACCACCGGGTATTCCAACAGTATTAACTTGTTTTTGTCGTTTTCTTCATCCAATCGCTTTCTGTTATGGGGCCCACACAAGGCTGCACCGTCGTATGAATATTCCCCGACAAAAAGAATATTCCACGACCAAACAAATATTCCCCGACAACAATGAATATTTTAGGACCACTTGCTTATTTGAAATATTTGTGCATTTTACCCATAACTAACCACATTATTCAAATTAACCCTTACTATTTCAAAATAATAAATAGAGGAATTTAAATTTCATTTATTAATAATTTAGGGTCTTACAAAAGTAGCTTGACTAGTCGACTTTTGTGGCCTTTGTTACTTGAATAAGTAAGCCTTAGGGGTATCTCTATACCTAGCGCCCTAAGATCATCTGGTTTGGGAGTGGTTAGTGAAAAGTTCGCTAATGGGTAACTTTGAAAAGCTTAAGAAAAGGAGACATTGCACGTGTCAAAAAAATAAAAAAAAAAATATACTAAAAAAAAGACGTATGAAAATACATTCATCTGTGCTAAAAAGAAGGTTTTATGAAAAAAAACTTAAAAAGCAAGAAAAATTTGTTCTTGGTTGTGAGTCAGTGTGCACGATTTTTGCTCCATGGTAACTAAGTTAAGTAAGTATGATGATTTTGGGAAAGTTACTTATGTGGCTACAGTTAGATTTAATAAAATTCATTGATCAAATGGTAAGGTTAGTAATTGTGAGTTGATTGATAAGGCGTTGATTAGATTTCTGCAAATTTAGTGTTGATAATCATGATTTGTACCTTCAAATCTATTGACATAATTGTTGAATAGAATATTTTTGGAAATCAAACTCTTGGTTTACACGAAGACATGTAAAGGCTAAGTGTGGGGGAATTTGATGAGTGCATATTATTCATTTATTTTGATTCCTTTATGTTTATTTTTATTGCATGTTTCATGCGAAAAAAATGTTGTTGTAGAACCATGTGAAAAAAATGATGAATGAAAAAAAGAAAAAAAGAGAAGGAAAAAATGAAAATTGAAAATCTGCTTCAATGTCCATTGTGCGAAAAAATGGGTATCTAAGCCTCGGGAAGCATCGGTATTCACGCTGAAAAGTGTGATGGATAAAAGCAGCTTGACTAGTCGAATTTTGAGGTCTTTGTTACTTGAATAAGTAAGCCTTAGGAGTGTCTCTACACCTAGCGCCCTAAAATCATTTGGTTTGGGAGTCGTTAGTGGAAAGTTCGCTAATGGGTAACTTTGAAAAGCCTAAGAAAAGGAGACATTGCACGTGTCAAGAAAATAAAAAAAATACGAAAAAAAGAAGTATGAAAATACATTCATCTGTGTAAAAAAGAAGGTTCTAGGAAAAAAAACTTAAAAAGCAAGAAAAATATGTTCTTGGTTGTGAGTCAGTGTGCACGATTTTTGCTCCATGGTAACTAAGTTGAGTAATTATGATGATTTTTGGAAAGTTACTTATGTGGCTACAGTTAGATTTAATGAAATTCATTGGTGAAATGGTAAGGTTGGTAATTGTGAGTTGATTTATAAGGTATTGATTAGATTTCTGCAAATTTAGTGTTGATAATCTTGATTTGTACCTTGAAATCTTTTGACATAATTGTTGAATAGAATTTTTTTGGAAATCAAACTCTTGGTTTACACGAAGACATGCAAAGGCTAAGTGTGGGGGAATTTGATGAGTGCATATTATTCATTTATTTTGATTCCTTTATGTTTATTTTTATTGCATGTTTCATGCGAAAAAAATGTTGTTGTAGAACCATGTGAAAAAAATGATGAATGAAAAAAAGAGAAAAAGAGAAGGAAAAAATGAAAATTGAAAATCTGCTTCAATGTCCATTGTGCGAAATAACTGGGTATCTAAGCCTCGGGAAGCATCGGTATTCACGCTGAAAAGTGTGATGGATAAAAGCAGTTTGACTAGTCGAATTTTGTGGCCTTTTTTTACTTGAATAAGTAAGCTTTAGGAGTGTCTCTATACCTAGTGCCCTAAAATCATCTGGTTTGGGAGTCGTTGGTGTATAGTTCGCTAATGGATAGTTTTGAAAAGCCTAAGAAAAGGAGACATTGCGCATGTCAATAAAAGAAAAAAAAATATAAAAAAAAAGAAGTAGTATGAAAATACATTCATCTGTGCTAAAAAGACGGTTCTATGAAAAAAAACCTAAAAAGCAAAAAAAAATTGTTCTTGGTTGTGAGTCAGTGTGCACGATTTTTGCTCCATGGTAACTAAGTTGAGTAATTATGATGATTTTTGGAAAGTTACTTATGTGGCTACAGTTAGATTTAATGAAATTCATTGGTGAAATGGTAAGGTTGGTAATTGTGAGTTGATTTATAAGGTATTGATTTGATTTCTGCAAATTTAGTGTTGATAATCTTGATTTGTACCTTGAAATCTTTTGACATAATTGTTGAATAGAATTTTTCTAGAAATCGAACTCTTGGTTTACACGAGGACGTGTAAAGGCTAAGTGTGGGGGAATTTGATGAGTGCATATTATTCATTTATTTTGATTCCTTTATGTTTAGTTTTATTTATATTGCATGTTTCATGCGAAAAAAAATGTTGTAGAACCATGTGAAAAAAATGATGAATGAAAAAAAGAAAAAAAGAAAAAAAGAGAAGGAAAAAATGGAAATTGAAAATCTGCTTTAATGTCCATTGTGTGAAATAACTGGGTATCGAAACCTCGGGAAGCATCGGTATTCACGCTGAAAAGTGTGATGGATAAAAGCAGCTTCACTAGCCCACTTTTGTGGCCTTTGTTACTCTAATAAGTAAGCCTTATGGGTGTCTCTACACCTAGCGCCCTAAGATCATTTGGTTTGGGAGTCGTTGGTGGAAAGTTTGCCAATGGGTAACTTTGAAAGGCCTAAGAAAAGGAGACATTGCACATGTCAAGAAAAGAAAAAAAGATATACGAAAAAAAAGTAGTATGAAAATACATTCATCTGTGCTAAAAAGAATATTCTATGAAAAAAAACTTAAAAAGCAAGAAAAATTTGTTCTTGGTTGTGAGTCAGTGTGCACGGTTTTTGCTACATGGTAACTAAGTTGAGTAAGTATAATGATTTTGGGAAAGTTACTTATGTGGCTACAGTTAGATTTAATGAAATTCATTGGTGAAATGGTAAGGTTGGTAATCGTGAGTTGATTGATAAGGTGTTGATTAGATTTCTGCAAATTTAGTGTTGATAAACATGATTTGTACCTTGAAATCTTTTGACATAATTGTTGAATAGAATATTTTTGGAAATCAAACTCTTGGTTTACAAGAGGACGAGTAAAGGCTAAGTGTGGGGGAATTTGATGAGTGCATATTATTCATTTATTTTGATTCCTTTATGTTTAGTTTTATTGCATGTTTCATGCGGAAAAAATGTTGTTGTAGAACCATGTGAAAAAAATGATGAATGAAAAAAAGAAAAAAAGAGAAGGAAAAAATGAAAAATGAAAATCTGCTTCAATGTCCATTGTGCGAAATAACTGGGTATCTAAGCCTCGGAAAGCATCGGTATTCACGCTGAAAAGTGAGATGGATAAAAGCAGCTTGACTAGTCGACTTTTGTGGACTTTGTTTCTTGAATAAGTCTCAGGGGTGTCTCTACACCTAGCGCCCTAAGATCATCTGGTTTGGGAGTCGTTGGTGGAAAGTTCGCTAATGGGTAACTTCGGAAAGCCTAAGAAAAGGAGACATTGCGCATGTCAAGAAAATAAAAAAAATATACGAAAAAAAAAGTATGAAAATACATTCATCTGTGCTAAAAAGAAGGTTCTATGAAAAAAAACATAAAAAGCAAGAAAAATTTATTCTTGGTTGTGAGTCAGTGTGCACGATTTTTGCTCTATGGTAACTAAGTTGAGTAAGTATGATGATTTTGGGAAAGTTACTTATGTGGCTACTGTTAAATTTAATAAAATTCATTGGTGAAATGGTAAGGTTGGTAATTGTGAGTTGATTGATAAGGCGTTGATTAGATTTCTACAAATTTAGTGTTGATAATCATGATTTGTACCTTGAAATCTATTGACATAATTGTTGAATAGAATTTTTTTGGAAATCAAACTCTTGGTTTACACGAGGACGTGTAAAGGCTAAGTGTGGGGGAATTTGATTAGTGCATATTATTCATTTATTTTGATTCCTTTACGTTTAGTTTTATTGCATGTTTCATGCGAAAAAAATGTTGTTGTAGAACCATGTGAAAAAATGATGAATAAAAAAAAGAAAAATAGAGAAGGAAAAAATAAAAATTGAAAATCTGCGTCAGTGTCCATTGTGTGAAATAACTGGGTATCTAAGCCTCGGGAAGTATCGGTAGTCACGCTGAAAAGTGTTATGGATAAAAGCAGCTTGACTAGTCGACTTTTGTGGCCTTTGTTACTTGAATAAGTAAGCCTTAGGGGTGTCTCTACACCTAGCGCCCTAAGATCATCTAGTTTGGGTGTTGTTGGTGGAAAGTTCGCTAATGGGTAACTTTAAAAAGCCTTAGAAAAGAAGACATTGCGCATGTCAAGAAAATAAAAAAAAATATACGAAAAAAAAGAAGTATGAAAATACATTCATATATGCTAAAAAGAAAGTTCTATGAAAAAAACTTAAAAAACAAAAAAAATTTGTTCATGGTTGTGAGTCAGTATGCGCGGTTTTTTCTCCATGGTAACTAAGTTGAGTAAGTATGATGATTTTGGGAAAGTTACTTATGTGGCTACAGTTAGATTTGATGAAATTCATTGGTAATATGGTAAGGTTGGTAATTGTGAGTTGATTGATATGGCGTTGATTAGATTTCTGTAAATTTAGTGTTGATAATCATGATTTGTACCTAGAAATCTTTTGACATAATTGTTGAATAGATTTTTTTTTGGAAATCAAAATCTTGATTTAGACGAGGACGTGTAAAGGCTAAGTGTGTGGAAATTTGATGAGTGCATATGATTCATTTATTTTAATTCCTTTATGTTTAGTTTTATTCCATGTTTCATGCGAACAAATTGTTGTTGTAGAACCATGTGAAAAAAATGATGAATGAAAAAAAGAATAAAAGGGAAGGAAAAAATGAAAATTGAAAATCTGCTTCAATGTCCATTGTGTGAAATAACTGGGTATCTAAGCCTCGGGAAGCATCGGTAGTCACGCTGAAAAGTGTGATGGATAAAAGCAGCTTGACTAGTCGACTTTTGTGGCCTTTGTTTCTTGAATAAGTAAGCCTTAGGGATGTCTCTACACCTAGCGCCCTAAGATCATCTGGTTTGGGAGTTGTTGGTGGAAAGTTCGCTAATGGGTAACTTTGAAAAGCCTTAGAAAAGGAGATATTGCGCATGTCAAGAAAATAAAAAAAATATACGAAAAAAAAGAAGTATGAAAATACATTCATCTGTGCTAAAAAGAAGGTTCTATGAAAAAAAACTTAAAAAGCAAGAAAAATTTGTTCTTGGTTGTGAGTCAGTGTGCACGGTTTTTGCTCCATGGTAACTAAGTTGAGTAAGTATAATGATTTTGGGAAAGTTACTTATGTGGCTACAGTTACATTTAATGAAATTTATTGGTGAAATAGTAAGGTTGGTAATTGTGAGTTGATTGATAAGGCGTTGATTAAATTTATGCAAATTTTGTGTTGATAATCATGATTTGTACCTAAAAATCTTTTGACATAATTATTGAATAGAATTTTTCGGGAAATCAAACTCTTGGTTTACACGAGGACGTGTAAAGGCTAAGTGTGGGGGAATTTGATGAGTGCATATTATTCATTTAGTTTGATTCCTTTATGTTTAGTTTTATTGCATGTTTCATTCGAAAAAATTGTTGTTGTAGAACCATGTGAAAAAAATGATGAATGAAAAAAAGAAAAAAAGAAAAAAAGAGAAGGAAAAAATGAAAATTGAAAATCTGCTTCAATGTCCATTGTGCGAAATAACTGGGTATCTAAGCCTCGGGAAGCATCGGTATTTATTCTGAAAAGTGTGATGGATAAAAGCAGCTTGACTAGTCGACTTTTGTGGCCTTTATTACTTCAATAATTAAGCCTTAGGGGTGTCTCTACACCTAGCGCCCTAATATCATCTGATTTGGGAGTCGTTGGTGAAAAGTTCACTAATGGGTAACTTTGAAAAGCTTAAGAAAAGAAGACATTGCACATGTCAAGAAAAGAAAAAAAAATATACGAAAAAAAAAGTATGAAAATACATTCATCTGTGTCAAAAAGAAGGTTCTATGAAAAAAAACTTAAAAAGGAAAAAAAATTTGTTCTTGGTTGTGAGTCAGTGTGCACGGTTTTTGCTCCATGGTAACTAAGTTGAGTAAGTATGATGATTTGGGAAAGTTACTTATGTGGCTACAGTTAGATTTAGTGAAATTCATTGGCGAAATGGTAAGGTTGGTAATTGTGAGTTGATTGATAAGGCGTTGATTAGATTTCTGCAAATTTAGTGTTGATAATCATGATTTGTACCTTGAAATCTTTTGACATAATTGTTGAATAGAATTTTTCTAGAAATCTAACTCTTGGTTTACACGAGGACGTGTAAAGGATAAGTGTGGGGGAATTTGATGAGTGCATATTATTCATTTATTTTGATACCTTTATGTTTAGTTTTATTACATGTTTCATGCGAAAAAAATGTTGTTGTAGAACCATGTGAAAAAAATGATGAATGAAAAAAAGAGAAAAAGAGAAGGAAAAAATGAAAATTGAAAATCTGCTTCAATGTCCATTGTGCGAAATAACTGGATATTCAAGGCTCGGAAAGCATCGGTATTCACGCTGAAAAGTGTGATAGATAAAAGCAGCTTGACTAGTCGACTTTTGTGGCCTTTGTTACTTAAATAAGTAAGCGTTAGGAGTGTCTTTACACCTAGCGCCCTAAGATCATCTGGTTTGGGAGTCGTTGGTGGAAAGTTCGCTAAAGGGCAACTTTGAAAAGCCTAAGAAAAGGAGACATTGCACATGTCAAGAAAAGAAAAAAAAATATACGAAAAAAAAAGAAGTATTAAAATACATTCATTTGTGCTAAAAAGAAGGTTCTATGAAAAAAAAACTTACAAAGCAAGAAAAATTTGTTCTTGGTTGTGAGTCAGTGTGCACGGTTTTTGCTCCATGGTAACTAAGTTGAGTAAGTATGATGATTTTGGGAAAGTTACTTATGTGGCTACAGTTAGATTTAATGAAATTCATTGGTGAAATGGTAAGGTTGGAAATTGTGAGTTGATTGATAAGGTGTCGATTAGATTTCTGCAAATTTAGTGTTGATAATCATGATTTGTACCTTGAAATCTTTTCACATCATTGTTGAATAGAATTTTTCTGGAAATCAAACTCTTAGTTTACACGAGGACGTGTAAAGGCTAAGTGTGGAGGTATTTGATGAGTGCATATTATTCATTTATTTTGATTCCTTTATGTTTAGTTTAATCGGATGTTTCATCCGAAAAAAAATGTTGTTGTAGAACCATGTGAAAAAAATGATGAATGAAAAAAAGAAAACAAGAGAATGAAAAAATGAAAATTAAAAATCTACTTTAATGTCCATTGTGTGAAATAACTGGGTATCTAAGCCTCGGAAAGCATCGGTATTCACGCTGAAAAGTGTGATGGATAAAAGCAGCTTGACTAGTCGACTTTTGTGGCCTTTGTTACTTGAATAAGTAAGCCTTAGGGGTGTCTCTACACCTAGCCCCCTAAGATTATCTGGTTTGGGAGTCGTTGGTGAAAAGTTCGCAAATGGGTAACTTTGAAAAGTCTAGGAAAAGAAGACATTGCACATGTCAAGAAAAGAAAAAAAATATACGAAAAAAAGAAGTATGAAAATACATTCATCTGTGCTAAAAAGAAGGTGCTATGAAAAAAAAAACTTAAAAAGAAAGAAAAATTTGTTCTTAGTTGTGAGTTAGTGTGCACGGTTTTTGCTCCATGGTAACTAAGTTGAGTAAGTATGATGATTTTGGGAAAGTTACTTATGTGGCTACAATTAGATTTAAAGAAATTCATTGGTGAAATGGTAAGGTTGGTAATTGTGAGTTGATTGATAAGGTGTTGATTAGATTTTTACAAATTTAGTGTTGATAATCATGATTTGTGCCTTGAAATCTTTTGACATAATTGTTGAATAGAATTTTTCTAGAAATCAAACTCTTGGTTTGCACGAGGACGTGTAAAGGCTAAGTGTGGGGGAATTTGATGAGTGTATATTATTCATTTATTTTGATTCGTCGATATCTTCATTTTGATCGGTAGCAGGCCCCGTAACTCCTTCCAGATCAAAAGTTATGCTCGTTTTACCAAAGGACATCGCAGCAGGAAATGGAAATTTGCCCCAGCGAATTTGAGCGGGAAAATTGGGAAATCTTAGATTTTTGGAAAGTTTCTAAATGCAAATTTTGGAAGACTTCTACATGAAATTTGATTGCTATTTCTATTAGCTTTAGGATTTCCTTTAGACTAAGATTTATTTCCAAATTGAATTCTATTTCTTTATGGAAACTAGTTATGATTTGTAATTCCTTTTAGGATTTGGATTTCTACTTCCCATAGGATTTAGGACTCTGTCTAGCACTATAAATAGAGGATGCTAGTCAGGATTTTATTCATTCAATTATCAACTATCATCTATTCGAGTGCAGACTCAAGAGTATGTCAGGCTAGTTCTTTGTATTCAGTTCTAAAGGGAGATGAATCCTTGTTACAAGTAATTGATTAATTAAGTATTATTATTATTTATTCCTTTTTGTGTGAAATTTCTTCTGATAATCTGTTTTTATTGATTGCATGCTAATTGATCTAATTAATTTAATATGGCCAATTGAATTAGTTTGATCATTATCATCTGCTAGATTAAGATTGGTATTACGTGTAATTGATATCTGTCTTCATCATAAGTAGCAACTTGGTAATAATAATTATGGACAAGCTTTTGGTTATTACTAAGATTATCAAAAAACAAGTTAAACAAATCGAGCTTATGTGTTTGTTGCTTGGATTAGCCTAATTCTCTATTTCTTAATGCTTCTATCATATTAAATCTAGAGAGCTTGTTCTAGGTTGTATGCTAGTTAGAATCTGGTGGAGAGCTTGTTTTATACAGTGATAATCTAAGGAGAATTTTGGATAGCAGAGCTTATTGTTATCTAGGGCTAATAGTTTCATTGAAGGAAAAATAATAATAACTTGATTAATTGATTGTTGTACTCGGTGAAACTGAACTGCAGAACTGAAATTTTTACATATTTGGTTAATTTCATCATTAATTCTTGTTCTCTTGGTTTAAAAATAATTTTCAAAAACTCCCCATCTTTATTTTCTGTTGAAATAATAGAATAATTCTAAAACAACTTTACTCTCTGTGGGATCGATCCTTACTTGCTACTGTGCTAATTATTATAAATTATGAAATGTAAGTGAGGTTAATTTAGGAGTACAAACGACAGCTTCCATCACATATTCATCGTAAAAATATCATCATTATTATATTATTAAAATATAATAATATATTTAAATAAATTATTTTATCAGAAAAGATAAAATATCAATTTTTAATAATTGTCACTTTTCTAAAAATTCTTCCATTTATATCCACATAAATAAATCATATAAATTAATAATTAATTATTCACAAATAATATTACAGAATCACAATACTGACAATCAGGCCATTTCCAGGAAAGAGGTGGCTTTTCAATAAGGATTTCTCCTTACTGGCGCGCAATTTTGTGACCAAACCTCTTCTTAGACAGAACTTTCTAGACATTGTCAATAATGCTATCTAATAATATTATTAAAATAATATGATTTATTGATCTGATAATAAAAATACTGTGCAGTGATAATTATTGAAACAATAATAATATAAAATATCAACGTAGCAATTATTGAATCAATAAAATAAAATATTAAACAGTAATTACTGTAACAATTATTGAGTAGTGCCTTCTTACGTAAGAATCAATAATTGGTTCAATACCGTGTGCTACTGTACAATACCGCGTATTACTATGTTTTAACCGCCGGGTATTCCAATAGTGTTAACGGTAACAACTATGCCATTATTTAAAAAAAACTCATACTTGTAGTTTTCTTCATCCAATCGCTTTCCGTTATGGGGCCCACACAAGGCTACGCCATCGTACGAATATTTCACGACCAAACGAATATTCCCCGACAACAATGAATATTTTATAACCATTTACTTATTTAAGATATTTGCGTATTTTACTCATAACTTACCACATTAATCAAATCAACCCTTACTATTTCAAAATAATAAATAGAGGAAATTCAATTTTATTTATAAAAAGTTGGGGTCTTACAGTACCCGCATATGATGTTCTACATAATGTGTCAGCTACTACGTTCGTTTTTTTAGAATGGTATTGAATGGTATGATCGTAATCTTTCAACAGCTCAAGCCAACGTCGTTGCCGCATGTTGAGTTCCTTTTGGGTGAAGAAATATTTAAGGCTCTTATGATCCGTATAAATCTCCACTTTCTCCCCATACAGGTAGTGTCTCCAGATCTTCAACGCGAAAACGACTAGTGTCAACTCCAGAACATGACTAGGATAATTCCTTTCATATTCTTTGAGTTGTCGCGAGGCATAGACTATGACTTTCCCATATTGCATGAGAACACATCCTAACCCTTTGCCTGAAGCATCGCTGTAGATAAAAAATCCATCCAAACCAGATGGTATTGTCAGAACAGGTGCCGAAATAAGTCTCCTCTTGAGCTCTTGGAAACTCTTCTCGCATTCCTCGCTCCATACGAATTTTGTATCTTTCCGAGTCAGCTGAGTTAACGGAGTAGCGATTAGAGAAAATCCTTCCACAAATCTCCGATAATAACCAGCTAAGCCCAGAAAGCTACGTACTTAGGTTACCGACTTCGGTTCCTCCCAACTTTGTATGGCTTCAATCTTCGCCGGGTCGACAGATACTCCATGTTTTGACACCACGTGCCCAAAGAATGCTACTTCCTCAAGCCAGAACTCGTATTTCTTCAATTTGACATATAGCTTATTTTCACGAAGCCTTTGCAGTACCAGCTTCAAATGGCGCTCATGATCTTCACAGCTTTTGGAATAGATGAGGATGTCATCAATAAAGACAACAACGAACTGATCCAAATATTCTTTGAACACACGGTTCATCATATCCATGAAAGCAGCAGGAGCATTAGTCAATCCAAAAGACATGACTAAGAATTCATAATGCTCGTACCAAGTTCTGAAGGCAGTCTTCGAAATATCCTTAGTTTTAATCTTCAGCTGATGATATCTAGAACGAAGATCGATCTTTGAAAAGAATTGTGCTCCTTGCAACTGGTCGAACAGATCATCAATGCGAGGTAGTGGATACCTATTCTTGATGGTGACATGGTTTAATTTTCGGTAGTCAATACAAAGTCGCATACTCCCATCTTTCTTCTTTACGAATAAAACAGGAGCACCCCAAGGAGATGTACTAGGACGAATGAAACCGATGTCCAACAACTTCTGTATTTGGACCTTTAACTCCTGAAGTTCAATAGGAGCCATTCGATATGGGGTTATAGAAATAGGCTTTGTACCAGGTTCAAGGTCAATAAAGAATTTAACTTCACATTCTGGGGTAAGACCGGGAAGTTCTTCAGGAAATACGTCAGGAAATTCACTAACAATCGAAATATTATTCAAATCTGACGTATTTTTGTTCAAGTCCATGACATGGGCTAAGAAAGCTTGACATTCGTTTTTTAATAAACGAATGGCTTTATGGCTTGATATGACAGCGATTGATTTTAGTAGTTTAGTTGCTTGAATTCGCATAACAGGTTGGTTAGGAATATGAAAACTAACAACCTTACGAAAACAATCAATTTTGGCATGATGAGTAGTAAACCAATCAATCCCTTAAATTACATCAAAAGCAAGTATCTTTAAAGAGATAAGATCAACAGAAAATGTGATGGTGCCAACTTGGATCAAACAAGATTTATAAACAGTGGATGTAATTAAAGTTTCTCCTAATGGAGTCTCCACAGATAAGTCAAAGTTTAATTTCTCCGGAGTCAAATTCAAACGTTGAGCACAAGCAGGAGAGATAAAAGAATGGGTAGAACCGGTATCTAACAAAGTATAAACTTCGTAAAAGTTTATGATTAGATTACCTGTGATCACCTCGTTCGGGTTTCTCGCATTTTGACCAGTCATGGCAAATGCTCTTCCAGAAACCGCTGATTTTGACTTGTCCGGAACAGCTTTTGGAGTCACCATCCCCGTTGGAATTAGTTTTGGTACAGAATAATCTCGAGCTATATAACCTTTTTTCCATAGTTATAACATACCTTGAACTGTTGTGGGCAGTTTGGGCAGATATGTCCCTCTTTCCCGCATTTATAACATACGACCGGTGGTCGTTATCCTCCCCTAGAAACAATTGGTGTTGGTGATATCGTCTTCACGTTGTCATTGTTGTACCTTCTCTTCTTGAAATCTCCTCCCGACTCGCTTCTTCTATTATCATGGCCACGATTACCATCAGAGTGGTTACCGCTTTTGTCCGAATGTTTTCCTCATCGCTGGTTTTCATTGTTCCGATGACTGCTGCCATCGGTATGACCCTGGTTGTGGTCCCTCGGTTGAACATACTCATTATCTCGCTTTAATAATTAAGCCCTGTTTACAAATCTGAATATAAAGAAAATTTATGAGAGATAAGATATTGCCGAATCTCGGAATTTAGACCTCTCAGAAACAACAGTGTCATTTGTTCCTCATTCTCTACCAAATGAGGTGCAAACCTGGATAACTCTGTGAACTTCGCCTCGTATTGGGATACCGTTATGTTGTTTTGTTCCAGTATGATAAACTCTACCTCCCTCATATGACGAATACTTTCAGGAAAGTACTTATCATTGAACAGTTTTTGAAACGTTTCCCAAGACATATTGAGTACGGCTTGCTGGGTACGCTTCACAGACTCCCACCAGTAGTCTGCCTCACCACGAAACATAAAGGTGGCGAATGGAACCTTCTATTCCTCCGTGCATCCCAAGACATCAAATATCTTGGTAATTTATTTAACCCACGTCTCCGCCTTGATTGGGTCCGGCTTTCCCACAAATTCTGGTGGTCCCAACTCTTTGAACTGTTTGGTTGTGACAAGCCGTGCGTTGTTATCATTTCCACCCGTATTTTGTACACGAGTCTCCCTCGTCTGATTTTGGATGAACTGCAAAAAGCGTCTAAACATTCCATCATTCATCGTTTGTTCGGTAGTGTTGTTTACATGAGGAATATTGCCTTCCTGTTGCATGTTGGTGATTAAAGGTTGTTCAACGGTCTCATACACTCCATTGTTAACGTTCTCAGCTGCCATTCTTAAAAACTGCCATAAAACAAGGGTTAATTAAACAAATTAACATGTCACATAATATCCCTATATTATGACCAACCAACAAATAAGCTTAGGTACGACGCACTAGCGAAGGATTTACTCGTCTCTCCCCTCCAAGTTCTATTTCCCGATCTCCGCCAGAGACCATATCCCTAAGCTCTGATACCAACTGTGACACCCCCAAAATAGGTATACATCGCCCATTCTGAGTCACCAAATATATGGTACAGAAACAAATACAACTTCATTACTACAATTGTCGTGCAAAATACGACAACACATAAACTGTGAGTTTAAATACAAATATTGTCTTCAAGATAATATCCACACTCAAATAAGTCCTCAATACAATTATTGAAATAATATTTTACAAAATAGTGAGGACTGCTAACACAACTGACTGGAAACATCACTCCACACCCCGACTAGTTCCTGCTATATTCTCGCCTCCTGAGAAAAATGGAACAAAAAGAAAAATGCTAAGCTCAACTTGCCCAGTAAAGAATATTATGACTAAGATAATATACAACAAATTATCATTAGTCTTCAACAGGGAAAAATCTGATAAAATATAATAGACAACCAGTTTTAGATCAATATTCTCAGCAGAAATAACAATTCATTAGAAGAGTTAAGTAGAGAATGAAATCTACTATCATCTATGAATTTAAAAGTCCATCATCAATATTTTATCCTTGTAACATCAATCAATATACATCTTAAATCAATATTGATCTTTGCACTACAGGCCAAAGATATTCATTTGTATCACCAGTTGGTCATGTTCATCTAAACATATGTTCATCTTTGCACTACGGGCCAAAGATATTCATCAGTTAATCATTCATCTTTGCACTACAAGCCAAAGATATTCAATAATATCATCATTTAGGAATGAGGATGATGAAAAATATTTTAAAGAAACGAATCTAGTGAGATAAAAGGACAAAGATTAGGGACTCGTACTTTAGAAAATTCAAGTTCAAAAACGTTCCATAGTAAACTATAGTGGAGTAAAATTCAAGAATGAAGATCAAAACATGGATACAATCAAAGATAGTAACCATAATAGACATCATAAATAAATAAGAGAAAATTTCATTTTTCTGTGAATAGTATCGTATTCATGAATAGTGTCGTATACGTGAATATTGTCGTATACATAAATAGTAACCCCGACACAAAAAGGTAAAAATTTCACAATAAAATTTATATCAATATTTCGGCATAATGATATTGAAGGAAATAATATTATTTATGAAGAAAATAGCATCCCCTACCTCAAAATAACAGTATTTCTGATCGGAATATCGGATGTAAAGCCGAAGGAAACTTGCACTGAATAGCAACTCTCAAAGTATCTAAATACTCACAAAATACGCTCGATAATATATAGAGAGAGAAAACTTGTTTCTGTTGTAATTTTCAATTCTAACTAAGCATCCTATTTATAGCAAAATGCTATAACGCCAAAGCAGACTAAATAATAAAATACTAATATTATTTTTTCTTCATTCTACGCCCACACTTGCTGAACAAGCTGGAGCATGCCATCATTGAAAAATTTCCTGCAACCCACATGTTTAAAAAAAATAAAAGTGGGTCCCACCCATAATTTTAATAAAAATATTTAATTTCTGGAACTTCAATAATTCATAATAAATAGCTCTTTTATCAGAAAAATTCGAATCTCATATGCTTTCCATAGAAAATTTAATTCTCTAAAACTTTGTAGAAGAAAGTTTTTCTAAATTCCAAACAGAAAATGTCTGAAATTCACATACGGATGATTTTCAGCACCTCTATTCTGCCAAAAATACTGATAAAACATCTCAGCATTAATTCCTTCATTTTTATCCCCATAAAATAAATATATCCATAATTTATATCTACATAAAATAATTATTTTCTTATCAATAATTAATTATTCACAAATAATATTGTAGAATCACAATTATGACAACCAGGCCATTCCCAAGAAAGAATGGGCTTTCCGATAAGGATTTCTCCTTATTGGCGCGTAATTTGGTGACCAAATCTCTCCTTAGACAGAACTTCAAATAATATGAATTATTGATCTGATAATAGAGATATTATATAGTGATAATAATTGAAACAACAATAATATAAAATATCAACGTAGCAATTATTGAATTAATAAAATTAAATATTGAACAATAATTACTATAACAATTATTGAGTAGTGTCTTCTTACGTAAAGATCAATAATTTAACAATATTGTGTAATACCGTGTGCTACTATGCAACCACGCGTATTACTGTACTTTAACCATCGGGTATTCCAACAGTGTTAACGGTAATAACTACGCCGTTATTTATAAAAATTCAAACTTGTCGTTTTCTTCATCTGACCGTTTTCCATTATGGGGTCCACAAATGACTGCACCATCGTATGAATATTCCCCGACAATAAGAATATTCCACGACCAAACGAATATTCCCCGACAACAATGAATATTTTATAACCACTTGCTTATTTTGCAAAATTTGCACATTTCACCCATAACCAAATCATTATATCAAATTAACACCTTATTATTCAAAATAATAATTAGAGGAAATTCGATTTTATTTATGAATAAGTTAGGGTCTTACTAAACTATCAAGATACTCAATCACTTTAATTAGAAAATCTCCATTAATAATTTAATTTAAAATTCTTAATATTTGTATCACTTATCCATAAATATGTGTTAATTAAATTAAATTATTTGAATGATAGTCTTAATTACAAATAAAACAATAATTAAAATGTATTGTATTAAAAAAATGATAATTAAACACACACACACACACACACACACACACACACACACACACACACACACACACACACACATATATATATATATATATATATATATATATATATATATATATATTATCTAGGAATTAAAATTTGATAACATACAAGGGTAAATATGTAATTTTATCTATTTAGTCAACCCTAAAAACTTGTCGGGGTACTAACTGTTACTTAAAAAACTAGAAGGGATACGAGTATTATTATGATTATCTAGAGGGGGTGTTACTGTATTTTACTCTTTTTGAAAACAATGGTTTCTAATAATTACAACACCTTCCTTATACTATGATTTTATTAAAGATTATTAAAGTAGTAAATTTGACTTAACCACCTAATGTTTGAACGTTTTTGCACATGATCATCTAAGTTTCAAAAGTCAACAAATGTACACCTATGGCTACGGTATTGAGATTAAGTGAAAAATTATTTTTTTGTCTAACTCTGTTAACTTAAATACTAGAAGACATTTTTGCCCTTTATTTATATATTGAATAATTCCCCAAAATTTCTCATTACAGTCGACATGATTTAAGGCTAATTCATCTTTATCTTCTTACTTCATCCATCTTTTATGTGAAATCTGAATTTAAACACCTTGATGTGATACATTTGTTAACTTGAAAGATGAACCAATTCATTGAATTAAACTTTCTATCTTTCTAAATAGAAAAAACTTAGGACCGCTGAACTCCGCCTAATAAACATCTCCCCCTTCTGTGTGTGTGTGTGTGTGTGTGTGTGTGTATATAATAAGATAGAATCCAATTTGAATTTGGACGAAAAAGTACAAGGACGATTTAGATTCATTCTAATTGATTTGGGGTGAAAAACACAAGGATGATTTAGATTCATTCTAATTTTCAAATTGTTAAAACGGAGGGAGGGAGATGATTTCGTTACGCGCACGAGCAATTACTAACGGGTGGTACGCTTCCTATGTGGACCAGTTTTAGCGACGGACAAAACGTCGCTAAACCCGTCGTCATAGGGTCTGAACTGGGTTATAGCGACAGTTCTGGGCAACCGTAACGGTTCAGACCCTATGACGATGAGTTTAGCGACGATTTTATCAGTCACTAAAGGTTATCCGCATGCGGAGCACCTGCATAAGAAACTCTCTGTATATATATATATATATATATATATATATATATATATATATATATATATATATATATGGGGTTCCATCCACAACAACTGGTTGTTGTGGAGCAACCCCTTTTTTGGCCTGTTGAAATTTTTTTTTGCTCTAGCCGAAATTTCAACAGGCCAAAAAAGGGGTTGCACCACAGCAATCGATTGTTGTGGATGGAACCCCTATATATATATATATAGGCCACGGATCCAGTCCGGGAGTCCAGACTTTCTTAAGTTACGAATTTTTTTTTTAAATAACTAAAAAAAAGTTTAATATTTTATGGAACTGCAATTTTTACATAATACAGTGTTTTGCGCCGTCCGTTACTTCAATTAGCGGATGCTGGAAAAGAAATTTTGAGACAAAATTGCCCTTCTCCTATCCGCTAGTTGAAGTAGCGGACTTCTATCTAATATCAGATCCAAGTGCCAGCGATAGTTCTGTTGCTGCAATTTCAGAGCCTAAACCCCCCCTTCGACTGTTGCGAACCCATTTCAGAGCCTAAACCCCCCCTTCGACTGTTGCGAACCCCTGCGACTGCTGCGTTGCTGTGATTTTGCATATGAAATAACATGTTATTCGCTATTTGGGATGAAGATCTGCTGAACTTATTTCTTCGTATCTGCTGCGACTGGATGAAGATCGCTATTTAGGATGAGATCTGCTGAACTTATTTCTTCGTATGCCACTAGATGAAGATCTGCGCTAGTTATTCCTTCGTATCAGATCTGCTTCGTATTTGCTGGTAGAAGAAGAATTATTCCGCTACTTCAACTAGCGAATGGATGGGGGCAATTATGTCCAAACATTCTTTTCCAGCGTCCGCTAGTTGAAGTAGCGGACGACGCTATTCCTTTTTTAATCTCCGCCGTTGATTATTGTAATGGATGGTTATGATGCTATTTGCCCAATTTTCATCTATAGCAAATACTTGCTATAGATCATTTTCCTATATATATATATATATATATATATATATATATATATATATATATATATATATATATATATATATATACACGGTCTGAATCTTAAGCTCACCCCTTATTCAACTCACCCGAGCTCACCCCCCCTTTAGCGACGGACCCGACGACGGTTCGGTCATACAACCGTCGTCTATACTTTTAGTGATGCTATATGTTGTCCGTCGCTAAAAGTATAGACGACGGTTGTATGACCGAACTGTCGCCGGGTCCGTCGCTAAAGGGGAGGTGAGCTCGGGTGAGTTGAATAAGAGGTGAGCTTAAGATCCGGACCGTATATATATATATATATATATATATATATATATATATATATATATATATATATATATATATATATGTTATTCGTCGCTAAAAGTATAGACGACGGTTGTATGACCGAACTGTCGCCGGGTCCGTCGCTAAAGGGGAGGTGAGCTCGGGTGAGTTGAATAAGAGGTGAGCTTAAGATCCGGACCGTATATATATATATACCCTAGTTTGAACACACGCCCACGACTCTTAAAATACATGTATATTTACATTACATATGAACAACAGATAAAATTAGTAGCATTTAAATTTAATATATATATTTTGGATTTGGATCGATAAATGCATGCTATTTGACTATTTAAACGAAGAAGACAAAAGGATTAACTATTATTCTTCCGCTCTGAACTCGCATGTTGACTTTTAAAACTTAATTTATTAAAATTTTAAAAAATATAAATTAATTAGAATTAAAATAACTATAGCTATTATAAATTGCATAAAAAGTAGAAATTACAAAAAAAAAGTCATTTTTAAAAAACTAAAAATACTATGTTAATTTCGATTATTAAGACTTCATAAATTAACTCCTTTTGTGAAACAATAAAAGTGCTACTAATTTTTTTTCATTCATTTTTTAAGTTGGAATGGAATATAGCATCCCAAATAGTATGTCTAATTATAGTAAATAAAAAAAGTTCTTCTCAATGCATGAAATACCTCAGGAAATAGTAAAAAAAGGAAAAGAAATACCCTAGGAACTCTAAAAGAGCTGGATCCCAGTCGTTATTCTCTTTTTAAAAAAAGTAACTAAGGGGATGTTTGATAAAAATTGAATGAATCTGAATGAAAAAAATTGGTTAATAATTAACATATTTTTATTATTTTACCATTCTAAAATAATTCAAAATTGTTATAAATTTATTTAATATTACTTAATATAATAGTTAATATTGTAAAAAAAAAATCATTCAGCTCAATATTCAGCCAAAAAAATGACACTAAACCATTCAACTCAAATCATCTGAATGGCTGACTGATTCAACTATTTAGACGATTTTTTTTTCAAAACAAACGCACTTAATGGCTGGCCAATTCAGTCATTCAGTCCTAAATAAATAACCCATAAGGTGGTGTTTGTTTGTATCTTAATGCTTCTTAATTCACCTGCCTCTGATTCGGTCAGAGCTAAATCTTATTTGATAAATATTTTTTTTACCTCTTAATGACTCTTAATCTTTAAGACAGAAACTCAAATCTTAACTATTAAAAGTTGTCTCATAATAATTTATTTAAAATGTATGGTAAAAAAATAGTCTCGATAAATATTGTACTCAAATTTTAAGATCATTCAAATTTTTTTTAAATAACTCAAATGGTTAAAATAGTAAAATAGTGGCATTAAGATATTTTACACTTTTTAGTTATCAAACAGTTTTTTAGATTTAGATGTTGTTTCATTTAAATGATCTAATTTATTAAGATTTATTAACCATTCAAATCTTAATTACTCAATTTTATCAAACACGTCTTATATTTTATAAGATATATTTTGGAACAATTACATTTTCTATTACATTTTAAAAATTATTACAACAATAGTGCACTCATAAAATATTTATACAATTAATGCATTTAAAGTTTTATTTACAAAATTAGTGCATTCTTATCCCTTTAATTTAGTTGAGTGTTTTAATAGGTTGCAATTCAGCACTTTCTCTCTCCTCCCTTCTATCCCCCTCCGCCGAACTCGCTTTCGTCGCCTACGAGCTTGCAGGCGGCAATGCAGAGCATGGAATATTTGCAGTATATACAAAGTTTGCTTGAATCTCAAAAGAAAGATAGTGGATAGGTAGAGTGGTGCTCTAGTTATGAGTTTAGAGAGAGATTATATGGTTGGAACTTGGATGGTTACAGAATGGACACATCTGACTATAAAATTAGCACTAAGATATGATGGGAGGTTTGTTTGTAAAGTACTGTCAGACTCCCTAACCCCCAATCCACATATGCAATTTTTTCATAGTACAGTTGGTAGCCAAACATTCATACAAAGGTAACCAATTCAGTGTTATTAGGTTATTAATTTATTTTAAAAAAATCTATTATAGATTATTTTATTTAATAGTGCAGTTGGTAGCTAACCCTTTATACAAATGTAACCAATTCAGTTTTATTGAGTTACCAATTAATTAAAAAAAATCTATTATAGATTTTTTTTTCATAATGCAGTAGGTAGCTACACCTTAATACAAAGGTAACCAATTCAGTTTTATTGGGTTACCAATTAATTATAAAAAATCTATTATAGACTTTTTATTTCTATAGTGCAGTTGGTAGCCAAACCTTAATACAAATGTAACCAACAAAAACTAAAATGGTTACCTTTGTATGAAAGTTTTGGCTACCAACAGAAATTTCTCTTCGTTACCCACAAAAACTAAAATGGTTACCTTTGTATAAATATTTGGCTACTAACTGTACTAAAATTTATCTTCTTCTCTTTTTAATTTCTGGACTAAATCAACCTTCGTCATAATGACAGTTGTGGCTGTAATGGATGAGGAGATTGGCGTCCAGGGCGGCGGCAGAGAGATCATCGACGCAGCAGGCGTCGTAGGTGACGTCACCGAGGACAAAGCAGCGGTCCATGGGGGCGAAGGAGGTGAGGATGTCAGAGATGACGAGTGAGTGAGTACATCAAAACCCCTACATCACGTCCTATAAAGAAAGACAGAGAGTGAAGAAGAAGAAGAAGAAGAAGAAGAAGAAGAAGAAGAAGAAGAAGATCTACATCTTCAAGGTGTTGAAGCGACGACGAAGAAGGAGGACAAAGAGGAGGAGAGAGGAGGCGGTAAGGGAGATAAAGAGAATGAGCGGATGAGTGTTTTCTTAAATTAAGGACACTAATATTGTAAATAAATATGAGAAGGTTATTATTTTTGTAATTATTTTGATGATGCACTAATAGTGTAATTACTTATTAAATATTGTATATTATTGTAAAGGACCCATATATTTTTATGTACAAGTCATTTGTTTGTACGATTCTGGGCTAGGTTTAGAGGTTGGACCATTCTATAAAAGATAGGCTAAGCCCAGTACGACCAATTGCCATTTTTTAGTGAACATCTAGCGAATATTCACGATAGCATGCAAAAGTACATCACACTAGACAACCCTTTTCAATCAACACTACTTTAAGTTTAGCTATAGAAATTCTTCAAGGAAAAAGTTAATTATATTTATGAGTTCCCTAATAATTTATAATAGTAATGAAGTGAGTTTTTATTTTATTTTTTCTTGTTATAAATGTTGTTAAGTTACTTGTTTATTTAATTAACAAATTATGTAGAGATGATTTTGCATAATTAATGAGAATTAGTATGCAAGTCTTACGGTTTAAATTATTGATAAGTTTGTTTTACTATTCAATACACATAGTAATAGAATTATTTTTATAAAAATTAATACTCATTTTTATCTTTAAATTTAAATTTGCAAACTTTATTAATAGTTGAATAAATAGTTTGACATCTGTTAAGTTTTTTTTTCGATTGGTAAAAAAATAAAATGTTATTGATTCTATCTTCATAATACACATAATTAAGAAAAACTCTATGCTGACATGATAATTGAACATGAGTGCTTTACAATTTTACCTATTTCAACCTATTTCAAAGTATAAATAGGTGAAATTATAAAGCACCCGTGTCTAATTTTCATGTCCAATTATCATATCCACAAAGAAGAGCTCTATAATTAATCCAAAAGGTTTGGATAGATCCAAATACAAAATCTATATGAATATTTCCAACTCAAATGCTCACATTACATAAATAAATTATACCTTTCTATACATAAACCAAGTGAAATTTAACTAGGCACACTTAGAAGGGGGGGTTAAATCTATGACCAACTTTTAAAAACTATTAATTTCAGGCTACTATAAAGATAGAAATCAGCTTGCTAAATTAATATAGCCTTTTAAATAAAATACTTGATGTAAAAGAATTATATTAATATAGTGCAAGTAATCAAATTAAGATAATTAAGTAGCTTATGTGATTTTAAAGTAAAGCAAATAATAAAATCAACACCAAGATTTTTATGTGGTTCAACTATTACCCTCTATGATAATAGCCCAGTCCACGTCCAATACCAACTACTATTGGAGACTCACTTTATTTATTTCTTTATAAATAAATACAGATTACAAAACAGATTCTAACAAAAATTAATTAACAATTAATTTCCCTTGAGCTCTCTTGCTCCTTGTGCACCCTTCAAGCACCTTTGCTTCTTTGAACCTGTTTGTAACCTCCTTTTCTAATCCACCAGGATTAAAACCTTTAGACTACACTTAGTCTAAAAATTCAATACAATATAGAGGTCTATGATCAATGCAAGAATAATCAATTTAACAATTAAAGGCTCAACTATATGCAATGATCAAATAACACAATATAAATATGCAGTTAATTCTCACCAAGTATCAGCTAATAAATATCAGAAAATAAAACACTTAGCTGATCATACGTTGCACAGGATAAATGTTTATTGCTCAAAAATATCAGTATAGTGCAAGAGTAAATTCGTGAGTTCTATTTTTCCAAATATCAGAATACTCTTTTTATAGCTCACCATATAATGTTACCGTTAATAAAAGATATGTATTAATTAAATAAACGTCAATCTACAGACTTCACAACGGTAAAGCTAAGAGACCAAGTCCATATCTTTAATATATATCCATAGTAAGAGAACAGACTTTGTTAGTGGAAAAAATCAAAAGACATAATAGATAATATCTTTGACTTAATCTCCTTACACAAAAGTGACGTAGAAGCAAATCAATCAATTATCTTTCTAAAGCATTAGACCTTTAAGAGTTCAAGATAATGATAGTAATTTTTCTTTGAAACTCTCACACACATATCAATAAAGAATTATCTAGCAGGTGTATGAAGTAACCATATCATAACAAATCCTTAAAAAAAACTGCACATGCAATAAAGTAGCTGTCATATCACAATCCACCTTTTTAGCTAACAAAACATACTGATATAAATAACCACGTGTAACATATATCAAACATAAAGAATTAATTTCTTTTGAACTAGATTATATATATTAATCTTTAGCTTTTCAAAGAAATAGAGTCCATATCTTTCATGATTGCACATATTGAGAATAGCACACTCTATAGCTGGTAGGCACAATTACTCCTTAATATCCGTTCATGCAACAATTAATTTCAATTAAAGATGTATGCACATAATATGACCGGATACTTAAATGCATAATATTTTAAATCCATTTTTCATTTAAGACATTTAATAAAATATAATGCAATAAAATGTCCTAGAGCCTTTAAATGAAAAATCAATTACTATGCAATTGACCTTACATTAATTTTCCTAGAAAAGAGAAAATCCTTCAATTTGTTGAATATCCAATCAAAGCTCTTTATCACCAAAATACCTGAAATACCATAAAACAATTTAGTACTTGAACATTTCATCATCAAAACATAAGGCTAGAATATGACTAAGTCAACATTCTTCCCCTTTTTGATGATGACAACCCAAAATTGTTTAACTCTCATAAACTCCCCCTGAATATATGCATAACATAATTAGCTCCCCCTAAATCCATGCAATAATTTTATTTCAGGATACTGAAATTCGATTTAAAAACATTTCAAAACAAACCTATTACCTGCAGTTTTTGTTAGTGCATAAAAATATTTACTGCATATAAATCAAATATTAAAAAAAACAATTTAAACATATGTCTTTTGGTGAAACACACCAAACCAACAAAAAATTTAAATTTCAGTCTTTGTCTTTAAAAATAACCCCACCAATAGTTTCCAAAAATTCTCCCCCTTTGTCATCAACCAAAAAGGGAAAGAGCCATCAGTCGAGTTCTACCACTGCTGCACGTTGTTCATCCCTCGTGGTGAAGTATGGACGATGTTGGGCACGATGAATCCTTTCAGCAAGGGTAAAATCACTAGCAAAGCGAGGAGGACGAGGAATAAATGTGCCAGGAGGTAACGGTACGTCTAGAAATTCCCCTTGATACTCGGCTAACCAGTTGCAATGCACCCATTCTGTAACAGTGGAGTTCTTACGCTGCATGTGGAGTTTAGAACCAACATCATTGAAACGGATAGACATAAACTCGGCCAATTCTCCTACCTGATTACTGACAAACTTGATCTCTTGACTTAACTGACTGGAATTTTGATTAAGACGTCGTTGCATTAACTCAGCCAAGGCAGTTGTTTGCACCTCAAAACCAGCTTGCAAATCAATAAACTCATCTTCAATGTTATGATAGAGTTTATTGATTTCAGGTGCTCCCAAAGGCAACTTACCTTTTTCTAACACAGGCATTCTATTATGAAGGGCAGTCATTTCAAGTTGCATTTTTTCTTGATTACCAAGAATTACTTTCAACATATCCATGATTTCAGGAGAGGATTGATCAATGGGTTGAACAAGAGAAGATGGAATAGAGACTGGACGAGCAGGAGTTTCAGAAGAGATTCTAACAAATAATCCATCAAGTAAATTGATACGTGACATTTTCAGGGAACTGACACTAATAACATCAGTAACTGAAACAAAATTTTCGTTGTCAAAAGAAATTTTAAAATGTTTAAACAGAGTAGTAAGGGTAGCACTATAAGGCAAACAAGTCTTTGATTTTCATAAACAAGCAGTCATGTGATGAAGCATGAGTTGAGATAAATTGAAAGACACACCACGTAAAATTAGAGCAACAATAATCAGATCCTGATAAGTAAAATCTGCTCCTCCACCTAATCGAGACAACATATTATACCTAACAATATGATGAAGGACACATGAAATTGGAGAAACATCCACAGTTTTAGGAGTGAAAACATCAGTTAACCGATTATTGTTCATCACAATTTGAAGATGTTCCAATGGAGTAAATGGAAAATGAACAGCTCCTTTCTTTGTGAAAGGACAGACACCAGAAAAAGAGACATTTAAAATGCTACCAAAATCGATAACAGAAAAATAAAGAGATTTACCTTTGACAAACGTTGTATAAGAGTCACCATGGCATTCTAGATTCGTATAAAATTGTTGAACAAGACTAGGATATGCCACAGAGGGAGGAAAAAGCATAGATGATATACCACAAGATTCAAATAACTGGTTGAGAGGGGATTGCTGAAAACAGATCTGATCAACAGATTTTTCGTAGACAAATTGTTTCGGAAAGATAACTGTTTTAAAGCGTACCTCGTATGCATTACTACCACTACTACAAAACAGTAAATAGACAACGCGAAAAAAACGTTGTGGTTTCAGTTAGAAAAATATCGTGGTTAAGGGTGTCATCTATTTGACACCCTTACACAACGTTTTTAAAACGTTGTAGTTAAGCACATTACACAACGTTTTTTAAGAAAAAAACGTTGTAGATTTGTTTTTCATAAATTAGCAGATGCTTAAAAACGTTGTAGAATGTATTATTCCACAACGTTTTCTGGATAAAAACGTTGTAGTTTAATATATCAACCAACGTTTTTAACCAATTTATACAACATTTTTAAAATGTTGTAGATAAAAAAGAAAAAAAGAAAAAAAAAGTTGTGATTCACCTATATTACCAATTTACCTGCAATATTAATATGTTAATGCCATGGTATATAGCTAAAAGGTCTAAATTCTCATTTAAATTTAAAACCAAAATGTATCAAGTATTCAAAATACATCCCAATAATATCATTCGTTTACAGTTTCAAATGTCTCAAGCATTGATTATGAAACAACATGAATTAAAAAATACAAGTCAACCAGTCAATGTCCACATGTAATTTGAAAGGACAGCAAAATTCAGAGATAGGTTCAGCTCAACAGACATTCATCCCAATTCAAACCTGAACCTAGAAGTACGGCTTCTACATATTCAGATGCTGATTCCTCATCCTCCATGCTAGTTCTTATACAAATGGCTTGATCAACATCAGAAGAAACTTGTTCTTCAGAATGGATTTGCAATTGTTGGATTCCTGTTGCAATTGAAATGTTTCAAGTAAATTACTTTAGCACTAGAGAAACAAGATTTACAAAAATCACAAGATAAATTATAAACTGAAGCTTACCAGAATAGATGCATTATATATAGATGCATTATAAACTGAAGCTAAATCCAAAGATAAATAAAACTAACCAAATAAAGCTAAACTGAGCTCAAGTACAAACACAAGGGTGATAAAGGTTAAATTGGCAGAGGTGAATCAGTTATACGAAGTTGGTCTCTAACCTTAATTCTCTCCATCCTTTCTGTTCTTCAGCTGCCAAAACTCAACTAATTCCTACAAAAAATCTTCTGATACAGTTTATCTTGCTTAATGATACATATTTCTTACTGTCCAGCATTTTTGTGGGCATGGGAAATCTACTTGTGGATTACCAAATGTACACACGCAGACCTGAAGAAAAATGTTGTTCATATGATTGAACAAAGCTTAATATTGTTATTATTATCCTTCGTTTGTTCGTTTGTCTTGTTGATCAATGAAATGAGCATAGGTGATTATTATAACATCGATCGATGCTATATGTCAGATATGTATATATATGTTCTACTATTCAACTAATTTCCCACATGCATATACAACTATCAACTATATGTTGGTAATCTGATTGATGGCCGGAGTAGGTATACACCACCTTCTTGAACAACATCATTTGGTTATATAGAGTTGTAGACTGTAATTTATGATAATGTCAAGTGATTGTTCAGCTCAAACCTACTCAACTACATATAATTATAGGCAAACAAACTTGACATTTTTCTGCAACAATCTTAGACTCTAAAAACCCTGCATGAGCATAGATATTCACGTCATGTTTCCCTTCCTCCCTCCTTTCATTCTCTCAATCTCTCTTATTATACACAGCTAGTCATTCGTGGCGGACATCATATTCACCTAGTGTTGATACGCTAAGAAAACATGATGATTTGTATTTCTGATTCAGTCCTACTTGAAAGCAGGTATGTGCTTGCAATGACACTCGGACTATATGGTACTTCATGTTCTTTTTCAATTCATCCACAACATCTTCATACAACCAAGCACATGCTAACATACTATTTCTCATTCTCATTAGGGTTAATAAAAGTTCTGAATTGGGAAAAGGAGAAAAACATGGCTATATCATACTAAAAATATGTGTTATTTATCAAACAAAGAACAAATACAAAAAAAATAAATAAAGAAAATATGCCAATTTAACCAGTCCTATATATAAAATAAATAAAACTAACCAAAGATATAAGAAAATATAATGCATCTATGTATAATAAAACTAACCAAAGATACACTAAACATAATAGATGCATTATAAACTGAAGCTTACCACTATTTGCTGTAATCCAGTTACACCTGTCGACGCCTTCACCATTGGGACTGATCATACTTAGTTTTTGCATGTGTTTAGCCACTGTTGGAACACCTCTTTTTTCACATGGTACAATCAGGCGAAGCGCTGCTGCAATCTTCTGATCCAGTGTGGAAGAAGAATCTGTGAAGGAGGAACTATGGTTATATTTATGTATATGACTATACAACAGATGCAATAAAGAAAACTAATAAGAGAAAAAGTGAACAAAGTGCAAAAGGCCTAATAGAGGTATAGTTGCAAAACGAAGAGGATGAATTTTATGGACTTATGACACAGTTGTTGGTGAAACCCAACCTCCAATTTATAAGCAAATAGGTATTCCCTCCATTACAAAATTAGAGATACAGTTGCAAAACAACGACTTTTAAGGAAATTATATTTCCTAACTTCTCCCTAACACTAGCTAGAAATGTATTAGTAGTGGCATGATAATACTCAATCAACAAAGAATAAAAGTAATGACATGTTAACAATTTCAATGTCACTTTATAGTCCATGAATAGAAATGAATCTCTAAAGACCAAAAGAATCAATTACTACAATTTAGAGTGTGTAGAAGAATCTGAAGAGTAAAATATTATCGTAATAGTTCTCATAACCTGTTTAGAAGGAGCACGAGAATAAATGAGGATCACTTTCAACATTACTTCCAACCTTTTGGCTGGGGTATTCTGATTTTCCACCTAATAAATCCCAAAATTGTTCAGATTCTGAGCCTTCCTTTTGTGGTTTGGACTGTATATCTGGCTGCAAGTACAGTAAATGATAAATATAATAAGAAAACCTTCTTTAGACCAAGATAAACTGTCTTCTAAAAACATGTCAGTGACTTAAATGAAATGCCAGAGAAAGGGTGAGTGCATTTCTTGTAGTGAACCTTATTACCCATTGCTTGTCCCTATTTATTAAGAATGGACTAGGTGTCGACTAATTTTTGCATTATTTACTGAAGGTGGTTGCTGCCCTTTGGGTCAAACCTGCATTCTTATTCTTAGTATATCCCAGATAATAATATATTGATACACTAAGCAATGGTCTCTTCTGTAGTAAATGAGGGTTCAGATGACGTGTTCAGCCTATTACAATTTCGTGGTTCATGAACCAGTAAATTATTAAACATGCATAGACAGTGAATAATCAGTCTGTAGCACTTCTAACCATGAAAAAACAGTTGTATGGAAACACAACTCTTGTTCAAATGAAACTTTGTGGAGCTATAGCTTTTACAAAGGGACGAAAAAAATCTAAAAATTTATCAGACCTTTATTATATCCATCTGCCTCTCAACAAGTTCCTGGTTCTCTGAGGTTGTAAGATTTCCCAACCACATAAAGACAGAGGGGCCGTTACGTAATATGTATCCAAACGAATGAAAATATATTGAATTGATATATCCGTCTCAGATCATGTCGTATCCCGTATTGATACATATGTGCTTCTTAGATTAGGGGAAACAAGCATATTAAGCGTAAGGGTCAGATAACATATGTGATCCTAAAATAGACGGGAAAAGGAACAGATCTAAGCAAAAGACTCACCTTCAAATCTGATGACCAGCAAGCATTTCAGTAGTAACCAATATAAAATGGGAAATGCTGAGAAACAATGAATCCAAAAAAATCCAGGAATGAATAACTCAAAAAGTCTACCATAAACTAAATACTAGATGTCAAAGACAACCCAAAATAGTAGCAAACCACTGGGAAAAGTTTATGAAAAGTTTACAGAGCTCCAATCAAGCAATTATCAATCTTCTGAATTTGTCTTAATATCAATCAAAACAGCTCAGCCAGCTTCTTTCCATTCAAAATTTTTACCACAAACAATGAAAGTACAAATTATGGAGTCATCTTTCAATAATTTGTATCTGAACAGCATACAACACAAACACAAACTAGCTTTCTTACCTAGTGATCTTTCTTACCTATTATTGTTCAGCTTCCAGTTAGATTATAAACACCACTGACTAGACAAAAGGCTTATATTTACAATGAGTGCAAATAAGGTATAAACTAAAGTGATTTTGAAATAATCATTTCAACAATAAGAATAACGACTTAATTTAGTCGACACATAATATATTAGTTGCTAATTAGGATAATAAAAAAATAGCCTAAACAAATTGAAGAATCAAACCAAAGACAACGACCTAACCAGACCGAGTTCGTATAGGTTAAAGTAGAGAGTAGAGAAAGAATATAGAGGGGGAAATCACCTAAAACCCCTAGACAATCCTGGAGGTCACGAGGAGGCTTCTCCTTGTGCTCAGTAGATAACTGAAATCCTTCAAAGTTCAACCGCCACGAGTGTTCTCCATTATTACTGATCTCCATCAGTAAAAATTCCTCCTCGCCACCGCTGCCGCGATCACCACAAATTCACATCGGTTTCACCATTTGCAGTTACTCCGAAATAGTTATAGAGAGAGAAAAAAAACCCTAGCTAGAGAGAGTACGGAGCACAAAGTCAGTACGGATCCGCCGATGAGGGTCCATTGAGAAGTGAAGGGTGGAGTAGAGGATTTAGGGTTTAATGTATTGGTGGAGGTGAAATTTGAAAGGGGAGGGTGTAGATCGGGATTTGAGAGAGCTAGTTCAGTTGTTGGAAGGCTGGGAGGCGAGCAAAAGGTTTTTAATTTCTAAGTTTTTATTTCCGCGGCATGTATTTTAAGCTCCGTGTTTTTAACATACACAACGTTTTTTAAAAAAAACGTTATCTATTTAAAATAAAAAAAAATACCCTTTTAAATAGATAACGTTTTTTCATATGTATCTACAACGTTTTCTTAAAAAACGTTGTAAAAAAAATACCACAACGTTTTTTATAAAAACGTTGTGTTTTAAGTGTTGTCTATTTACTATTTTGTAGTAGTGTACGAAAATAATTTTTAGGCAGATCAGAGAAACGAGTAGGGGTTACCAAGATTGGTGGAGGTGAAACTTCCGGCTTAGAAGACTGAGTTTGTCGATGCCGTGAGGGTCCGGTAGACTTGGGCAGTGAAGGACTGAATGTGGACGCTTCAGATGCCGAAGAGTCCAAATACTCTTCCTCAGATGACACAACCCTCTTCATTTTCTTTTTCTGTCTAGATGGTCCGGTAGTAGAGTGCGGTGGAACCGTCGTCTGATCATCATCGGAATCGGTAATTGCTCGCTTACTCGTATAGGTTCACATGGTGATTGAAGATATGAAACAAGATACGAGAGACAGAGAGAATCAGAGGATATAAGGAGAATGGAAAGATACAGGATATATAAAAAAATGAATGCATGTATTGTATCTCAAGTCTTAACGTTTCCCAAGAAACACAGCTGACTCGTCTTTTAAAAAAATATAATGATAGGCATGTACGCATACATCTCCCAATAAACTAGGCAGCCGTCCAGTCTTTTAGGTTTACAAAGCTAATTGTGATATATTCCTTGATTCTCGCGTCCATAAATTAAGTGATTTAAATTAGCAACCGAAAACATAATTATCCTAACAGTTAATACGATATACATGCAATATTAGGATAACACGAATACAGAAAAAAAATCATGCACATCCCAAGTTCTCTACGTAACATGCAAAATCTATCTTCACTCACGGGTTTTGTAAAAATGTCTGCAATTTGATTTTCAGTAGGAATAAAAATTTATTTTATAAAACCTTTTGACACATTATCACGTAAAAAATGATGTCTAACTTCTATATGCTTTGTATGTGAATGTAACACAGGATTTTTAGATATATCTATAGCACTTGAATTATCACAATATATAGGCATACAATCACATAATATATCAAAATCACAAAGAGTTTGACGCATCCATAATATCTGAGAACAGCAACTTCCTGCAGCTAGGTATTCACCCTCAGTAGTTGAAAGAGCCACTGAGGTTTGCTTTTTACTATGCCATGAAACGAGACTTTGTCCCAAGAAAGTACAAGCACCACTCGTACTTTTTCTATCAATTTGACACCCTGCATAGTCAGCATCTGAATAGCCAATTAGTTCAAAATGATTGGAAATTGGATAAAATAACCCTAAGTTAATTGAACCACTTAAATATTTTAGAATTCTTTTAACAGCATTTAAGTGAGATTCTTTTGGATTAGCTTGAAACCTTGCACATAGACAAACACTATACATTATATCGGGTCTAGAAGCAGTTAAATATAATAAACATCCAATCATACCTCGATATTTTGTTATATCTATATCAATACCTTTCTCATCAGTGGTGAGCTTTATTGATGTGCTAATTGGAGTACCTTTCGAATTAGCTCCTTCAAAACCAAATCTCTTGAGTAGTTCTTTTGTGTATTTGGTTTGATGAATATATATTCAGTCCTTTGTTTGCTTGATTTGTAGTCCCAAGAAGTAATTAAGCTCTCCCATTAAGCTCATGTCAAATTCTTTATGCATGCACTTGGAAAACCACTCACAAAGGAAATCATTAGTAGCACCAAATATTATATCATCTACATATATTTGAACAATAATAATATCGACATTTTTATGCTTAATAAATAATGTTGAATCTATTTTATCTCTAATAAATCCATTTGATAAGAGATACTTACTTAACCTGTCGTACCACGCTCTTGGAGCTTGTTTCAAGCCATAAAGAGCTTTCTTTAATTTGTAGACATGATTAGGATACTTTTCATGCTCAAATCCAGAAGGTTGATTTACATACACCTCTTCATTAATGTATCCGTTGAGGAAAGCACTCTTTACGTCCATTTGATACAGTTTAAACTTTTTGTAGCATGCAAACGCCAACAAAATTCGGATTGATTCTAACCTAGCCACTGGTGCATAGGTTTCTTCATAGTCGATTCTCTCTTGTTGGTTATACCCTTGGGCTACTAGCCTTGCTTTGTTTCGAGTGACTGTACCGTGCTCATCAAGCTTGTTTTTGAATACCCATTTTGCACCAATGATGAAGGCATCTTTTGGAGGAGGCATGAGTTCCCATATTTGGCATCTTGTAAATTGTTGAAGCTCTTCTTGCATTGCCAATAACTAGTTTTCATCGAGAACCGCATCTTTTGCATTCTTTGGTTCAACCTGTGATAAAAATGCAGAGAATGCACAGTGATTTTGTAAACCTCTTCGTGTGGTTATACCTTTATTGATATCTCCAATGATATTTTCTGGAGGATGATTCTTGATGTATCTAGCTGTTCTTGGCATTTGGATATTATGCATAACTTCTTCTTGATCATTATTAGACTCATCTTCAGCATCTTGTAAATTTTCAGGTTCACGTTCATCCTGTTCATCTATTTCAGTTTGCTGAAATTGTTCATTCGGTCTCTTGTTTTCTTCATTTCGGTTTGCTGAAATGTTGACTATCTCCAAATTTCATGCATCTTCTTCACTTTCTTTTGGAAGATCATTGTTAGTCTCATTGAAAGTGATATGAACCGATTCTTCTACACATGACTTTCTAATATTGAAGATACGATAAGCCTTACTATTTTGAGAATAGCCAATAAATATTCCTTCATATGACTTAGCATCAAATTTTTCCAAATTGTCACTTGTATTTAAGATAAAACATTTAGAACCAAATATTTTGAAATAACTTATGTTTGGAATTTTATTATTCAAAAGCTCATATGGTGTTTTCAAAATAATTGGACGAATGAGTACTCTATTTAAAACATAACATGATGTACTTACTGCTTCGGCCCAAAATTTCTTTGGAAGCTTACTTTCTTGTAATAGTATTCTAGCTGTCTCTTGTAGAGTCCGATTCTTCCTTTCCACCACTCCGTTTTGTTGAGGAGTCCTTGGTGCTGAGAATTCATGGCTAATACCTCTTTGATCACAAAAGGTTATAAAATCTTTTTGAAATTCAGTACCATGATCACTTCTAATTCTAATGAGTTTATAACTATACTTGGTTTCAAGATTCCTTATTAATTTTTCAAACTCTTTAAATGCTTCATCCTTAGTTCTTAAAAATAATACCCATGTGTATCTTGAAAAATCATCAACTATTACAAATGCATAAAATTTTCCATTAATACTAGAATGTCTTTTCGGTCCAAATAAATCAAGATGAAGTAATTGCAAGGGAGAGGAGGTTGATACCCTATTCTTTGCTGTAAAAGAAGTTCTTACTTGTTTTCCCAATTAACAAGAAATACATATTCCTTTCTTTTCAAACCTGATTTTTGGCAACCCTTTGACGAGATTCTTTGAGGATAATTTCTTAATTAAGTCCATGTGAACATGTCCCATCCTCTTGTACCACAAGTTAGCCTCATCTTGTACAGATGCTAGATATAATTCTCCATCCTGTTGCTCAAAGTCAATAATATATATTTCCTTCTCTTTGTGCAACTAGAGTGATATTGTTAGTACCATGAGAAATAGTGCATTTTTCTTTATCAAAACTAACTTGGTGACCATTATCCATTATTGACTGATACTAATAATATTAAATTCAAGTCCATTAACAAGGTGTACATTATCAATATTCACCTTACCATTTCCAATTTTACCTTTTCCGATTATCTCGCATGTTCGATTATCTCCAAATGTAACTGTACCATTTTTCTTCTTGATTTTTAGCTCCACAAACTTTGTTTTGTCACCAGTCATGTGACGAGAGCATCCGCTATCAAGAATCCATTTTTGAGATGGAACTTTTGCTTTTAAACATACCTGTCAAGAAAAGATAGTTCATCTTTTTGGTACCCATATCTTTTTGGGTTCATTTATGTTAGTAGCAAGTAAATCATTCTTTTTAATCCATACCTTTTTAACCTTATTTCGTTTCTTAAAGCAATTTATATCTAAATGACCTTTAATACCACAATATTTGCAAGTTATGAAAGGAGAGCAATAATTTAAGCTAAAACGTGATTTTGAGTTTAACATTTTTATATTACTCTTTTTATGCATAGAATTAAAACCAATTCCTTGTCTTTCAAAACTAGGTCTTTGTTTTCCTAATATGATATTTAAATTTTCTTCACCTTGTACAAATTTAGCAAGAGATAATTTTAATGAAGCTACTTCTTTTTGAAGTTCATTATTAGGAAAGATCTTAACAGGAGATTTATCACTAAATGCATCGATACACACATATCTCATTTTTAGCTCATTAGTCAATTTTTGGACTTCACTATTCAAGAAATTTACCTTGTTAAAAAGTATTTTGTTATAATTATCTAAATAATCAACCTTAGCAATCAAAATCTTTTCTTCTTTACAAGTTGATTCCTTTTCAATTTCTTTCTTTTCATCAATTAGTGAATCTACTTCATCCATTAATGTATTAACTAATCCTTTTAAGCTTGCATTCTTTTCTCTTAACCTCTTATTTTCTTGTTCTAAAGAATTTAGTTCATTAGGAGATACCTGATTCGATTCACCTTCAATTCCCACGAAACATACTTGTGCTATCTCATCTTTAGCATCGATCTCCACTTCGGATTCTTCATCACTCCAAGTAATAAAGGCTTTGTTCTTCTTGTTGTCTTTGTAGTTGGTCTTTCCTTTATTCTTTAGTTGAAAACAGTCTTTCTTGAAGTGGCCAGGACGTCCACATTCGAAGCACGTCTCTTCATTTTGCTTTCCTTTGAATTTATTTGAATTGAAGGTATTTCTCCTCTTGTTTTTCCTTTGTAGTAACCCCTTGAGTTTCCTTGACATCATTGCTATTTCTTCATCGGAGTTATCATCAATTTCCTCTTCATTACCTGCAGTAAGAGCTAAGACCTTTCTTCGAGGAGTTTCCTCCTCATCATCATATCTCTTTAACTGATGTTCATATTCTTCTAGTTCACCAAACAAGGTTAAAGTATCCATGGAAGAAATAGTAACAGAATCTTGAAGAGTAGTGATTTTAGAAGCAAACCTTTTGGGCATAGCCCGAAGCAACTTACGGTTGATCTCACTTTGAGGAATAGTCTTGTCCAGCAATTTCAAGGAGTTTATAAGGACTACAAATCTTGCTTGAGCTAGCTTGATGGTTTCATCTTTTTCGAGCTTGAACATTTCATAATCGTGCATAAGCATGCTTAGCTTGACTTCTCGTACTTTTGAAGTACCTTCATGACTTTCCACTAAAGTATCCCACATCTCTTTGGCAGTGTTGCATGAGGAGACTTTATCTATCTCGGATTGTACCATGCCACTGAGAAGTGTGTTCATAGCCTTTGAATCATATGAGACCATGTAGATTTCGGTTGAATCCATTTCTAGCAGAATCTTGGTGTCCCATCATCTCTTCGTGGAACAACTGGTCCATTCTCTACAACCCACCATTCCCAAGGATCTCTTTTAAGATAGATCCTCATTCGAAATTTCCAGAAGTTATAATTTTCTGTGCCAAACAGCAGAGGAGGTCTATTGGTAGATTGACCTTCTTGATAGTTGTTTCCGAACTGTGCCATGTTAGAATCTTTCCCTACAAGTCACCTTTAAGACCAAGATAAGTAGAGCCCAGCTTTGATACCAAATGAAATTTAACTAGGCACACTTAGAAGGGGGGTTGAATAAGTGTAGGAGCAATCTATGACCAACTTTTAAAAACAATTAATTTCAGGCTACTATAAAGATAGAAATCAACTTGCTGAATTAATATAGCCTTTTAAATAAAATACTTGATGTAAAAGAATTATATTAATATAGTGCAAGTAGTCAAATTAAGATAATTAAGTAACTTATGTGATTTTAAAGTAAAGCAAATAATAAAATCAACACCAAGATTTTTACTTGGTTCAACTATTACCCTCTATGATAATAGTCTGGTCCACGTCCAATACCAACTAGTATTGGAGACTCACTTTATTTATTTCTTTATAAATAAATACAGATTACAAAACAGATTCTAACAAAAATTAATTAACAATTAATTTCCCTTGAGCTCTCTTGCTCCTTGTGCACCTATGCACCCTTCAAGCACTTTTGCTTCCTTGAACCTGTTTGTAACCTCTTTTTCTAATCCACCAGGATTAAAACCTTTAGACTACACTTAGTCTAAAAATTCAATACAATATAGAGGTCTATGATCAATCCAAGAATAATCAATTTAACAATTAAAGGCTCAACTATATGCAATGATCAAATAGCACAATATAAATATGCAGTTAATTCTCACCAAGTATCAGCTAATAAATATCAGAAAATAAAACACTTAGCTGATCATACGTTGCACAGGATAAATGTATATTGCTCAAAAATATCAGTATAGTGCAAGAGTAAATTCGTGAGTTCTATTTTTCCAAATATCAGAATACTCTTTTTATAGCTCACCATATAATGTTACCGTTAATAAAAGATATGTATTAATTAAATAAACGTCAATCTACCAACTTCACAACGGTAAAGCTAAGAGACCACGTCCATATCTTTAATATATATCCATAGTAAGAGAACAGACTTTGTTAGTGGAAAAAATCAAAAGACATAATAGATAATATCTTTGACTTAATCTCCTTACACAAAAATGACGTAGAAGCAAATCAATCAATTATCTTTCCAAAGCATTAGACCTTTAAGAGTCCAAGATAATGATAGTAATTTTTCTTTGAAACTCTCACACACATATATCAATAAAGAATTATCTAGCAGGTGTATGAAGTAACCATATCATAACAAATCCTTAAAAAAAAACCGCACATGCAATAAAGTAGTTGTCATATCACAATCCACCTTTTTAGCTAACAAAACATACTGATATAAATAACCACATGTAACATATATCAAACATAAAGAATTAATTTCTTTTGAACTAGATGATATATATTAATCTTTAGCTTTTCAAAGTAATAGAGTCCATATCTTTCATGATTGCACATATTGAGAATAGCACAGTCTATAGCTGGCAGGCACAATTACTCCTTAATATCCGTTCATGCAACAATTTCAATTAAAGATGTATGCACATAATATGACCGGATACTTAAATGCATAATATTTTAAATCCATTTTTCATTTAAGACATTTAATAAAATATATTGCAATAAAATGTCCTAGAGCCTTTAAATGAAAAATCAATTACTATGCAATTGACCTTACATTGATTTTCCTAGAAAAGAGAAAATCCTTCAATTTCTTGAATATCCAATCAAAACTCTTTATCACCAAAATACCTGAAATACCATAAAACAATTTAGTGCTTGAACATTTCATCATCAAAATATAAGGCTAGAATATGACTAAGTCAACACCAAGGTTCTACTTTCCACATGTGAATGTTAGTTTTGCTTAGCTTCATATGAACTGAAATCCAACCAAATGATAATGTTATATAGCGGTGAGTATGGTGCAGTTTGAAACTCAAACCACACTAGAAATCGCTTAGGTGCAGTTTGACAAATTCAAAACCGCACATGAAACTGTTTATGATTGGTGTTGTGCGGTTTCATTTGGTACAATTTCAGTTCCAAAACCAATTGAAACAACAAATTTTTATGTAATTTAGCATCACTACTCTAATCAGACAGCTTGTTTTACTAATTTGTAGGAGTAATATTAAAAGATTGAAGATACAATAAAATCAGGGGGCCAATATGATGTCATTGTTATAGCAAAACAAAAGACTATAAATGTCATATCCTCATATTTACTTAATTACATTTGACTAATCAAATGCATTCTTGAATAAGGGCAGTGGTAGGATGGTCGCCATGAGTTCTTCTATTGCACTTGGTCCAAATTTTGTATATCATAGTAGTCAAACAAAATTCTACAATTCTAGAAGACATACAATCCATCCGGGTATATTGGATATTCATGAGTAGTTGATCCCAATTAAGAGGCACACCAAATCAAACCATGAATTTTTGAAAAGTTGCAATCAAAATATAGGTGCTGACAGGAATGAAAACAGTTTTGCTTTATGATAAAATTAAACTTAAAATATCCTAATAATTTTAAGTAAAAGTTTGATATTAATGAATGAGATCAATTATTCAAAATAAACTACCGTGGGAATGAAAAAAGTAATAACTATAAGACAAATATTGTCTTGACTCTTTATAGCACAATCAAGAAAGAGGGGCAATACATATAACTAATTTATTTGGTGTGATCAGTCAACAGACTAGTTAAAAATAAGAAACAAAACAGACTAAATAATTACATACACGTGGTGCGGTTTCAGTTTTATGCATGCGATTTTGACTAGTAATCAAATCGAAATCATAAATTTGGTTTTTCAACCCACTTAAAACCGTTACATATGCTAGAACCGTTGGTACAGTTTGTACAATTTTTGGTACGGTTTCGATTCTAATTTGATTCCTTATTTAGCTTTAATGCTATATTTTGATAGGTGTTATGTGATATTTCATTACCTAGTAATGCAACATATTTTTTGTATACAATGCAACTCCTTTTCACGTCTCATCAAAGAAGTTGATCATGCAAATTTTTCATTATAAATGTATAGGAAGAAGTTGCATCTGCACTATTTTCGATAAATATTAGAAATTGTTAAATTCACAATATTTTTTATTATTTTCACAACAAAAGTGTCGTTGTAGATGTATAGCAACGGTAAAAATCGTCGCTATAAGATCTATAGCGACACTTTTGTTGTGAAAATAACAATTTTTATTGTGGATTTAACAATTTTCTAAATATTTGATGTAAATTCGATAATTGTTTGGTGTAATTTTTCGGTAGACATATTGTTAGGGAAAATGACAGAACTATCCCGTCATCATGTTAATGTAGACACTAATATTTCAATTTTTGGAATTTAAATGCTGATGTTTCAATTTTGTGCAAAAGTGTCCCTTTGACATATGTCAACTAAACATGTGAGATACAAAAAGGGCAATATTCTCCAATTAATCATAAAATATTCTAGTTTATTTAACAATTAAAGGGTAAAAAAGTCTTTTCATAAACACTAATAATTTATCAAAAATAAAAGTTTTATTAAAAACCATAAAAAATGCCAATAACATTGAACCAAATCCATATAAACAACATACATATACACATTATATCTAATATATAAAGCTCGAGCCCCGACTTTTTGGCTTTTCCAAAAAATACCCTTCGACTTTAAAAAAACTAATCTTATTTCGTCCTTTTTTGTAATTTTTTTTTATTATTTCTATTTAATTTTTTAAATTTTATAAAATTCTTATTTTAACTTTACATAATTTACACGCGTGATACCGGAACCTAGTATAAAATAAAGCAAAGAAAAACAAAGCATGAAAATCCATGGGAATTAAACACTGATTCCTTTTCCTAGCTAGTACCAAACGAATCATTATTTGGGACATAGGTAGTAACTATTATTTAACCTTCTCATTTATTTGATACTAGGAAATGATCAACACACAAGAATCTAATCATAACCAACAAGCAAGCTGTCAAAAAGAATCTAAACAAACATATGTATATATACAAATAAGGGTGTAAACGAATCGAGTTGATTTGAGTATTGAGTTGCTCAGATTTAGTTTACAAAATTTATCGAGTATAAAATAAAGTTTGATTAAAGCTCATTTAGCTACCGAGTCGCTCATAATTCCGAATCGAGCCCGAGTATTTTAAACTTTTCGAACGAATATGATCCGAGTATAAATAGAAAATTATAATTTGAGGGGGTTCGAGTTGTGACACCCCCAAATTCGGATACTTAAATTCTCACGGGATTTGGTATTCACTGTCCAAACCTCATGTATCTATCTACCCATAATAAATGAAAACCCATAAATAGATAGAAATAAATCATCTCCTTATGGAGTTACAACATCTGAATGTAAATACATCAATTTCAGGTCATACTAACCTTAAATCTTAAATGCGAAAACATAAACAAATAATAAGTCTTAGACAACTTTAACATAAGTCTGAAACATAAATACATCAAATAAACAACAAGTCTTCATCACTTGTTAACTTTGCCCTTGCCTTTTCTAGTAGAAGGCTCGTCAGACCTTTCGTTCTTACCTGCAATGTTATTATTACGCAAGAGTGAGCACGATAGTATAATAATTTAATAATAAAATAATAACGTGTGAATGAATCAAAGACTTCTGAAATAAGAAAACTCGGCTTTTGAATCGAGAATGAATAACAAGAATCAAAAGAACTTCTAAGGGTCATAAGACTTTGAACTACGTCCTAGGTTGTCAAGTGTTTATACTTGAAACCTTTAACAGTCATAAGACTATGGACTCTTCTTCTCGCACTTAGGGGGATCAGCACTTAGTACCATACTGTGCACAATATCTTAACGCTAAAGCATAATTAATCCCATATATCATGGTTGTTCATCTCAGTTTGACATTAGAGTCCGCACCAAAAGAAGTTTAGTTTGGATAAGCTCAACAATGGTTCTGAAATTTAGAACGTTCATCAACTATGGACTAGTCGAATCAATAAGGGTTCGCTAGTCTTACAAGGTTCAACAATAATTGATATTCAATTTGAATAATAAAATTCAAGAGGTATACAATCGAAGAAGTATTATATAACATGAATCATGCTTTTAAAGAATGATAGCATTTAATATGAAATCTTGACTTGAATAATAATAAACAAGATAGAATAAGGAACTTGCTTTATATAAAGAAATAAGGTTTAGAAACTTGCTCAGATAAAGTTAGGGTTAGAGAACTTGCCTCGTGCATAGGCTAAACGATTACTACTCCCGCTCACCACAAGTCCTACACACATACCATATGTGTTCACGACATTCATTAGTTACATTAATACTAACCTTATAGGTTTAGTTTCCTTTTTTAATACAACTTGTTAACTTGGTTTAAATTCTGCTCATTACCATCATTCACATATACAAGACTGAAATCTCAAATCTTAAGTTTAAACAACATCATATCATCTCATGGGCATAATTTTTTTTAATGTGGTTTAACCAGTTACAAAACATAGCAGTTATAAGGTCAGAAGACCTTTTCTAATTTATTTTCATAATTCTCTTATTATATTGTCTATTAGTCACATTTTCACTTAATTATTTAATATAAACTCCACTTTATTTAACAAATCATTACCCTTCTAATTTAATTACTTAATTAAATTAGAATATTTTCATTCCCTCACTATTATTACACTCGAGTAAATTATTCCATACTAATTTTCATCGAATATTTATTTTATTCTATAAATATTTTAACTAAAATATTTATTTTATTTGATAAATATTTTAATAATAATTTCCATCGAGTATTTATTTTATTCCATAAATATTTCAACTAAAATATTTATTTTATTTTATAAATATTTTAATAATAATTTCTATCGAATATTTATTTTATTCCATAAATATATCAACTAAAATATTCATTTTATTTTATAAATATTTTAATAATAATTTCTATCAAATATTTATTTTATTCCATAAATATTTTAACTAAAATATTCATTTTATTTGATAAATATTTTAATTAATTTTTATTTTTTTTTGCCCGCCGGGGCGGGGTAATTTAACTTGGTAACGCTCGTCGGGACGAGGTTACCCAGATTCAGTTTTCTGCAGTTTCTGCAGTTCGCGAAGAACACAGAACAATGCCAATTTAGGCCAAAATCTCACACATGTTCAACCATATGTTCTAAACTTGCAGTTCGTGAAGAACATTGAACAGAGCCAATTTAGAACAAAACTTCACATATACTACGAAAACAATTTCACCCATATGTTCTAAACTTAACAGAAACATTTAATGATATTCTTATCACACTTTTAACATCTTGAGTCATATAAAAAACAAGATTTAAACCCGTAATTTTCATGTTCTTGCTATTTTTCAAAATTTCGTTAAATTTTATGAAATTACAAATCACAGATTCGTTATAACACTAAATCAGTCCGTTTGAGTTTCGTTCTTTTTCGTTTTTACATGTATAAACATAATCAATTATCAATTCACCGATTAATATGCAATTTAAACATAAATTTTTGTACTTACAAGCCATATTCATATATTTTTCTCTGTAAACTATACAACTCTAATTTGAACAAGATTTCATGGATTAATTACTCTAAAACACATATAGATCATATATAATTTAATTATACAGGTTAATAAACATATATAACATCATAGATTTAACAATTAGCCATGAAAATTCAATTACAGAAAACTAAAAGCCAATTTTCATGAAAAGTTTCTAAGTACGTAAATTAAAAGTTAGGTTAAGGAATTACCCTTAATTTCTCTGTTAGGATGATAAGAATTCCTCCTATAATTCTTCAAATCTCATTCCCCAAATTCAATTCTCTCAAACTCCCTCCCTTTTTCTCTCTGAACTCTCTCTGAGTTTCTCAGACTTAGGCCTCAGGAAAAATGCGTAAATGAAAATAATAAACTGATATAAGTGCGTATACTGGCGCAGTTATGGTCGGTTAATTCGTAGTGGGTTAACTGGCCAACTTCCTTTAAGGCCGTGTTTGGATATCTTATTAATACTCTTTCCCATTAAATTAATTAAACTCTTATTATATAGTTTAATAATGTCACACCTATTTAAGTAATTAATTAAATATCTTGTTTAATTTAACTAAATAAAATAGAAAAATTCCACGGTAAATCACATAGTCACATAATTAATTTCTCATTTAATAATTATGTCAAATCATTAAATCTCAGATTAATTATTAAATTAATTAGAATAACATTAAGCTTATTAAATAATTCATTTAATCCAATACGCTCAATTAAATACATACTTTTGAATAATAAATTCTCCACATTAATTTAATCAATGTATCACATATAATTAAATTAATCTATCACAAATTCATCAATTAATTATTTAACCCAATAATTAAATCATCGAAAAATATTTATTTAATTCAATAAATATTCAAGTTAAATTACAAAAATCTCGTTTGTCATATCTTCCTCCCTTAAAAGGATTTTTTCCAAAGAATCATGACTCAATCAATTCATTCCGTTACATTCTCCCCCTTACAAAGATTTTATCCCCAGAATCGCTTACACATAAATTAAGCAAATAAATGTGGGTAATTTTTTATCATATGTTCTTTGAGTTTTGTTGATCAATTTCGCAATCAATGAATACGTGCAAATATACACGGTCAACAAGTAATAAAGTGAAAGTAGAGTATCGTTCCCACGAGGAATTATTTAATAAAAATCACCAAGTACTAATTCTTAACCAAACTAATTTTATTTAAACAATCTCAAATCGTTATTTTTCTAATTAAGAAAACTAAATTAACTAATTAAACTGAATTGCTTTATGACCGAATTCAGATAAATAAAGATTAAGACTTTAATATCCCCAATTATGAACTATAAATCAATTGTCCAATTATCCCAATTATTATGCCTATTGAATTGTTAACATGAATTCTCAAATGCCAAAAGTCCTTTTCCAAGTGGTCAATTGACTTCTATTTAATCCAGATTAATCTTGCTATATTCCTATGCAAAACAATTGAATTAAACTCCTTCAATTCCAATTACTCACGTGTTACATGCGGTGAACAGATATTTCCATTCAATTTACAAACCTAATTATTCACCATGCAAATAACTAAGTCACATGTTATCATGCCCAGTTCTAACCCTATAATTCCTCTTCCAATTCCTTCTAGAGTAACAAGGTAATTACTGATCAAATAATTAAGCAATAAGCACAAGACAAGATACACAATTCACCTTGACATAAATAATTGAAATAAATCAAATAATTAATTCATAAACATAAAATGTTCAATTGAAATCTTAATAAAATAGTTAGTTCATAATTAATGAATTAAAACCAAGAATCTACAGCTGAATAGACATTAAAAGATAAAAGTATGATAATAGAAGAGAATAGAATCTGTTATCAGTAAATCTGATGCTCCCCTCTTGCTCCTGCTCTTGATCTTTAATGATCTCCAAGTTGCTTCAATCTCCAAAACTAATAAGAACTAGGATTAATGTCTAATCTAATGGAGTGTATCTCTAATCTAATCTATGTAATCTCCCCTTATTTTATGCCTTACATCATGTATTTATAGGTTACAAGTCCAATTTTTAGCTTAGGAACAAACCTAATCCAATTTGGAGTCAAAAAGGTGTCAAAATTCGCCCCAAAACGTGTCCAAGCCTGACCAGACTCTTCCCCAGCGCCCCAGCACTGGGCACGGCGCTGCAACCCTGCTCCCCAGCGTCCCGGCGCTGGAAATAGGCCTAAAATGGGCGCCCCGGCGCTGGCACATGTTCTGACATTTTCTGCTCCGACGTCCTTTTCAAAAATGGCCATAACTTCTTCGTCCAAAATCTGATTTTGATGATTCAAGATGTTCCAGAAAGAGGAGACGTAGATCTACAACTTTCATTCTTTAAGTTTTTCAAAATAAGGTCAGGAGCATTACTCAAATTGGCTCTGAAGTGACTGTTGTGTAAATGACAAGCCGAAAGCGCGAATTTAGCCACCCCAAACGTCGATCCAAGTAACTTTTGTCCCAATTCCTACAAAACAACGTAAAACATGCATGAATAGACACAAACACTTAAAAACATCCAAAAGATTAAGCTCAAACGCACTCAATTCTGAGTATAAAACTCACTCATCAAATACCCCCAAACTTAAACCTTTGCTTATCCTCAAGCAAAAATACAAAAGAACTAAAAATAAACAACCGAACTAAACTACATGAATGCATATGCATGATCTACTTCGTAATATACCTACGAACCCAGTAATAAATCAATATGATATATAGCAACAGGCCTCAAAGATACCATTCATACTCAAACAATTTATCCGATCAAATCAAAGTCCATAACTCTAACCAATTAGTCAATCCAAACCAGTCATCACCCATGTTGTGCGTGTGTGCTTGCTAACCATTCTAACCAACCACAGTTCAAGATAATCACACAACAAACTTCTTAGAAGAAAAATTTCAGTTCCAATTCAATTACTTTTGTGAACATGACAACTCCAGTTAAAACTAAGCAATTACCAAGTCTAAGGGTAAATACAAGATTTATTTCTACTTTTATTCAATCACGAGGGCATTTTTGCTCTTTCTCGTGTTTTATTCATTTTTTATTTTTTTTTCTCATGGCTGTGCAATGTCTTATTCCCTTAGGCTTTTCAGTGCTACCTTAACGAGCTTTCGACCAACGACTCCCAAGCCATTAAGACCTTAGGGCGCTAGGTGTAAAGACAATCCCCTCGGGCTTACTTACTCAAGTAACAAAGGCCACAAAACTAGACAAACATGCCATAGTGTTTATTCTCTTTTTTTTTTCTGGATTTTCTTTTTTTCATTTTCTTTTTTTGTATATATATACCCCATAGATTCCCCCAAACTCAAGCTTTTACGTCATTCCAACCTTTACCACCAGTTCACTAATTTCCTTAAATTTTAACCAAGATTTTCCCTCAGAAACAAATTATGAAACCCTTGAACCAAGTGGTTAAAACAGTTAAACTTTAAGTGCTAACCAGTTACATAAGTTTAAGACAGGCTCAGATTATCATCATGATTAAAATTAGAACTCATCATCAATTATCAACACTGTTCAAGTTAACAATTAATACCAATCTTATCATTGGCCTAGCTAAGACCACACCAACCGATCACACAGATTCATGCAAAAAAAAAAATGCAATTATACTACATGAACACATACTAATATAACCTATATATGAATATTCCAATAACTACCATATATTATATGCAACCTAAAAAAAATACAATGCTAACACATAAAAAAAACGAACTACTATGCAGATAACTAACTATATGCAATACGACACTAAGATGCCCCCAAACTTAAACTAGACATTGTCCTTAATGGATGAAATATAAAAAAGTAAAGCAGAGGACTTCCCTGAAAATATAGCAATCTTCCTCCTTGTCCACTAAGTTTGGAGAATAGGCTAAGCACATGGAACAAATTGGGCACCACACTTGAATTTAACTTGAATAACCTGTAAAACAATGATAGAAGCAATTTTATTAAATCCTAAATAAATGCAAATTCAAAACTACTAATATAAAACCTAATAAAAACTAAAAATAAAAATTAAACTTGGGTTGCCTCCCAATAAGCGCTTGTTTTATAGTCTCAGCCTGACTTCTTCAATTTTCTATCCAATTCCCCTACGAAAATTGAGGAACCCTCCATCCATCAGAAGCAATGTCTCTTTTGGGAGGTTCCCATTCGCAAAAACCCTTGAATTGAAGTCACCTAGCATGCTCTTTGTAGATAGGTTCCCTATTAAGAACGTCCAACAACTAGGTGTTTTCTCCATTATGTCTATGATTAGATTGAGGCATTGAAGCTTAATAAACATAATGGAGTCTTCCTCTATCTTCTCCTTTTCATCCCACCATGACTCCACAACTGTACTAGCTCTTATGTCACAAAGAGCTTTGCCGACGACATGACTGCCAATTGGGCATGGTTTTGCAAAATTGCCCGGATTCTTGAACTTTGGTAGAAAAGGTACATGGGACACTAATGAAATCGGTTCATCTTCGTTGGTACTCAAAGTTAGATCTTCGCCGATCTCCTTTTCTTGGTCTCCAAGTCTTTCCTCTCTTTCAACATCTATATCATTTGGCACATCCGGTTGCAGATTTGGTTTGGGCTCACCATCAATCTCGAAATTCATGTCATAGAGCCAAGGGTATTGAGGACAAATGTTTGAGGCATTGGTTAGTTGTTCTGTTTGGTTCGTAAAATTTTGACTCAATATCTCTTGATTAATCCTTCTCTCCGCACATGAAGCTATGTACATGGACAAAGTTTCCTCCAAATTTGAATGTTCTTCCTGTTGTAGTGGAGGTGGACACGAGAAATCTGGTGGGTATGTTGGACTTGGAGCATAAAATTGATCTTGATGAGTATGGCTCCATGAAAAATCCGGGTGATACCCCCAATCCTGATAATAGTTGTTAGGATAGACATAATTATTGGGATAATCACCACCGTACTGTACCGACTCGAAATTGATGGCGCATTGATGACTCATATAATTTCCAGCACAATAATCACAAGTAACCGCCACACTTTGACGGCGTTGAGCTTTAAAAGCTTCAAACATCCTCCGAAGTGTCTCCATCTGTGCTGACAATGTAGAAAGTTTCTCGAGTCTGTCAATCTCATCTCCCCTTGGCTAAGTCATTCTTGCCATCCTTCGACTCCGTATGGCTGCGCAAACCTCCAACGTCTTTGAAGTTGCCTCTATAGAAGATGTATTAAGTCCATCAATCCCTGTTTTCCTTGGTTGAGCGTGTATGACCATTGATACTCAAACTCATCCATGGTACCTGAAAAGAGAAAAATATAGGAAGAGAATTAAAAATAAAAATAAAAATGTTTAAATTAAGACTAATTTGATTGAAATTAATATTGGTAAATAATTATTAAATTAATTCCCCGGCAACGGCGCCAAAAACTTGTTGATCGATTTCGCAATCAATGAATACGTGTAAGTATACACGGTCAACAAGTAATAAAGTGAAAGTAGAGTATCGTTCCCACGAGAAATTATTTAATAAAAATCACCAAGTACTAATTCTTAACCAAACTAATTTTATTTAAACAATCTCAAATCGTTATTTTTCTAATTAAGAAAACTAAATTAACTAATTAAACTGAATTGCTTTATGACTGAATTCAGATAAATAAAGATTAAGACTTCAATATCCCCAATTATGAACTATAAATCAATTGTCCAATTATCCCAATTATTATGCCTACTGAATTGTTAACAGGAAATCTCAAATGCCAAAAGTTCTTTTCCAAGTGATCAATTGACTTCTATTTAATCCAGACTAATCTTGCTATATTTCTATGCAAAATAATTGAATTAAACTCCTTCAATTCCAATTACTTATGTGTTACATGCGGTGAACATATATTTCCATTCAATTCACAAACCTAATTATTCACCATGCAAATAACTAAGTCACATGTTATCATGCCCAGTTCTAACCCTATAATTCCTCTTCCAATTCCTTCTAGAGTAACAAGGTAATTACTGATCAAATAATTAAGCAATAAGCACAAGACAAGATAAGCAATTCACCTTGACATAAATAATTGAAATAAATCAAATAATTAATTCATAAACATAAAAGGTTCAATTGAAATCTTAATAAAAGAGTTAGTTCATAATTAATGAATTAAAACCAAGAATCCATAATTGAATAGATATTAAAAGATAAAAGTATGATAAGAGAAGAGAATAGAATCTGTTGTCAGCAAATCTGATGCTCCCCTCTTGCTCCTGCTCTTGATCTTCAATGATCTCCAAGTTGCTTCAATCTCCAAAACTAATAAGAACTAGGGTTAATGTCTAATCTAATGGAGTGTATCTCTAATCTAATCTATGTAATCTCCCCTTATTTTATGCCTTACATCATGTATTTATAGGTTACAAGTCCAATTTTTAGCATAGGAACAAACCTAATCCAATTTGGAGTCAAAAAGGTGTCAAAATTCGCCCCAAAACACGTCCAAGCCTGACCAGACTCTTCCCCAGCGCCCCAGCGCTGGGCACGGCACTGCAACTCTACTCCCCAGCGTCCCGGCTCTGGGTATAGGCCTAAAATGGGCGCCCCGGCGCTGGCACATGTTTTGACATTTTTTGCTCTGACGTCCTTTGCAAAAATGGCCATAACTTCTTCGTCCGAACTCTGATTTTGATGATTCAAGATGTTCCAGAAAGAGGAGACGTAGATCTACAACTTTAATTCTTTAAGTTTTTCGAAATAAGGTCAGGAGCATTACTGAAATTGGCTCTGAAGTGACTATTGTGTAAATGACAAGCCAAAAACGCGAATTTAGCCACCCCAAACGTCGATCCAAGTATCTGTTGTCCCAATTCCTACAAAACAATGTAAAACATGCATAAATAGACACGAACACTTAAAAACATCCAAAAGATTAAGCTCAAACGCACTCAATTCTGAGTATAAAACTCACTCATCAAGTTTTCACGTAGCTTCTTTAGCGTTACGGTTCCTCCAAATTACCTTAACAGATGGTATTATTTTATTTATGAGTACTTACTCTTTCTTGTCTACTATCTGAACAGGAACTTCTTCATAAGTTAAGTCCTTCTCAAAATGTAGGGGTTCATATTCAATCACATGTTTGTAATCGGGTTTGTAGGGTCGTAAGACAGAAACATGAAAAACATTATGGATATGTTCTAAGGCCGGAGGTAAGGCTACCTCATAGGTAACTTCACCAATTCACAAAAACTAAACAACCATGCAAATGCACCTAAAACTATCTATATGTTTGTAAATTCCAGCAATCAAATAGCACACAGTATATTCATTAGGCCTCAGAAAAATCACATTCATATGCTAATACATCATATTAAGGCAGATTAATAATATCCCAACAAGCAATAAATTTAAATCTGTTATAACTGATATCGTGTGTGTGTTCTACAACCATGCTAACCAATGAAAAGCAAAATATGAAAGATAATAGATTTCTTAAAAGGCATCATATAGTGCAATTCAGAAACTCCTCAAATAAACTAGCTTCGACTAAAATCAAACACTTACCAAAGTTCAAGGGTCAAAATGGAATACTTATGTTTTTTTTACTTAGCGGGGGCTTTTTGCACTTTTCCCGCTTTATTTTTTTTTTCTCATGACTATGCACTGTTCTATTCCCTTAGGCTTTTCAATGTTACCTTAACGAGCTTTCGACCAACGACTCCCAAGCCATTAAGACCTTAGGGCGCTAGGTGTAGAGACAATCCCCTCGGGCTTACTTACTCAAGTAACAAAGGCTACAAAACTAGACAAGCATGCCACGATTTTATTTTAAAGCTTATATACTCCAAATATTTTTCCCCCAAACTTGAATTTATGTCTAGATTCAGTCATCACTAGCTATTCAAATTGTTCCTTCATTTCACTAGCATTCATCCTTTAGAATTCTATTATCTATCCATTTAAACTTTCTTAGCCAACATGGTCATTTTTCAAAACGTGCTATCCTGATAATATCAGTGTCAAACAGATAGAGATTTAAATTATGTCAAGAAAATTACATTACTGGCTTAACAATCCATATTAGACTTGTTCATGCAATTTTAATTTCATCATTGGCCCCAAACATACGTAACTAATGGATATCTGGAATTAACATGCAATCCTAAATGCAACACTTAACCAACAATAAAAACACAAATTGTCCACAACTACTAATGCAAAATAAAAATAACTACCCCCAAACTTGTCAAGAGCAATGTCCTCATGCGAAAAATATAACAATATAAAACAGAGGACTTCCCTGACGAGCTTATTCCTCGGGTGGAGCATCCTCATCCTCGCTCATCTCTTGATCAGAAGGGGGAAACACAGGCAGAACGGGAGCAGTAGGGAAATGACTAAGATTAATTCCAGGGTATAGCTGCGCATACATCATCTTCTGGGCGGTGAAGTAGTTGACTATAAACTTGTAGATCACATCTTGACGTTCTGACAGACAGACATTCTGGGATTCGAGATTGTAGAACCAACCATCAATTTTACGCTGGACGGCTTCAAGCACAACACCACGGTGAGCAGTAGAGGAGGACCCATAGCTAGGAGGAGCTGTAGGTGGTGGACTTGGGGGCGCAGCAGCTTGAGGAATTATAAAGCCCAATCCACGTGGGTGATTTGCACCACTAGTCCTCACCCTGTAGCGGATAATCATCTTATGGTCCAAAACCAGCATTAGGGACTGAATCATTTCATCGAACTTCCACTTGACCCCAAATTTAGAACAGAGTGCGCAAATTAGAGAGGGGTATGGTAATCCTCTTGTGGTACCTCCTCGTGACGCCCGCATAATGGATTGTTTAATAATAAGACCCACATCCATCTTCAATCCCTGAATGATCGAATACAACAACACTGCCCTTTCCTTGCTAACATGGCTAACATGTGTGCACGACATTAATTTCGTGCAGATAAAGGCATTCCAAGCCTTTCCATATAAGTTGAGGCGCGAATGCGGGAAAGTCATGCTTCCCCTTTCATGCATTGTCCACATGGTGCCGGGTTGACACAGCTCACGAATGAGCACTTCATAGTCGGGTCCTTGGCTCACAAAATTGGTATACTCATTATTTTGATCCTCCAAATTCAGTTGATAACATCCATTGATGTCCTCTTCGCCGAATTCCACTGTCTTTCCCCTCACAAACACTCCATAGTGATCGTGCTCTGAAACATTGGCGTAGAATTCTTTAACAATTGCAATCACTATCGGGTTAGGTTGTTCGGTTAGGGAGAACCAGTTCCTCTCAGCAATCATCACCTCTATTTCCCCATCTTTTGATTGATCGGGTCATAAACCGCGTTCGGGCACCAATGAGCGGGTAGCAATACGGTTATAGCATTCTTGAGCCACGGCACTAATGAACCGACGGCTGTCAAATTTTGGGGGAGCCGAGGCTGATCCAGAACCTTCTCCTCGTTGACGTTTGGAAGCCATTTTAGAAATCTGAAAGTGAAACATGTATAAGTTAGACTGTAGTTCAGAGTGCCCAAGTGACCTCGTAGTTATCCCACGACCCCCAACCGGGGAGAATATGACATTAAAGAATAATAAGGTATGATTTATTGGTACAACTTATAAGCAAGTCCGCACGACTCATAATCCACATGGTAACTATACTCTGATCCTAGGAGAGACACGTAGACCATGAGAATTACATAACTAGAATTAGTGATATACATGCCTTTGGTGGGAAATAGCAAAGAAATTTCACTGAGGCTTTATATCAAACACCTTATACGCGTGATATAAATCTCTTGGAATCAATGTATATGGAAACATTATGCAACTCATATATAATAGCCGAACATGGCATCCAACACCCAATTTAGAGGACAATTGGCACAAAACATACGAACTAAATTGGGCAACACATATTTAAATTGATGGTAGCATATCCCTGCACTCTAGAATTCGTAGCAACATATGAGATTAAGTAAGATGGAATTTAGTGCACAACATACTGTTGATCTGTCAATAATAAACTACAACCAAGTATGGACGAAAGTGTGTGAATCACCAAGTGATGCAGTGCAATCAGAATATGTGACGTGAGATGAGTGGACAAGTACTAGAGAATAAACTGAAGAATTAGATGTGTGTAAAATTTCAAAGTGTAAATGCAGTAGAAGTGGGGAACATGAAGGGTTTTTAAATAGGCGTGGAATTAAAACTGCAACAAATAACTGATCCCAACGCCGGGGCGCTGGGTTGTATATTGAATTGGGAGCCGGGGCTCTGGCCATCCGTAGCTAGAGGAGAACCATAGCGCTGGGGAGCTGAACTTGTACTACGTGAGAGCGTCGGGGCGCTGGGGGTAAGTAGGTGCTGGAGTCATGTAGCGCCGAGGCGCTGGGTTTGTGTTGGAGTTGAGCGTCGGGGCGCTGGATGATAGAATATGTAAATTATTCTAGTATATCTTTTGTAATCTTCTATATTAGGTTAGCATATATTACGTTGTAATTAGTCATTAATATTTCTATTTTGTAGCCTTAGATTATGCATGTACCTATTATATAAAATGCAAGTCTATTAATGAGAACAACAGGAAAATTACCTTCTTTCATGGTATCAGACGCCTAGGGTTCTCTCTCTCGCTTCCGCACCCCTATTCGGTTACCTTCCCCACCATTCTCCTTCTTCTTCCTACTCTCTGCTTTGCTTTGCCATCCACCATGGCCGAAACTCCCAAAACTCCCAAATTTCATCCTGCCTTAGCTATCACCAATGTGAAAACTCTCATCCCTATCACATTGGACTTGGAATCGGGACAATACCATTCATGGGCGGCGTTATTCAAGGTTCAAGCGAGGATTCATGAAGTGCTTGACCATATCATCCCACCTACAGATGCAAAAGAGAAAGCAACGTATGCAAAGGCCAAATCAGATGATCTCCCTTTTTGGAAAAGGCTCGATGCGGCGGTCTTGTAGTGGATTTATTCCACGGTCTCATCCGACATCCTCACCTCAATTCTTATTGACGACGACTCGGCTGAACACGCTTGGCAAAGTGTTGCGGACCTTTTTCATGATAATAAAAACTCAAGGGCCATGTATCTTCATAAGGAATTCACCAACACAGGTCTTGCTAATTTTCCAACGACAAATGCGTATTGCAATCGTCTCAAAAGTCTTGCCGATCAACTCACCAATGTCGGGGCTCCCGTCAATGATCACAGTATGGTTTTGAAAATTCTTCAAGGCTTGACCGAACCATATTCTCATTTTGTCACTATGATGCAAAACAAGAAAACTCTACCTAGTTTTGCTACGGCTCGTTCCAAACTCGCTTTGGAGGAAACCACCATTTTGGAGCGAGCAAAACTCGAATCTGGTTCGGCTGCTCTTCTTGTTACATCTCAACATACTGGTGATGATTACAATCCTTCTTCTCATAGTCATCATAATAATAATTGGCATAACAATAATAACCATGGCAACAAGGGTAACAATAGAAAAGTTCCCACCAAAATTTTCGGCGGTGGTGGCCGAAACTCCAGCAACGGTGGTCGGAACTTTGGCAAGAGCGGCAGTGGTTCTGGTGGCGGGCAGACCTCCGGCAATGGGCGTGGACTGCAGATGCAGTGGCAGCCGAATCCTTGGATGCAACAATGGGCTCCATGGGTTGTTCCTCCATGCCCATATCCCTCCTACAATTGGGCCCGACCACCCAATTTTTCTCCCAGGCCTCAGCAGCAGGCTGGTCTTCTCGTTCCAAGGCCGCAACAATCAGCTTTCAATACCATGACTTCTCCTAGCCCAACTGACATTGACGAAGCATTGCACACTCTTAGCCTTGCTCAACCCGATCCATCGTGGTATATGGACACCGGGGCGACGTCTCATATGACATCAGTGCAAGGTAATCTCTCGTCTTATTTAAAATTAAGCAAAAATCATGGTATAATTGTTGGAAATGGCCATTCTATTCCTATTCATGGTTTTGGTAATGCAAATTTATCTCCTCCCCACCCTCCTTTGGTGTTAAACAATGTCCTTCATGCCCCCAATTTAATTAAAAATCTAGTTTCAGTTCGAAAGTTTACTACTGATAACCACGTTTCTGTTGCATTTGATCCTTTTGGGTTTTCTGTGAAGGATTTTCAGACGGGGATGACACTAATGAGATGTGATAGTAGGGGTGAGCTTTATCCCATCACCACCACCATAAATCAAGCCAAGTCTCCTTCCACTTTCGCAGCTTTATCTCCCTCTATTTGGCATGACCGTTTAGGTCACCCGGGCGCACCTGTTTTAGACTCCCTTAGGCGAAATAAATTGATTGAATGTACTAAAACAACTTCTAGTTTTTGTCATTCTTGTCCTCTTGGTAAATATGTTAAATTGCCTTTCATTGATTCTCACAACTCTACTTATTTGCCTTTTGATATTTTGCATAGTGATTTATGGACATCTCCTATTTTGAGTTCTTTGGGTCATAAATATTATGTGCTCTATTTGGATGATTATTCGAAATTATTATGGACTTTTCCCATCTCCAAAAAATCTCAAGTTTTTTCCACTTTTCTTAAATTTAGAGCTTACATCAAAACTCAATTTGAACGGGAACTCAAAAATATCCAATGTGACAATGGAAGAGAATATGATAATGGTCCATTTCTGCGTCTTTGTGAAGCTAATGGTATTTTTTTTCGTTTTTCTTGTCCTTGTACATCGTCTCAAAATGGAAAAGCCGAAAGAAAAATTCGTTCGATTAATAACATTATTCGAACTTTGTTAGCTCATGCCTCTTTACCTCCATCGTTTTGGCACTATGCATTGCAAATGGCAACATATCTTCTTAACATATTACCAAGTAAAACCCTCGCCTATCAATCACCATTACAAATTCTATACCGAAAAGACCCATCGTACTCTCATTTACGAATTTTTGGTTGCTTATGTTATCCTCTCTTCCCATCTACTATGATAAATAAGCTTCAACCTCGTTCCACACCCTGTGTCTTTTTAGGATATCCGTCTAATCATTGTGGTTACACATGTTATGATTTATCATCAAGTAAAATTATCATTTGTCGCCACGTTTTATTTGATGAAACCCAATTCCCCTTCTCCGCGTTGAACACTCCTCCTTCCACCACTTATGATTTCCTTGATCATGGTATTTCCCCTTTCATGATTAATCATTTTCAAAATGAAGCTATTGCTCCAAATGTGCCCCAGCCACAAACAATTCAGCAGGCCCAATCCCCTACTCTTTCCCCGGCCCAAAACGAGGAAAACACGGACCCAAACCCACACTCCGTGGCCCAATCCGCCACTGCCACCCAACTGCCAGACTCCAATTCTTTACCCTCTTCCACCGTGGGCCGGTCTTTCCTTGGCCCACATAGCGACCACACACAACCTCTTCATCTTCCTCCCATATTCCAGCCCACTACGAGTTCCGACCTCAAACCTGTTACAAGAAGCCGACATGGTATTTTTAAACCCAATAACAAGTACCAGCATGGCCTTCTCACTTATGTCACCAAATCACCTTTACCTCGTAACCCAGTGTCTGCACTCAAAGACCCGAATTGGAAAATGGCTATGGATGATGAATATAATGCACTTATTACAAATAAGACGTGGGATTTGGTTCCCCGTCCACCTGATGTTAATGTTATTCGGTCTATGTGGATTTTTAGACACAAAGAAAAATCTGACGGTTCTTTTGAGAGGCATAAGGCCCGCCTTGTAGGTAATGGTGCGAGTCAACAGGTTGGCGTCGATTGTGGAGAGACTTTTAGCCCGGTTGTCAAACCAGCAACCATACGAACTGTGCTCAGTCTTGCTCTCTCTAAAGCTTGGTCTATTCATCAGTTGGATGTCAAGAATGCTTTCTTACATGGTGAACTAAACGAAACAGTTTACATGCATCAACCATTGGGGTTTAAGGATACAACTCATCCTAATCATGTCTGTCTTCTGCGGAAATCGTTATACGGGCTCAAGCAAGCTCCTCGCGCCTGGTTCAAATGATTTGCCGACTATGTTTCTTCCATTGGGTTCTCTTAAAGCACGTCTGACAACTCTCTTTTCATCTATCGGAATGGTACAACCGTGGCTTACATACTTCTATATGTGGATGATATCATCCTCACTGCTTCTTCAGATGCTCTTCGCAAGTCTATCATGACACTTCTCAGCTCAGAATTTGCTATGAAAGATTTGGGTCCCCTGAGTTACTTCTTGGGTATAGCAGTCAATCGTCATGCCGATGGTCTATTTTTATCCCAACAAAAATATGCAGAAGAGATTATTGAGCGTGCTGGCATGTCCTCGTGTAAGTCTTGTCCTACTCCGGTTGATACTAAACCAAAACTCAATGCTAAAACTAGCACTCCCTATGCGGATCCCTCTCACTACCGCAGACTTGCAGGATCTCTCCAATATCTCACATTCACGAGACCTGACATTTCTTATGCGGTACAACAGATCTGCCTATTTATGCATAATCCCATGGATGAACATATGCATGCTCTTCGGCGCATCTTGCGTTACATTCAGGGTACCCTTCATCATGGACTGCATCTTTATCCTTCTTCGGTATCCTCACTGATTTCATATACAGATGCCGATTGGGGTGGGTGCCCAGATACCAGGCGGTCCACTTCTGGTTACTGTGTGTTTCTTGGTGATAACTTACTCTCCTGGTCCTCTAAACGCCAAGCAACATTATCTCGCTCCAGTGCTGAAGCTGAATACCGAGGCGTTGCCAATGTGGTCTCTGAGTTATGTTGGTTACGTAATCTTCTTCTGGAGCTACATTTTCCTATCCCTAAGGCTACTTTAGTTTACTGCGATAATGTTAGTGCAATATACCTTTCCGGTAATCCCGTTCAGTATCAACGCACTAAACATATCGAAATGGATATTCATTTTGTTCGCGAAAAAGTTGCTCGCGGACAAGTACGTGTCTTACATGTCCCCTCGCGCTATCAGATTGCGGATATTTTCATAAAAGGACTTCCTTTGGTGTTATTTCAAGATTTTCGGAACAGTCTCAACGTACGAGAACCTCCCGCTTCAACTGCGGGGGTGTGATAGAATATGTAAATTATTCTAGTATATCTTTTATAATCTTCTATATTAGGTTAGCATATATTACGTTGTAATTAGTCATTAATATTTCTATTTTGTAGCCTTAGATTATGCATGTACCTATTATATAAAATGCAAGTCTATCAATGAGAACAACAGGAAAATTACCTTCTTTCACTGGACTTGTGATAAAGCTACTGGATAGAAGAGTCGGGGCGCTGAGTCCATGTTGATTTTAAACGTCGGGGCGCTGTCTCTTAGTATAATGTGCTGCTGAGGGCTTTGCTCGCCCAATATGAATTTTTGCTAATCTGGAAACAAGTGGAGAATGCATGAATATTATTATACTAGAGTACATAAAAAAATACTATATATTGAATGAAATAAAATAAAATAAACTAAAACTCTTGGGGTTGCCTCCCTATAGTGCTTGGTTTATAGTCATCAGCCTGACTTTACTGTGTTGCTCAACTGGTGGTCGGACTGGAGAGGTACGTAGTCGTGGATTGACGTTCGATGGGTCCACTCCAATAATGCTTGAGTCGTTGACCGTTCACCTTGAATGTGCGTTTTGAATTTGGGTCCTCGACTTCAATATTTTAGTGCGGGGCGACAGATACAATCACGAACGGCCCGGACCAGCGAGATTTCAACTTATCGGGGAATAAACACAAATGTGAGTTGAACAACAAGACTTGTTGACCCGGTTCAAATTTCCGATCAAGAATTTTCTTATCATGCCAGGCTTTGACTTTCTCCTTGTAGAGTTTTACGTTCTCATAAGCATTGAACCGAAATTCGTCCATCTCATTTAGTTGAAGTAACCTTTTCTCACCCGCTGCTTGTAGATCGAAATTAAGTTTTCGAATGGCCCAGTGTGCACTATGTTCTAGTTTGACCGGGAGATGATATGCCTTGCCGTTGACCATTTGGTACGGTGACATGCCGATCAGATTCTTATATGTTGTTCAATATGCCCATAGGGCATTGTTAAGACGCATTGCCCAGTCTTTCCATGACGGATTAACCACCTTTTCCAGAATTCGCTTGACTTCCCTATTCGAGACTTCCACTTGACCATTGGTTTGGGGATGATACGCGGTTGCAATTCTATGACGGATCCCATAGTTTGTAAGCAATTTAGTGAACTGTTTATTACAGAAGTGAGTTCCCTCATCACTGATTATCGTCCTCGGCGTCCCAAACAGTGTGAAGATGTTTTTCTTCAAAAATCGCAGGACAACGTTGGCATCATTCGTGGGTAAAGCTGCGGGTTCTACCCATTTGGAAACGTAATCGACCGCCAACAGAATGTACTGATTATTGAAGGAAGATGGGAAAGGTTCCATAAAGTCGACCCCCCTCACATCAAATAGCTCAACTTCCAAAATTGTGTTAAGTGGCATTTCATTGCGCTTGAAAATATTACCTACTCGTTGACACCGATCACACTTTAGCGCATAAAGATATGCGTCCTTGAATAGAGAAGGCCAGAAAAATTTTGACTGCAATACTTTGGCCGCTGTCCGATCACCGGCGTAATGACCTCTTTAATCGGATGAGTGGCAATGACCCAATATGCTATCCATCTCTTCGTGTGGCACACATCGTCTAATCATTTGATCCGCGCAAGCCTTAAACAGAAATGGTTTGTCCCAATAATATTGCTTAACATCGTGGAGGAACTTCTTTTGTTGTTGCGAATTCAAATATGGGGGTAACACCTTACCAACCAAGTAATTCACGTAATCGGCATACCATGGCAACGTCATCGTTACTCGAAGAAGCTATTCATTCGAAAATCTCTCATTAATCATGACGTTGTCTTTTTGCTGAATCTCCGCATTTTCTAACCGCGAAAGATGATCCGCTACCTGATTCTCGGTACCTTTCCTATCTCGGATCTCCAAATCAAATTATTGATGCAACAGTACCCATCGTATTAATCGCAGCTTGGCATCCTTCTTCTCAATCAAGTACTTAATCGCAAAATGGTCAGTATAGACAATTACCTTGGTCCCTATGAGATATGTTCTGAACTTGTCGAAGGCAAACACAACCGCAAGTAATTCTTTTTCGGTAGTCGTGTAGTTCATCTGAGCATCCGTCAACGTCTTGCTGGAGTAATAGATAGTGTGAAAATTTTTGTCGCGACATTGTAACGACCCCAAAATAGGTCCATTCCATCCAACCTATTCTGAGTCGCCAAATACATGGTACAGAAAACAACTGTAACTTTATTACAACAATTGTCGTGTAAAATACAACAACACATATGCTGTGAGTTTGGATACAAATATATACCAAATGTGACTCATGTTCCAACCGTGGACATCACCTCACAATGACACCTTACATAAAGGTATAGTCAAAAACTGTTTTAGAAATTAGAATCTTTGGGAAGTGCTCAAGGAAACCTTCGTACATGGGAGGCCATACGTCTAGGTTATGATAGATATCATATGGCCACAGAATTATTCTTGGTTGACCCAATAGACCCCAAAGAAAAACGAGAAGATTACTATCATATTCTTCCTAATGGTGAGTCTTCTCTTGACATATAATTATCTCTACTGTCTCTAATTGAGAATTATACTTCAAAAAAACACCAAGATTATATAGGTAGTGCTTGTATATATACTCAGCAAGTGGATGCGCACATCCCTGTCTTATGATGATACGAGGTTGTATGTCGTTAGACATCTTGTATGATAGTGGCAAACCACCCTTCCAACGTTGGGTACACCTTACCCTATTGGATTCACCAAATAAAACTACTAAATGAACATTTCTATACTGCTTCGGGAGAACATCCACAGCTAGAGACCACCGTTCTATTTCTCCGTTACCCTCGCTCAACCCAGCTACACTCTTATTACCTGAAAGGAATTGTGAAGCAAAAGGGTGAGCACAACTAGCTCAGTAAAGAATATCATGACTAAAGATAATTAAATTATCAATAGCCTTCATCAATAATAAATCAGAGATTTAGAACATATGGAAAATGATAAAAATTTCAACCATAGTTGCAGCAGAACGAGCAATCCATTAGAAGAGTCAAATAGACTATAAAGTCTATTTTCTTCTCCATGTTAAAAATCCATCAACAATGTTTTATCCCTGTAACATCAATCAACAATTCTGGTCCATAATCATATGAACAACTCATAATCATAACTATAGTTCTAAATTCCTCTTCTCATCCAGGACGAAGATAATTTTCATCACCTATCTTTACCTGAAACATCAAAGATCATGGTTGCACCAAATCACATTTCCTATTCATAATCATACTAATAACTTCATCTTTGCACTACGGCCAAAGATATTCATTTGTATCACCAGTTGGTCATGTTCATCTCAACATCTGTTCATCTTTGCACTACTGGCCAAAGATATTCAACAACATGTCATCTTTGCACTACGGGCCAAAGATATTCATCAACAATTCATCTTTGCACTACAGGCCAAAGATATTCCTCAACAGTTCATATTTGCACTACGGCCAAATATATTCATCAACAATTCATATTTGCACTACAGGCCAAATATATTAATATCTCAAAGAAATATATAATCATTTCAGAATTTATATAAACAATAATTATAACCATGTTGATCAATTCACCTTTGCAATTAAGCTAAAGAAATTCACTTATAAATTCAATGGTCATGATCATACCAGTCAACAATTCAACTTTGCACTACTGGCCAAAGATTACCCATAGTCATGATCATACCAAAAATCTACCCATCTTTACACTCAAGTCAAAGAGAAATATCATCATTAGGGTTATAAAAATATTATATATAATAATAAAAATAATAAGATCAACATCTAGTTTTAATCTCAAGAGTAATATTCGTAAATCAACTATAATTTGGTTAGAAAAAGAAACCAATTTTTATCGTGAATAGTAACTCGTGAATAGTAACTCGTGAATAGTAACTCATAAATAGTAAACCCGACACAGAAAGGTAGAAATTCCACAATAAAATTCATACCAGTATTTCGGTATAATGATATTGAAAGAATAATATTTTTTAAGCTTATAAACAATTTATTTAAATTGTTTACACTTTACTAAATAATGCATTTAATCATTCTAAAATACCAAACTTATAAGATTTTATCACCAATAATCAAAACCCTCATCAAAAATCTGCATATACCTCATATAGGATTCTCAAGTTATAAAATCCTATTTTTCAATTTTTTTACTTCACAAAACATATTTAATTCATTTACTCATAACTAGACTATTTTCATGAAAAATACCAAATCAGTTCCAAAAATATTTCTTTTCTGGGATTTAGTATAATATAGTCCCATAGTGAACATATATTTTTCTCAGAATTTTTAAAAGTCATTTACTATTTTTCATATGGCCAAAATAGCCGAATATTTAGACATTTATCAAAAATTGTACTTTTATCTAAAAATTCTGAAATTCACAGAGTATACTCCTATCAAATACATGTACTCCCAATAAAATTTTTATCAATTTTGGAGTTAACCACAAGGAGTTATAAGCGGTTACTTTTAAAATAGTCTTTTCTCATAAAATTCATAACTCTTAATCTATACATCCAAAAATCACCATTTTTGGACACAATCAATAAAACTCATCAAAATATCATTTTAAATTTTTCCAGAATTTTCTGAAGGTCAGAAAAATTACGAAATTGAAAAAAATATAACAACCCTTAAAATCCCTTACTATCCCTTACCTCAAAAGAGCAGTACTTCTGATCGGTATGCAAAGCCGAAAGAAACTTGCACTGATGAATAGAAACTCACAGAGTATCTAAATACTCACAAAATACACTCAATAATCTAGAGAGAGAAAGAGAGAAAACTTATGAATTCTGGTGTGATTTTCAATTCTAACTTAGCCCTTTATTTATAGGAAAATTTTAGTAGGCTTGACCTGCAACCTGATGGCTTTACCTGCTACTATTCCCACTCACCACATTTGAAATATAATTCAGCACATTTCTTCACCAACCACAAGTGGGGCCCACCAATTCTAGAATTTTCCACCAAAAATGATTTATAACCTGATTTTCGAATCAGCCACCTCTTAAAATTCATAACAAATCATACGTTCATTTTTAACGGTTCAAAATTTGTGGACATATACTCAACTTATATATGTATAACATATCCAAAAATTACCACGATCCAACGGTCGGATTAAAAATTATAACCCCCGTAAAATATCTCAAAAACCCTGATTTTTAATACCTCAATTCCGATAAAAATACTGATAAAAATCTCAACATTAACTCCTTCATTTTTAACCACAAAAATATATCCCTCATTTATATCCACATAATATAAATATTTCCTTATCATATGAATCAATAATTAATTGTTCACAAATAATATTACAGAATCACATTTATGACAACCAGGCCGTTCCCAGGAAAGAGGGGGGCTTTCCAATAAGAATTTTTCCTTACTGGTGCGCAATTAGGTGACCAAACCTCTCCTTAGACAGAACTTTCTAGTCATTGCCAATAATGTTATCTAATAATATTATTCAAATAATATGAATTATTGATCTGATAATGAGAAATACTGTGCAGTGACAATTATTGAACAACAATAATATAAAATTTCAATGTAGCAATTATTGAATCAATAAAATAAAATATTGAACAGTAATTACTGTAACAATTATTGAGTAGTGCCTTCTTACGTAAGAATCAATAATTTCAAAAATACTATGTAATACCGTGTGCTACTGTGCAATAACGCGTATTACTGTATTTTAACCATCGGGTATTCCAACAGTGTTAACGGTAACAACTACGTCGTTATTTGTAAAAACTCAAATTTGTCGTTCTCTTCATCCGACAGTTATTCGTTATGGGGCCCACAAATAGCTGCGCCGTCGTACGAATATTCCCCGACAGAAAGAATATTCCACGACCAAACGAATATTCCCCGACAACAATGATTATTTTATAGCCACTTGCTTATTTTGAAAAAAAATTCATATTTTACCCATAACTTTTAACTTTTATCAATTTAACCATTTACTGAATAGTAATTATAAGAAAATTTGAATACTTTTATTTCATAAAATTCGGGGTCTTACAATCTCCCATCCTTATGAAATTTCGTCCCCGAAATTTACGTACCTGGTATTTCAAAGAGTTGAGAATACATTCCTTTCATTTCAGATTCCGTCTTCCCTGTCATCATAATTTCTCCATTGCTCATCTCTTGTATTTCAAATATCATTCTAGAATACAGCTTCAAAACAAGGGTTAATTTAACAAATTAACATATCACATAATATCCCGATATTATGACTGACCAACAAATAAGCTTAGGTAGGACACACTAGCGAAGGATTTACTCATCTCTCCCCTCCTAGTTATATTCCCCGATCTCCGCCAGAGATCATATCCCTAAGCTCTGATACCAAATGTGACAACCCCAAAACAGGTCCATTCCATCCAATCTATTCTGAGTCGCCAAATACATGGTACAGAAAACAACTGTAACTTTATTACAACAATTGTCGTGCAAAATACAACAACACATATGATGTGAGTTTGGATACAAATATATACCAAATGTGACTCATGTTCCAACCGTTGGCATCACCTCATAAAGACACCTTACATAAAGGTATAGTCAAAAACTGTTTTAGAAATTAGAATCTTTGGGAAGTGCTCAAGGAAACCTTCGTACATGGGAGGCCATGCGTCTAGGTTATGATAGATATCATATGGCCACAGAATTATTCTTGGTTGACCCAATAGCCCCAAGAAAAACGAGAAGATTACTATCATATTCTTCCCAATGGTGAGTCTTCTCTTGACATATCAATATCTCTACTGTCTCTAATTGAGAATTATACTTCAAACAAACACCAAGATTATATAGGTAGTGCTCATATATATACTCAGCAAGTGGATGAGCACATCCCTGTCTTATGATGACACGAGGTTATATGTCGTTAGACATCTTGTATGATAGTGGCAAACCACCCTTCCAACGTTGGGTACACCTTACCCTATTGGATTCACCAAATAAAACTACTAAATGAACATTTCTATACTGTTTCGGGAGAACATCCACAGCTAGAGACCACCGTTCTATTTCTCCGTTACCCTCGCTCGACCCAGCTACACTCTTATTACCTGAAAGGAATTGTGAAGCAAAAGGGTGAGCACAACTAGCTCAGTAAAAAATATCATGACTAAAGATAATTAAATTATCAATAGCCTTCATCAATAATAAATCAGAGATTTAGAACATATGGTAAATGATAAAAATTTCAACCATAGTTGCAGCGGAACGAGCAATCCATTAGAAGAGTCAAATAGACTATAAAGTCTATTTTCTTCTCCATGTTAAAAATCCATCAACAATGATTTATCCCTGTAACATCAATCAATAATTCTGGTCCACAATCATATGAATAACTCATAATCATAACTGTAGTTCTAAATTCCTGTTCTCATCCAGGACGAAGATAATTTTCATCACCTATCTTTACCTGAAACATCAAAGATCATGGTTGCACCAAATCGCATTTCCTGTTCATAATCATACTAATAACTTCATCTTTGCACTACGGCCAAAGATATTCATTTGTATCACCAGTTGGTCATGTTCATCTCAACATCTGTTCATCTTTGCACTACTGGCCAAAGATATTCAACAACATGTCATCTTTGCACTGCGGGCCAAAGATATTCATCAACAATTCATCTTTGCACTACAGGCCAAAGATATTCCTCAACAGTTCATATTTGCACTACGGCCAAATATATTCATCAACAGTTCATATTTGCACTACAGGCCAAATATATTAATATCTCAAAGAAATATATAATCATTTCAGAATTTATATAAACAATAATTATAACCATGTTGATCAATTCACCTTTGCAATTAAGCTAAAGAAATTCACTTATAAATTCAATGGTCATGATCATACCAGTCAACAATTCAACTTTGCACTACTGGCCAAAGATAACCCATAGTCATGATCATACCAAAAATCTACTCATCTTTACACTCAAGTCAAAGAGAAATATCATCATTAGGGTTATAAAAATGTTATATATAATAATAAAAATAATAAGATCAACATCTAGTTTTAATCTCAAGAGTAATATTCGTAAATCAACTATAATTTGGTTAGAAAAAGAAACCAATTTTTATCGTGAATAGTAACTCGTGAATAGTAACTCGTGAAAGTAACTCATAATTAGTACTCGACACAGAAAGATAGAAATTCCACAATAAAATTCATACCAGTATTTCGGTATAATGATATTGAAAGAATAATATTTTTTAAGCTTATAAACAATTTATTTAAATTGTTTACACTTTACTAAATAATGCATTTAATCATTCTAAAATACCAAACTTATAAGATTTTATCACCAATAATCAAAACCCTCATCAAAAATCTGCATATACCTCATATAGGATTCTCAAGTTATAAAATCCTATTTTTCAATTTTTTACTTCACAAAACATATTTAATTCATTTACTCATAACTAGACTATTTTCATGAAAAATACCAAATCAGTTCCAAAAATATTTCTTTTCTGGGATTTAGTATAATATAGTCCCATAGTGAACATATATTTTTCTCAGAATTTTTAAAAGTCATTTACTATTTTTCATATGGCCAAAATAGCCGAATATTTAGACATTTATCAAAAATTGTACTTTTATCTAAAAATTCTGAAATTCACAGAGTATACTCCTATCAAATACATGTACTCCCAATAAAATTTTATCAATTTTGGAGTTAACCACAAGGAGTTATAAGCGGTTACTTTTAAAATAGTCTTTTCTCATAAAATTCATAACTCTTAATCTATACATCCAAAAATCACCATTTTTGGACACAATCAATAAAACTCATCAAAATATCATTTTAAATTTTTCCAGAATTTTCTGAAGGTCAGAAAAATTACGAAATTGAAAAAATATAACAACCCTTAAAATTCCTTACTATCCCTTACCTCAAAAGAGCAGTACTTCTGATCGGTATGCAAAGCCGAAAGAAACTTGCACTGATGAATAGAAACTCACAGAGTATCTAAATACTCACAAAATACACTCAATAATCTAGAGAGAGAAAGAGAGAAAACTTATGAATTCTGGTGTGATTTTCAATTCTAACTTAGCCCTTTATTTATAGGAAAATTTTAGTAGGCTTGACCTGCAACCTGATGGCTTTACCTGCTACTATTCCACTCACCACATTTGAAATATAATTCAGCACATTTCTTCACCAACCACAAGTGGGGCCCACCAATTCTAGAATTTTCCACCAAAAATGATTTATAACCTGATTTTCGAATCAGCCACCTCTTAAAATTCATAACAAATCATACGTTCATTTTTAACGGTTCAAAATTTGTGGACATATACTCAACTTATATATGTATAACATATCCAAAAATTACCACGATCCAACGGTCGGATTAAAAATTATAACCCCCGTAAAATATCTCAAAAACCCTGATTTTTAATACCTCATTCCGATAAAAATACTGATAAAAATCTCAACATTAACTCCTTCATTTTTAACCACAAAAATATATCCCTCATTTATATCCACATAAATAAATATTTTCCTTATCATATGAATCAATAATTAATTGTTCACAAATAATATTACAGAATCACATTTATGACAACCAGGCCGTTCCCAGGAAAGAGGGGGCTTTCCAATAAGAATTTTTCCTTACTGGTGCGCAATTAGGTGACCAAACCTCTCCTTAGACAGAACTTTCTAGTCATTGCCAATAATGTTATCTAATAATATTATTCAAATAATATGAATTATTGATCTGATAATGAGAAATACTGTGCAGTGACAATTATTGAACAACAATAATATAAAATTTCAATGTAGCAATTATTGAATCAATAAAATAAATATTGAACAGTAATTACTGTAACAATTATTGAGTAGTGCCTTCTTACGTAAGAATCAATAATTTCAAAAATACTATGTAATACCGTGTGCTACTGTGCAATAACGCGTATTACTGTATTTTAACCATCGGGTATTCCAACAGTGTTAACGGTAACAACTACGTCGTTATTTGTAAAAACTCAAATTTGTCGTTTCTCTTCATCCGACAGTTATTCGTTATGGGGCCCACAAATAGCTGCGCCGTCGTACGAATATTCCCCGACAGAAAGAATATTCCACGACCAAACGAATATTCCCCGACAACAATGATTATTTTATAGCCACTTGCTTATTTTGAAAAAAAATTCATATTTCACCCATAACTTTTAACTTTTATCAATTTAACCATTTACTGAATAGTAATTATAAGAAAATTTGAATACTTTTATTTCATAAAATTCGGGGTCTTACAATCTCCCATCCTTATGAAATTTCGTCCCCGAAATTTACGTACCTGGTATTTCAAAGAGTTGAGAATACATTCCTTTCATTTCAGATTCCGTCTTCCCTGTCATCATAATTTCTCCATTGCTCATCTCTTGTATTTCAAATATCATTCTAGAATACAGCTTCAAAACAAGGGTTAATTTAACAAATTAACATATCACATAATATCCCGATATTATGACTGACCAACAAATAAGCTTAGGTAGGACACACTAGCGAAGGATTTACTCATCTCTCCCCTCCTAGTTATATTCCCGATCTCCGCCAGAGATCATATCCCTAAGCTCTGATACCAAATGTGACAACCCCAAAACAGGTCCATTCCATCCAATCTATTCTGAGTCGCCAAATACATGGTACAGAAAACAACTGTAACTTTATTACAACAATTGTCGTGCAAAATACAACAACACATATATGTGAGTTTGGATACAAATATATACCAAATGTGACTCATGTTCCAACCGTTGGCATCACCTCATAAAGACACCTTACATAAAGGTATAGTCAAAAACTGTTTAGAAATTAGAATCTTTGGGAAGTGCTCAAGGAAACCTTCGTACATGGGAGGCCATGCGTCTAGTTATGATAGATATCATATGGCCACAGAATTATTCCTTGGTTGACCCAATAGCCCCAAAGAAAAACGAGAAGATTACTATCATATTCTTCCCAATGGTGAGTCTTCTCTTGACATATCATTATCTCTACTGTCTCTAATTGAGAATTATACTTCAAACAAACACCAAGATTATATAGGTAGTGCTCATATATATACTCAGCAAGTGGATGAGCACATCCCTGTCTTATGATGACACGAGGTTATATGTCGTTAGACATCTTGTATGATAGTGGCAAACCACCCTTCCAACGTTGGGTACACCTTACCCTATTGGATTCACCAAATAAAACTACTAAATGAACATTTCTATACTGTTTCGGGAGAACATCCACAGCTAGAGACCACCGTTCTATTTCTCCGTTACCCTCGCTCGACCCAGCTACACTCTTATTACCTGAAAGGAATTGTGAAGCAAAAGGGTGAGCACAACTAGCTCAGTAAAAAATATCATGACTAAAGATAATTAAATTATCAATAGCCTTCATCAATAATAAATCAGAGATTTAGAACATATGGTAAATGATAAAAATTTCAACCATAGTTGCAGCGGAACGAGCAATCCATTAGAAGAGTCAAATAGACTATAAAGTCTATTTTCTTCTCCATGTTAAAAATCCATCAACAATGATTTATCCCTGTAACATCAATCAATAATTCTGGTCCACAATCATATGAATAACTCATAATCATAACTGTAGTTCTAAATTCCTGTTCTCATCCAGGACGAAGATAATTTTCATCACCTATCTTTACCTGAAACATCAAAGATCATGGTTGCACCAAATCGCATTTCCTGTTCATAATCATACTATAATAACTTCATCTTTGCACTACGGCCAAAGATATTCATTTGTATCACCAGTGGTCATGTTCATCTCAACATCTGTTCATCTTTGCACTATGGCCCAAAGATATTCAACAACATGTCATCTTTGCACTGCGGGCCAAAGATATTCATCAACAATTCATCTTTGCACTACAGGCCAAAGATATTCCTCAACAGTTCATATTTGCACTACGCCAAATATATTCATCAACATTCATATTTGCACTACAGGCCAAATATATTAATATCTCAAAGAAATATATAATCATTTCAGAATTTATATAAACAATAATTATAACCATGTTGATCAATTCACCTTTGCAATTAAGCTAAAGAATTCACTTATAAATTCAATGGTCATGATCATACCAGTCAACAATTCAACTTTGCACTACTGGCCAAAGATAACCCATAGTCATGATCATACCAAAAATCTACTCATCTTTACACTCAAGTCAAAGAGAAAAATCATCATTAGGGTTATAAAAATGTTATATATAATAATAAAAATATATAAGATCAACATCTAGTTTTAATCTCAAGAGTAATATTCGTAATCAACTATAATTTGGTTAGAAAAAGAAACCAATTTTTATCGTAATAGTAGTAACTCGTGAATAGTAACTCATAAATAGTAAATCCGACACAGAAAGGTAGAAATTCCACAATAAAATTCATACCAGTATTTCGGTATAATGATATTGAAAGAATAATATTTTTTAAGCTTATAAACAATTTATTTAATTGTTTACACTTTACTAAATAATGCATTTAATCATTCTAAAATACCAAACTTATAAGATTTTATCACCAATAATCAAACCCTCATCAAAAATCTGCATATACCTCATATAGGATTCTCAAGTTATAAAATCCTATTTTTCAATTTTTTTTACTTCACAAAACATATTTAATTCATTTACTCATAACTAGACTATTTTCATAAAAAATACCAAATCAGTTCCAAAAATATTTCTTTTCTGGGATTTAGTATAAATATAGTCCCATAGTGAACATATATTTTTCTCAGAATTTTTAAAAGTCATTTACTATTTTTCATATGGCCAAAATAGCCGAATATTTAGACATTTATCAAAAATTATACTTTTATCTAAAAATTCTGAAATTCACAGAGTATACTCCTATCAAATACATGTACTCCCAATAAAATTTTTATCAATTTTGGAGTTAACCACAAGGAGTTATAAGCGGTTACTTTTAAAATAGTCTTTTCTCATAAAATTCATAACACTCTAATCTATACATCCACAATCACCATTTTTGGACACAATCAATAAAACTCATCAAAATATCATTTTAAATTTTTCCAGAATTTTCTGAAGGTCAGAAAAATTACGAAATTGAAAAAATATAACAACCCTTAAAATCCCTTACTATCCCTTACCTCAAAAGAGCAGTACTTCTGATCGGTATGCAAAGCCGAAAGAAACTTGCACTGATGAATAGAAACTCACAGAGTATCTAAATACTCACAAAATACACTCAATAATCTAGAGAGAGAAAGAGAGAAAACTTATGAATTCTGGTGTGATTTTCAATTCTAACTTAGCCCTCTATTTATAGGAAAATTTTAGTAGGCTTGACCTGCAACCTGATGGCTTTTACCTGCTACTATTCCACTCACCACATTTGAAATATAATTCAGCACATTTCTTCACCAACCACAAGTGGGGCCCACCA